>QVRM01005794.1:367500-783198 GCA_003439945.1 Dermanyssus gallinae | reverse complement strand
GTACCTATAGAAATTGGATATTGGAACTGCAACGAGAGGACTATCATTACTATTATTGGTGCTGACTGTGGCTTTGCTGCTGCTGCTGTTGCTGCTGATTCTATGGTGTTAGCTGTTGTGTCTCTACAGGCAAACTACTTTGTAGACGAGTACGGGGGACGGACAGGCGACGGTGACGATCACCTTATTGGCGTGGCGTGACAACGATCTCGTTGACCAACGATAGATAGGTTTCGTCTTGAGGTGGCTGCCTATGAGGTAGACGACGAGTAGGCGGTGATCGGGCCACCACTGGCTCTGAGGTGTTCTCGGTGGGTCATACCAACGATTCGACTACGAACTTGTTTTGCCACGACTTGATCCGCCGACCCATCCGCTCGTCAAGTTGTGGTGGTGCTGGTGGTGGTGGGAGTCGTCGCCGGTGCTCTTGTTCTAGTTGCTGCCACCACCATTCCATCTTCCACTATTCTAGTTACATCCAATTCTTCACCTGCCACCACCATCATCGACCATCATCATGACCATCATCGATCATCCACCATGCAGATGCCGTACGCCGGCCTCATGCGGGAGATTGAGCAAGCCAGTACGAGCACACGGCTCAGCGCAGCGCTGTGCTACGAGCTCGAGCTCCTGTCGCCGGAGGAACGCAGCCAGCTCGTGAACCGGACGACGTACGATGGCATTACGCCGCTGTTCGAGGCCTGCCGAGCGGGGCGCCGTCGAGATCGTGCGCTACCTGCTCGAGACGTGTGGCGCCAACTCGGACGACCAGATCAGCGACATCGAGAGGATGTGGATCTCTAGCTCCGTGATGAGTCACTACGGCACGCCGCTGTGGGTTGCGGCCTTCTACGGTAATATCGAGGTGTGCCGCGTGCTCGTCACACACGGCGCCGACGTCAACAAGATGTCGGTCACCAGGCTCGACGCCCGTCCATGCGGCGTGCTATAAGAACAAGCATCGACGTGGTGAAGTTTCTCGTCGGCCAGGGCGCCGACGTCAACCGGCCCGACCACGAAGGCAGCACCTGCCTCATTGACTCGGTGCGGTCGACGGAGCTGTGCGCGTTCCTACTCGAGCAGGGCGTCGACATCAACGCGCGTGACTTGAAGCTCAAGACAGCGCTTCACTACTGCCGTGCAGGCAAATCAGTGCAAGACGATCGAACTGCTGCTGAAGAACGGCGCCGACCACCTGGCGCGCAGCGTGCACGGCGACGACGTCCTGCAGACGGCGTGTATAACGCGCTGCGACAGCGTCATGTACCTCATCCGGACGATGAACTACCCGCCCGAGCGGGTGGCCGACGCGCTTGAACTGCTCGGCGCCAGCTACCTCTTCGGGAACCTACAACCGGGAGATGGCGCTGAAGTACTGGCGGCTCGCCGTCACCCACCGCGAGCTGCACAAGATCGAGAAGAAAATCACCGAGCCACCGAAGGACGTGTTCCTCAACCGCGTGCCGTTCTGCACGCTCGACGACGTCAACGCACTCGCGCACGACAATGACGAGATGTGGCTGCAGGGTCTGATTGTCAGCGAACGCGTGCTCGGCTCGAGCCACGAGAACTCGATCCTTTGGGTGCTGCAACGCGGCTGGCAGTACTTCGACCGCAAGCAGCACCAGCGCTGCATCGACCTGTTTAAGTACTGCCTCGAGATTGAGCTGAGCATGGACACCGTGCTGCACGAAAATACGTACAATGTACTACAGTCGCTCACCAAAATCATGTTCGACGCGCACGAAGAACACTCGCAGGGTCTGTTCAATGCGCCCGTCAGGCTGAGCGACGTCATGTTCCTGCTCGAGAAGCTCACCGTCTGCTTGCCGGCCGTCATGCAGCAGCTCGAGCAGCGGCCCTCCTTCCATAAACAGCAGGACATCTGGGACAGGGTGCTGAACGCCGTGATCCACCTGCTGCACCTGGCCGAAATCCTGCCCAAGTCGGCCGAAGGCACCCTGCAGCTCGAGCGGATGGCGCGCAAGCTCGTCGCCGTGAATCCGATCATGACGGACGGCAACACGCTGCTGCATATGGCCGTCGGAGCGGTGAGGAACCGGCGCAACCGCTCTTTGGGTTACTACAGCCGGTTGCCAAATCGGATACTTCCCGATCCGGCGACGACGTGGCTGCTGTTGCGGGTCGGCGCCCAAGTCGAGGCCGTCAACGAGAACGGCTCGACGCCGCTGCACATCGCCCTGCTCCCCGACAACTATCGCGAACAGATTGTTCGGATGCTGCTTGACGCGGGCGCGCACATCGATCGGACAAACAAGCAGGGCGAACGGCCGTACCACATGCTCGGCGCAAGCCGCGGTGCCGAATTAAGGTCGCTGAAGTGCCGCCTCACGCTCAAGTGCCTTGCTGCCCGCAAGGTGAAGTCGCACCACCGAAACTACGAGCGTCTCATTCCCCGCTCGGTCGAAGACTTTATTCGAATGCATTGAGCGGTGTACGCGCTTACGTATGCAAGCAAGCACACATGCATGGATGCGAGCGTGCATACGTGCCAACGGGTGCAGTCGGTCGTTATGGCGCAATTAAAATGCCAAACGCGGTGGACCCTCTATGCGCTGCCCTGCTGCTGCTGCTGTCGCTGCTGTCGCCGCCGCCACTTAACAACTGCCACCCAACAATCTCCGCTGTTCATTGTCTGCTGCTGCCGCTGAAGACCCGTCTAGCCCCTAACGAGTCTTTGATGGATGATGATTGGTCGTGGGGTTGTGGGGTGCCAAAAAACATTTTGGGAGGTTAGTAACGACATGCAGCGAACAAGCGCAAAGCCGCGCTGGCGTGCTGGTTGGTCGAAGAAGACGCCGGACGGACGGACGGACGGATGAACGAACGCAGAAGTGAACCGGACGCAGTTAGACGCAGAAGGGTACGAGCAGCGATATCGATGTGTTGTCGGCCGCTGAATTTTCGAACGCAACGTACAACATAGCCGCCGTACACAGGTATGGCTGGGATAATAGAAGATCTCTTGACAGCAAACGACGACGACGATACAGGTATCTATCTATCTCCTCCTAGTGACGTGCTGCACCGCTCTGCAGACTGACTAGCTTCGCACGCATGCAGGGGTAGCGTTACCGACAAACACTACTAGTGAATGGACGCGAAACCGGTATCAGCCACTTCTATGATATTCTTCTCAAAAATGCTCGGCAACCACAACACTAAAAACAGATGTCGACAACAACAACACCAAATTTAAAACAAAGATTAATTAAACAGCAATAGCAACAACACCTAATTTAAAACAAAGATTCATTAGGCAGCAACAACAACAACAACGACAACAAAAACAGCAAGGCTGTTAGCAATGAAGGTTGAGTTCTAGGCAAGACGATAGCTGGCTGGCTAACGATAAACGATACTGAGGAAAAAGAACAACTTGCGAATGAACTTCGGTGCAGACACTGATTCTGCTGGGGCAACGCTGATTTCGTGCAATAAACATGGCTGGCCACGACCATCGACAAACGCACGATTCTTCACCGCCATCGTAAGCTGTTAATAAAAAAACTAAATATATATATATATATATATATATATATATATATATATATGTATATAAATACATAGTGCGCGCTTACTAGGCGCATTGACTTAGCTAGTCCATTGTGATGTGTGTAACATATATCTAATGTATTATACGGAAAATAAACTTTTTATATTTATTATTACATCACCTTTCGGTATTTTTGATTACATTACCAGTATTGTTTCAAGTTTATTGACCGAATAGTAGGTATTATATTTTGTTAAATTAGACGGTTTACAGAAACCGGATTGGAGCATTCAAGTAAATGATATGTTGTGCACTGATGGCCGCAACGTTGACAAGTGCATGATTCGTCAGCTTCATGGTGGCCAGGTCAAACAAACATTTTATGGTGAAAACCATGCATTGCGAATCGAAGGGTAAGATGACGATTTGCCATATTGGGATCCTTCCACGTGTCCGAGGTGAGGGCAGGCGTCATAACGAAGGCTGGATCGACATCAGCTAGTTTCGCCTCCCAATTCTGCCCTTACGGATTCTTTCTTTGATATGTCGCGTACAACCCAGTGGTTGTTAATTCGACGCCGAGGTAGGCGAAATGTTTTACGTACTCGACAGGATTTCCTTGAAGGTGAAGCCCATCATCGCTAGCCAGCCGACCGCCTCCCCTGAATTTTATAGCCTTTGTTTTACTCACATTTATAACCAGGCCATTAGCATTCACATACTTCTGCAGAGTTGCGAGCGCCTGCTGAGTGTGAACACGGCTTCTGGAAAACAAAACCAAATCGTCGGCAACACCTTGACGAACTTGTGTCGTTTAGTGATTATTGATGGTAAATCCGAAACCAGAACAGAGAATAGGAGAGGACTGAGATTGTCCCCCTGAGCAACCCCTGTTGTTTGAACCAAAGGCTCGTGCTCAGACACTCCGTCATCGAGGACAACTGTGCCCTGTTAAAGGATTGAGGCAATCAGCTGAAGAAATGTGAGCGGTACTCCGAGATATGCCAGCTTAGCCACAATCAGTTTCCGCGACGCTGTGTCAAAGGCCGATTTAAAGTCTACAAAAACGGCGTAGAGCGGTAACCGTTTTTGTGAGAGATTTGCCCGAATCTCGCCGAGAAGCACGGAGCAAGCAGTCATCGTCGACTTTCCTCTTTTAAATCCATGCTGCTCTTCTGGCAAGCCATTCACGTCGTCGAGAAACGCCTCCAGTCGCTTAGTTAATATACTAGCTAAAAGCTTGTACACAACACTTTTCTTCGCAATACCACGCCAAGATGACGAGGAGAGCGGGTTACCTTTCCCTTTCGGTATGACACTCAAAATAATTTCCCTCCAAGACGAGGGCAAGGATGCATATTCTTGTATCTTGTTGAATAGAGCGTGTATGGCGGGAACCAGCAACATAACTTGGTGCAGGTGTTCATTTTGCACTTGATCCGGACCTGGTGCTTTACGAGATTTTGAATTCAGTATGGCGTTGATAACATCATCTTTAGCCAAGATATCCCCTCTGGCTTGCATAGTCATCTCATCCCACACAGATATAAGCTCAGGAACGTTTTCTGGGATGGTATTATCGATTGCGTACATCTGCCCGAAGTAAGCTCTTAACTCCTTAGATGGGATAGGGCAAGCGACAGTCCGGGATTCGCTTTTAATCCATTTATACGGTTGTTTCATGGCTTCCAGAATGAGACGATTTTCTTTATTCAGAGCATAGTCCCTTTTGGCTGACTTGATCATTTGTTTGTACGTCCTATTGAGCCATTGATATAACGGCAACATAATGTCTTGTAATCGGAATAGAATATAAGCTTGGACAACATAATGCTTAAACTTACGCAGATCTGTGTTCATCCAAGGTACGCTGCGCCTGGATCGCTTTTCGCAGACGCTTCGTCGTATGACTGAAACAATTCGACTGGCGTACTCATCAAGCGAAAACTCTTTTGGAGGCGGCAAGATTTCTCGGGAACACTGAACGATTAATGTCTAGCGACTTCGACCATTTTAATCTCCGTTGAACTAGAGATTCCGCCGGCATCCGTGCACTGAGTCCAACCGGAAGATGCGATTTGGCTCCGAAAGCTGTCAGTTGCGACAGCACGCCGTGATACGTCACGGAGGTCTCTTCCATCTTGGTTGCAAATATATCGATCGTTGATCTACCCTGTGGTCCCACAAATGTATGCACATCCGGAGAGGTGACAAGCCACAGACCTCAATCATGTAAGGTGTTGATCAGCGATCTGCACCTACTATTGCTGGGTTTATCTATTGGGCAGTTTAAGTCACCACAGAGTAAAGTTGGTTTTCGTAGATCAACTGAATCGAGCGAGCGACCGACACAGCTTATCGAGCAGATCTATTATTCCCTCCGCGGGACTTGAGTACATGGCAACGACATTACATTTATCGGTACTTAAAATGACACAGTTGTCATCATTATACTGAACTGTTACTTCACCAGATCTGCCATTGTACAAAACAGCTACGCCCCCACTTGGTCTTCCTGGTCCTGCTGCGTGTTGTGCCAGACACTCAGCAGTGTAAAATCCATTCACGTTCATGTTTTTTGTAGACCATGTCTCAGTTAAAATAACAATGTCAAACGCGGATAATTCTGCGTGCGGGAGAAGATCTAGACCTGTTTTGGCACCCTCGATATTCCACTGCATTATGTTTAATTCCGGCGTCTGCCTCGCACGGGAGGGCGCTGCAGTTGGAATGGGTACTGGCCCATGCCCATCCAGTAATTCTCGGATAAAGCAGCGAACGGATTGTATGAGAGGTAGGGGTTGGTCATCATTGGGGGAAACCCCAACAAATTACCCGGGTTACGCTCTCGATTATCATTACGATTGGTCCGAGTGATGTTCGGTCTACATTGCTGCTGCCAGTGGCTGTTGTTGTTTTTAGCGTTTTGCCTGTTGATTCTGGTTTCTCTGTTATTAGTTTGTCGTTGCTGCACCTGAAGGCTTTGTTTGCCATTACGAATCTGGCGGTTTGGCAGTTTCTTGACGTCGTTGCTTGCCGCTGACACTGCTGTATGTTGTTTGTGAACAACTTGGTTGACGTTGGAGGTCTTCTTCGAAGTGCGCAGCAAGGACGGCAAGGAATTCTTCACTCCAACAAATTTACATGAATATCGCAATCGCACGTTCGCAATCTGATTCGCCGAAATCTCGTCGTATCTGAATACTTGAGATAATCCTGTTGCTGCCTGTATATTAGTTATGTCTAAAAACTTGGTCCGTACGTTAAACTTGTAAGCAAGGCTGGCAAGTCCGTTGTTGACACTCTTGGCTGTAAACAGGAGCTGACACCAGGACAAGAGAGTGCCCAGGGTGTTTGTTCTTCGCCTCAACTAGGAAGCCTTCGTACAAAGCCAGCGCCTCGTCAGTTTCTAGTTTATTGCACTCTGCATGCCCTGCATGAGTGACAACTTGTAGCGGGCCAGGTGTCACTCATGGCCTGCATTGTGTCAGTAAAAATCTGCTTGAGATCATTACTGAATGGTCGAAGTGAAATATGAAGATCTTTGTACCTCTTGAGTAGCGGTAGTTGCTTCTGGCAACCATTAAGAAGCACATCCCCAATTATTATAGATCTTCTTATCGCCGGTTCCATTGTTTCCGGCGCTGTTGTGGATGCGAGACTCGGCATTGAGGTTAGGCGTGTTGTTGGAGCATTTAAGCATCAATCATCGTAGCGTGTAGTGCGCTGCGAATTCGCCTAATGTTGATTATTGACTGTCCAGCGTCGAGCGCTGCATTTTCAAAGAAAGGCAACGACATAGGGTGGTAGCGTACTGTGTCGAACTCGACATATATAAGATAGTGATAGTGATACATATAGTCGACGTCTCGTTGTGCTCGGAGGACGACGATAAGCTTTCCGAGACGGTAAAGTTTGACTATCACAGTGTAGCATGGCGGAACTAAGGACAGAGAAAGAGCAAAAGCACTCGGAAATGGATTCGGACACAACCACAAAGGATACGAGAGAGCGTAAACGAGGCAGTTGTTCGTTTCGTACCGGCCGACAGGATCCAAATCTGCCAATCTCAAGTGGCGATGACCTGAATTCGGAAGAGGTACTTGAGTCGTTACGAACGTATCACGAGGCAATTACCATGGGCCTTGTACCGACCCAGGTCGACGAAGAGAAGAGGATGGCCGCTGCCAAAGAGTAAGTAGTAAACTAGTAGGCAGCGAGTCACTAGCTCTTTTTCAAACCTAATTGCGAAAACAGGGTTGCTCTGCCAAACCTCCAAACATCTGGTGATTGTATCTGATGAACTGATATTGTGTTTCGATGCTATCATTTCTAGTTTGCTCATACCCACCAATCAGATCCATAGACGCAGCTTAGAGAGATCACGTAGGAATTGCATTCGCACTAAGGCTAGCCGGAAGGCAAATAAGAGCAGCATATACTAACAATGCAGGTAATACGGTGTGTGAAATATCTGTCACCACAACTGCCTGTAGTATAAGCTCTAACTTCGAGCGAGCATTAAATTATTTAAACGACCTTAAGGTTGTATCTGTTCAGTCAAGTTCAAGCTGTATTCATGCATGCCATGCCAGAATGACCGCCACGATCAGCTCGACACAAATCGGCCTTCAATCTTAACAACATCCGATTAGTCGGTCCAACCAGTCGAATCGAGTTGTCTGTAAAATGCAGCTGGAGAAGAAAGGCTTGCGAAAGGCCCATGTGTCAGAATGTCCAAATCCATCCAAGCTGAATAGTAAGTGCGTGCTGGAAAACAAACTTCAAATTTCAGCGTTTTTAGGCACTTGATAAGTTATCAGCACACTACGTCGGATTGTCTTCTCATCTGTCACGCGTCAAGCGGTGACTAATGTTTCACAGGTTCGATCGTGCCAAGTCTCCCACCCCACGAAGCATTCATTTCTTCAGAAAGGTGTTTATCTCTATTTCTTATCTCCCTACATATTTAACATCTCCCTACATATTCAACTTATCAAGTCGATTCATCTCCCCACATATTCAACTTATCAGCTCAATTCAACCGAATTAGTCACAAAATTAACTGGGACTACTAGTTCTGGCAGTTGGATGAGTACACCAGTGTGCAGATTGTTTGTTTTATTTTTTCTAAATCAAAGATGTGTCTAAATGATGTCTTTCGACTGGTGCTTTCACTGCCCGTAGGCCATGACGATTTTCCTGTCAACTCAACTTACTGTTCTCACTAGGATTGCATCTCTCTTTCTCACTAGCATTGCATCTCTCTATTACGCTAACTATACTCATTAACCGGTTCTAAACATGTTGGGAAAAAGTTTCTGTCTTGCTGGTATTGTATCGACTGTCTTGTGAACTCTTGCTGGTATTGTATCGACTGTAATGTACAGTCACTCGACAAGAACTATGAGATCTCAAGTTCAGTTAAGATCCCGGTCCCGAGGGCAAGCCTGAGGGTCGTGTAATGACTTCTTGGCCGCGGAGCTGTTCACAATTACAGCTGTTACAGTTGGTTTGCTTCTTTTAAACAGGTATGATGAAGGAAGCGATAGGCGAGCAATTCGTGAACATAAACTACGATGTAAACGCTGGGTAGAGGGGTGCGCTTCGTGAGGAATCATGACTTAGTGAGGGGTATGCGCGGAGTCTGAACTTCGGAGACGAGGTTCATACTTCGCAACAGGTCGCCGATTACGGCTTTCTACTTCTCGTAGTCCATACCGTTCTACTGGCCCTTCGCAAGCATATGCTTCAACATCGAAATCGGTCCCGGTCTTGGTCTTAGGTTTCAAATATTATAACAGGTCATTATAACAAAAATATTCGAAATTGGTCCCAGTCTTGGTCTTAGGTTTCAAACATTATAACAGGTCATTATAACAAAACCATTATAATATAAGGTCCGATAGGTGACATATCTTTCTGTTGCCGTCTACTATAGTCATATCAATGAGTAATACTGAACTTTGTTGGGGGACTCGCATGTCAGGTAGAATACTACACACATTGACATTTGTATATATGTGTATATATATATATTTTTTTTTATATATATATATATATATATATAATCTCGTTACATTGTACAGCTATGAGTACAATTACAGTACTTGCGTACTTAAGTACTTAGATCTACGGATGCGCGTTTAATTACATAAAGTACTTAGTCTGTACAGACAGACAATCAATCAGATGTAAACACGCCCACACGCACCACCTCGCCTATTCGTGTCGTCAATGATTAAGAATAAAGACTGGCCCACTATACTCCCTATTTAACTATATTTCTCTCATTGCGTTATGTTTCTCTCACTCGGGGGCTATCTTCTAACACTGACCTACGATCGCCAGGTTAAAACGTTTACTCATTGCCGGATATATCGGCGTGCTACTTCTCGCGTTCTTCATTATGTGGCTGCTCATATTTGCTGCTCTACTTCCAACGGCCGATAGCGTTCTGCTATACGTGCAGAGGCGGCAAAATGCGACGCTTGCAAATTTGTCTAGCCTCAATTAGGATCGCACCGCGCGATTGGTATCCATTGCGGCAATGTTACGTTGTAGTGTTGCTGAGTTTTGGCGTTTCGCACTAGCTAAAAACAGTTTAATTAATATTAAGCGCAACAAAATGTTCTACCAGCAGGAAGTCAACGAACGGAAACCAGTGCTATTTATTGTCTTGTCGCGTCCCTCCCTAATTCTTGTAGCATTCTAAAGTGCTAGCAGTGAAACCATGTATATGTATTTTTTTTCATTATGAGTTAGGAGTAGTCTTATACAATGCTAGCTAGTGTGCAAAAGGCACCTAGTAGGCAAAAACGTCACTCGCTCGTCGGCCGGCGGAAGGATCACCCCCCCGAAGCGTGGCCCCCCGCTGCTCGCCAAAGCCCTGGTGGAACCAAAGAATCGAGGAAGCCCGCAGGGCCTGCATCCGGGCAAACCGCGCAGCCACACGAGGGCGCTCGTGGATTGCCCGACGCACGCGGAAGGGGACTGCACTCGAGTGTCTCCGGGAAGCAGAACAGCCCTTATCGACACGTACCGGCGACGCCGTCGTGAGCTTGGTGGGCGGCTCATCTCCAAATAAAAGGCAGGAGTCTGGAGAGACCTCGTCGAGTCGATACAGATTGATCCGTGGGGGCTTCCATACAACATAGTGATGGCTCCCCTCAGAGTTCCCCCTCCCCTACTCCTCACACAGGAGATTTGCGCCCTAGTCTCTCGACTTTTCTTTTCACTCGGCCCTCGAAATCTCCGCGTATACGGCTTCGACCAGATTCTCCCCGTGACCGATAAGGAGACACTAAAGGAAGCCGAACGTCTTGCCCTTGGGAAGTCCCCGGGCCTGCCGGAGGGCCCCCGGAGGTTATAAAACTTATGGAGACAAAGCACCCCAAGATCTTGGCGAATCTGGTTACACGTTTTCTATGGAAGGGGTGCTTCCACGAGAGTTGGAAGATCTCCCGCCTCACACTCGTCCCTAAAACCTCATCGAGCCCGGAAAGTCCACCGTACAGTTTGCCTCCTCGATGCGGTGCCAAAGTTAGTGGAATGCGTGATCCTGGAGATCCTGCGGAATCAACCTAGAAGTGGCAGGCAAACCCATTACCCTGAAGGAACAAGCAAATTTTTTTGTAGAGGTGGAAAATGCTTTACGCACACCCTCCGATGTTAATGGAGGGTAGTGTGGGCCTAAACGCCGGGGCAGAGTATAATACTCTATCCAATCCGCGCGTGCTACCCATAAAAACCATTTCTTCCACCCTCTCCTGGTTCGGAATTGTGAACCATTACCTCGAGACCAGGAGAAGAAAGTCTCATGCTGCGGCCCTCTCCTTAGTCTACGAGTATATCCCGAGCAGGGAGTGGGTCCTGCCCGAGAGTGGACACTAGAAGCTTAGTGTTGAACCGCGATCTGCGGCGATCCTCTACCTCGCAGTCTTTTACGGTGTGCGCCGCGTTGAAATGCCTTGCCTATGCGGAAAATGTACGACTGGAGTTGTCCATGCCCTGTCAGCACTTGCACGGAGTAATATATAAGTGTTCCCTTGAGCTTATACCAGGTTTCGAGGTCAGTGATTGAGCTTCTTATCCAAGCTCCTCTGGTATCCCTAGCTGGTAGGTTAGACCAGTGCGCGCCCATGTGTCGTGGCGCGGTTGAAACCAATCCTCACCGACTACATCCAACAGGCCAACAGCCTTCCAAGCCGCTCCAAGACTTCACCAACGTTCTTGACCGTCGAAACGATCACCAGACGATTACAACACGTTTCAACCAACCTATCGGAGGGAGGACAAGGTAGTTGATTCAAGACGACTTATCAAAGTCCTAAACACAAACCCATGTAAATTCCGACCGATATCAGAGCGGTAGTGTGCTATGCTTTGGCATGCCATTACGGGAACCTTATGGGAACCAATAAATCAACCGACAAAGAATACTCAAGCCCTCTTCTTCTCGGCGGAGCTACGCAGGAGGCGTTCGTCCGCCCGCCAGTGTGTTCTTGCTCATTCGTCTGTGGGCCGCTATTCGCGTTGCAGTTGTCGTCGTACTAAGTGCTTTTACATCCGTCTCCGGCTAACTCGGCATAACGTCATCGTCACATTTGGTGGTGGAGGTACTCACGAGGCTTTAGAGAGTGGCTCCACCGAATGAAGGCTACGATCGATGGCTTTGGTCACACTACTTGTGACTTTATCGGTCACTGAATTGTTCCTAACAAAACTTGTGTTGAGTACATGCTCTGAGAATCTGATCCCTAAGTAACTAATAAATGCCAGAACACGTGCGCAAACACGAGCAGCCACGCGAACGGTGTATGTGTACTTGTAAAATCATTGGGTTTTTTATAGCAATAGTGTAAACAACAAGACTCGGCCATGTAAAATCAATGTTCGCAATAAAGTTTATTCCCAGATTGACAAATTACACAGCCGTCGTCGACAGTTTCATAATTTTGCACTTGAATTATAGAACTTGATAGTAACATGCCATACTCCACAAACTAGGAAACATATAACGCTACTGCATCAGAAGCCGATCAATAAACAAATAAAACTCTAATTATAGAACTTTATAGTAAAATGCTATACTCCACAAACTAGAGAACATATAACGGTACTGCATTAGAAGCTGATAAATAAACAAAAAAAACTAGCAGTAAAGCTTTAGGTCATCAGCATAATCAGGACACTAACTATAGCTAGCTTTAGGTCATCAGCATACTCAAGACACTTGAGATCTTAACTATATCTCACTTATTAGTAAAATACTATATTATGTAAACTAGCAAGCAATATAACGTTACTGTATGAGGACCTGCTAAATTTAAAAAGAATGGGTATTACATCTATGGGCGAATTCCGAAAAAAGAATGGGTATTACATCTATGGGCGAATTCCGAAGATTTGATGATGATTATGCGAGATTTTGCAGGAATGAAGCTCTGGCAGAAATACATGGGCCGTGGGATTTATATAGCAAGCGCAGGCGATAGTCTTTTCTGCCATGCCCTTAATTGTTCTAATTGTTGGGAATGTGTAATTATGGAAAACATATTTAACCCCAATGAGGAATTACTTAATTTAAATAAATTCCCCGTCCGGAGAAGACGGTCCTATATATATATATATATATATATATATATATATATATATATATATATGAGAGAGAGAGAGGGAGAGAGAGATATTTATTATTTGCTTGACATGTATGCCTAAATACACATGCCACCTTTTTATATCAGGGGCACTTAGAGTGGCAGCACATACGATTGCTCACATATCTCCCATATCAAGGGGGCATTGGAAGTGATCAGACGGTTGGCCATCAGTGGCATCGAGGGGAGGAGATGAAGGTTGGCCTAAGATGCAAAAGAGGAAGCAGGGCAAAGGGAAAGCCTAGGAGTAATGTTCCTTTTGAACGGGTTGCCATGCTAAATATGAGAGGGGGGAGGCGAAGAGGAAAGTGGGAAGAATTATATAAATTACTTACAATAAGGTCTGTGGATATCATGATAGTAACGGAAACGCATTTGCGGGAGATGGAAGTGCCGCCGGGTTTAAAGGGATATAATTGGTATGGTACAAATCGGAATACGGACAATGGAGAAAACAGGTTTGGGGGAGTTGGGATATTAACTAGGGATGCTATTTCGTGCGAAGAAGTTGTGAATGCCAAAATAAAGGATCTGGTGGTTATAGAGATACGCATGGAAGGGACAATCGGGGCCGTAATGGGGGTATACAGAGCGCCAAGCAACACGGAAGAAGAAGATGACCAGCTATTTGAAAGGGTATATAAAGTAATGGAGGAATATCAGGATAAAGGAGGGGTAATATGTTTGGGAGATTGGAATGCACATATCGAACAGCTAGATGGACGAGAAGAATGAGCGGGCAGAAGACTAATACAATTAGCAGAGTCGAGTGAGGCCCAAATTTTAAATTTGGACCCGCGGGTAGAAGGGAGATATACGTACACGCAGGGGGATAGAAAGTCATGCGTAGATTATGTACTGACGAAGGGTAAAATAGATAAATGGGTAGAAGAAATCAAGATAGACGAAGAGAAAACATACAATGTTGGAAGTGATCATAATTGGGTAGAAGTGAGTGGGAGGAAGAAGAAGCCAGGACGCGTAGTTGTACAAAAGAAATGTCTGGATAAACACGAATGGGCACAGAAAGTAGAATATATAAAACAGCTCTTAGTGGCAAATGGGGAAAGGCAGGTAGACGAGATGCATAGGAATATTAAGGAGGCATATGACAAGTGTTGTAAGATAGGGAGGGGAGTTCAAAAGGGAGGAGAACGAGGATGGTGGAGTGATGAAATAAATACGGCAATAATGGAAAGGAAAAGGTGGAGTAAGGAGCATAGAAAGGTAATGGGAAGGGACACAGACAAGGCAGAAAAGTATTGGGAAAATTACAAGGAAGCCAAGAATAAAGCTCAAATGTTAATACAGGATGCAATTAAAAACGCAGACGAGAGAGAATTTAACAGGATTTTAGGGGCCCCCAAGGGCCAGCGAGCTAAACAGTTTTGGGACTATGTCAGACAGGAAAAAACAAGGATGACAAATAACGTCCAGGACAGAACATACACAATAGATGAAATGGACACCGCGTTACAAGCACTATTTTTTACGACTAACGTGAGCAGTATAGAAAAGACAAGAACTAGCACAGAAATTACAACCACAGCAGACGAGATCGAAAGCGTGTTAAAGACAATGAATCCAAAAACGGCGTGTGGTCTTGACGGGATTTCGGTAGGAATTGTACAGGCTTTGGGAAAAGAGTACGTGCATTATCTAACGAAGCAATTTAATAATATATTTGGAGGGGGCAGAATCCCGGAGGGTTGGCGCAAGGGAAGAGTTTCTCTTATTCCCAAGGAGGGGGTAGATAATGACACTCTACAAAATAGGCGACCGATCACAATTACACCTATAGCGTATCGAATATTTATGCAAGTGTTTAAGAATAGGATGCAGAGTATTCTGGAGACAAATGAGAAAATAGGAGAATGGCAATGCGGATTTAGGAAAGGATATAGGCTAGACGATCACCTTTTCCTACTAAGTCAGGTTGTCGAAACATCGAGATTGCGGGGACAAGGGTGTGTGGCAGGATTTTTAGATCTTAAGAAAGCATATGATATGGTGGACAGAACAAAGTTGTATAAAATTATGCTAGAGGAGGGTTTGGAGAGAAGTTGGGTAGAGTTGCTGGAAGAAATTTACAGAAATAACACGGTAAGAATAATAATAGCAGCCGAACAATCTAGAGAGATCATAGTCGCTAAGGGGGTCAGGCAAGGCTGTCCGTTGTCATCGGTTATTTTTTTTATGTATATAGAGAGAATAGCGCGAAGGATTAATAAAACGGGTTTAGGGTGGCAGATAGGGGAAAAAGGTGTATATATCAAGATACCTGTGCTGCTGTTTGCTGATGATATGGTAGTGTTAGGGCGGGGCACTAGCGAGGTTCAACAAATGTTGAATGCATGTGGGGAAGCAGCGGAGGAACTAGACATGGTGTTTAATGAAAAAAAGAGCGCAATTTTAGTATTTAACGGAATTAGGGAGGAAAGAAAGCTTGTAGTACAGGGGAAGGAATTGGAGTATAAAAGTGAGTACAAGTATCTTGGGGTGACAATGACTACAGGGGGGAATTATCTAGAAAAAGAAGAGATATTACGGAGGAAGAAAGCTGAAAGAGGAAGAAATGCAGTAAGGTGTAAGGGCCTCTGGGGGTTTAACAAATATATAGTAACAAGGAATATATGGAAGGCCATGTATGTGCCAGGATTGACCTTTGCTAACGCCTCTCTGGTCCACAGCGCGGGGTTAGGAAAGAAGTTAGAAACAATACAAAGAGAAGTGATAAGATTTGCATTGGGTTGCCGTTTTAATTGCGCTAGGGAATTTCCTGAGGGCGAAGGAGGAATGTCAAAATTTATACAAAGGGAAGTACAAAGTAAGCTAAGATTTAGTGTTAGGATTAAAAGTGTTACAAATAAAAGATGGGTTAAACAGATGCAGCTGGTAAAGACGGCACTAAAGATGAAAACGAAGTGGGATCGCAGAGTAGAATTTGCAGCTAGGGAGATTGGGTACAATAGTCAGCAATGGGCCAGAGCGGGAATATCGGAGAAGATGGTGAAATCGAGGGTGAACAAGTCATATACAGGCAAATGGAAATTGGCGATGGGTTCCAGATCGAGCTTGGCAAGTATATATGGAAAGGAAAAGACGGAAAGGGGCGGGGTAGAATGGGTATACGATAATTCAAAAGCGAGCGGGCTATTGGCAGATGCCAGGGCAGGGATGTTGGATACAAGGATACAAAGAGCTAAATATATGGAGGGACAAAGTACAGAATGTCGAGCATGTGGGCTAGGGAATGAGTCAATTGAGCATATTGTTAAAGAATGTACAGCCCTAGGGGGAAGCAGAGATATAGAGCTGTCGGATGCCCTAGCTCTAGGACCAAACGTTAGAAAGGACCTGGTCGATATTACAAAGAAGAGGCTGTCCCAATGGAAAGCAAATACTCAGTAGGTATGGAAGTGTACATTGATTATTCAGATGCATAGGTAACATATATGCTGCCGCTCTAAGCGCCCCTGATAAAAAAGGGTGACATGTGTATTTAGGTATGCATGCCAAGCGAATAATAAATCAATCAATCATATCCATATCATCAGTGTATGCTCTGATACCCACTAAAGTTTTGTCAGTTTGGACCTATTCATTGTAATCGGCCACTTTTCTGTTCTCACTCGGTCTTTTCTTACATTTGGATCTAAAGCTACGGCATCCGACAGGTCTATATCTGTGCTCGCCCCCCCCTGAGCTGTACAATCTTTTATAATATGCTCAATTGACTCATTCATTACTCACAAGGTTGACAATCTGTACTTTTCCCCTCCCTATATTTAGCTCGTTGTATCCTTGTATCCAACAGGCCTGCCTTGGCATCTGCCAACAGCCCACCTGCTCTTGAATTATCGTATACCCATTCCACGTCTTACTTTTCATATCCTTCTTTCTATTTATACGTGCCAAACTCGATTGGGAACCCATCGCCAAACGATGGAGAAGATATTTTTACCCTCGATTTACCATTTTCTCAAACATCATCGTCCTTGCCCACTGCTGACCTTTCTCTCTCTCCCAACCCTCCTAGTAAACCTTAGCTTACTTTGTACTTCCCTTTGTATACATTTTGACATCTCTCCTTCCCCTTAATAAATTCATTTAACCCCCTTAGTTTAAGCCTCTTAGGCTCTTAGATCTTACTGCTTTTCTTCTTCTTTCAGCCTTCCTCCACTGTAATATTTCTCTTCCTTGAGAAAATCATCCCCTGTAGTAATTGTCACATCGAGATACTTGTACTGACTTAAATAGTTCAATTCCCTTCTTTGTAAAAAAAGTTTTCTTGCCCCCGTAATTCTGCTAAACACTAAAATTGCGCTCTTATTTTTATTAAACACCATGTCCAGTTCCTCTGCTGCTTCACCACATGCATTCAACATTTGTTGAACTTTGCTAGTACTCCGCCCTACACTACCATATCGTCAGCAGCATTGGTGTCTTAATATATATACCCTTTCCCGTAAATACCGTCCAAAACCCGTGTTATACATTTTTCGCGTTTTTCTATCTATATACCATATATTTAAAAAAAATCAACGATGACAACGGGCATCCTTGCCTGACCCCCGCAGCAACTATAATTCTCTGAATTGTCCTGCTATTATTATTATTATTATTATTATTCGAACCGTGTCATTCCTGTGAATTGTTTCTAGTAACTCTACTCTCTGTGCTCTACTCTTAAATACCCGCATAACTATTCGATAAGTTATAGGTGTAATTGTGACTTGTCGCCTATTTTGTGAGGCTTAATGTTCTACCCCCTTCTTGGGAAGAAGAGAAACTCTTCCCTTGCGTCTACTTCCTCTAAGTACATTATTTAATAGATTTGTTAGATAATGCGTGTACTCCTTTTCCAGCGTTTTTTATTAAAATTAAGTAAAAATCACACGCCGTTTTTGGATTCATTTTCTTTGCCACACCTTCGGTGTCATCTGCAGCGGTTGTAGTATCCGTGCGTGTTCTTGCCCCTTTCTACACTGTTTGTGCCAGTCGTGAGAAATAGTGCTTGTAACGTAACCTGATTTCTTCTACCCAGTTCTCGATTTTACTCTTCGTCAGTACATATTCCCTGTATCACTTTCTATTCCCATGTGTGTACGTATATCTCCATTCTACCCGCGGGTTCAAATTTAGACCCCGCTCGACTTGCTAGTTGTATCACTCTCCCGCCCGCTCTGTCTTCTCTTCCATCAAGTTGCTCGTTATATATATATATATATATATATATATATATATATATATATATATATATATATATCAGCACAAATATTTACCTTAATTTGCTCAGTCACATGACTTGAACAAAAATAAATCAAACGGCCAGGTAAAATTATTTGAAAGGACAAAATAAAATGCCGGGATATATTTTTTGTGCTTATTCAGTAAAAATGCTCAACTGTGGAGTTTTATTTATTCCTCTTAATAACATCGATTGTTTCGTCAAGTCGGATCCGCCTGCAGGGATAGGACGGTGATACACGGTCAGTTTATATCTGAAGGCATATTGATTACTTAACTAGCATCTCCTACTATCCGTTCCTTAACTAATACTGCAGGATAGACCCCTTATAGAATTGCTCAAATCGGGGCTATTAAATCGCGGTAGACAACGGTGGCAGTTCAAGTGTCCAGAGGCAGTATGAAGATCATTCGAAGTATTTTCTCAGCCTTGTAGCTTCCTCCGCCATTTCTTCGATACTGCGAACGCGTTTTTTCGGGGCCGGATCTTGCAGCTGTTCAATTGAAGATTACGGCATAGTAGTTAGTGTATATATATATATATATTTTTTTTTTTATATGTGCCATTGCATTAGATTATCATTACACATAGCAAGCAACAATAAAATAATCGGGCCCGTTATTAGTAAAAATATCGACTCGGTTGATGGGCCAAGCGTGATATATGCGGCCAGATAAAGCAGTGCTAACACTGCGAGCGAGAATTTATCTTAGGAGGACGTTCGATTAAGTCGAACAAAATGGATTCACCCGTTGTGTATTCTTCTCTTATTGCTCCCGCACGGGAGATGCTAAACAGGACTTAATTAGAAGATACGGCCCAACGAAACAATAATTCAAAACATACAAGAGTCAACAATTAAAGACTGACACCAGATAATAAAGTAAAGCACCCGCACGCGGCAAGCACTTTCGAGTAAGGCAGATTTTCAACAAAAATTAAAGGAAAACATTTAAACGCAAAAGACTCTGTGTATACCTCAGTGTAGATGTCGTTATCTACTTTGAAGTCGCCGACGTGTCTGGGAAGAATGTGCAGATGCAAGTGGTCGACACTTCGTCCGGCTAAGACGCCATCCTATAATCAAGCAAGCCGGTAAATAAACAGGCAGCCATCGAACGGTGTTGTTATGTGAAAATCTAAATTCCATATTTTTATTGTAAGAATACGAAAAATAAACAAAAACAATATATATATATATATATATATATATATATATATATATAAGTTTCCACAAATAAAACCAATGGCGAGGTGTGCTCACGGTTTTCCTCTTGGAAGACACTTTGAAATTAAAGAAAGCACTTTCGGGATTCGTCAACTGCCATTACTCCGAAACCAGATTAGTCTCGCAAGCTGTGTCCGTTATGCAACAGGTGAAAGACCCAACTCGCACCCGTGCAGTAACTTATTTACGACTTACACTGTTTTACAGAAAAAAAAGCAAAGCACTTTCTTTGTCAGAAGAACTATATCAATAACTGACTAACTACCGCTCCGGTTCAATCGGAGATACTCAGTGTCCCGCTACGCTTACTCGGATAAAGTTCAAAAGTAAAATCAACCATGCCCATTCACGAATGAGGCAATACATATTTTATAGACGTAGATCTTTGGTAGATGTAAGCTTTTTTTTGCAGGTCGTTCGTTGTTCGGTCGCTTAATTAAATTCGAGCGGGGGCAACCTGCAATCGCGGAAGTCGTATACCACCTGTAGGGAGATGGTCGAATCCTTTGCGTCGAACTCGAGTTCGACGGCCTTCTGAGCTTTGTCGACGAGATACATGAGATCCGTCATCTCTTCGGGCGTCAGATCAGCTAATCGTACAGCGGACGGCCTCAGAGGTGCTACCAGAACATCTGTGGCCGGACGTCGAATAAGATACGTGCCGTTCAGGACTCAATTGCGTCTACAGACTGTGATCCTAACTGCTCGTGCGCGTACTCCAGTGAAAAAAAAGACTATATACGTTGACACATTAAAAGAATAAACAATACATATATATATATATATATATATATATATATATATATATATATATATATAATATAAAATGAAGCAGACAAACCGTCAAACTGCGTCACGCCTGATTATCACGCTAACAAGATATTTGTCCATCTAAAATATCAAATCAACACATACAGCGGCTTTTATTACGGCACAACAACGACAACTGCTACGTAGTGCTTTTACACACAGTCCCAGCCATAGAACAGTACACTACACGTCAACCATTGTGTGGTATCACCGCATATTTAAGCCATCGTTGCACTCTACCCCACTCGGTATATATGTGTATATATATGTCTGGGATGCCACTGTCACCGACTCATTAGCACCTTCAATGGTCGGTGGCGGGGCGATCTCGGCAGGCCACGCCGGTAATCTAGCCGAAACGAGAAAGCTCGCAAAGTACGCCTCAATAGGTTACCCACATGAGTTTCAACCGCTAGCGTTCGAGACTTTGGGCGGCCCAGGCAGCCTCACTCGCAAACTTCTCCACAGAGTCGGCACGCAGCTGAACCTCGCAACCGGAGACAAGAGATCCGCGGCTTTCTTGAGACAGCGCCTCGACCTCGAAGTCCAACGCGGGAACGCGGCGTCCGTCATTAATTAAATAATAAACATGTATATATATATATATATATTGAACAGTCACACGTTCTCGGGAGACAATTGTCGCTCCATTCTTAATATATATATATATATATATATATATATATATATATATATATTGAACAGTTGAATAAATATCGTAAACCTAGATAACCCTTATTGATAAAGCACGCTCGCATTTACTGCTCCATCAATACTGCCTGACCACTGCACCTCACTACGCTTCGCCTCAACTTCCTGATTGATAAAAAAAAGAAACTTTCTAGAACTCTCTCTTTGACAGAACTTTCTAGAACCACAATATGTGTCCCAGTACTGTGTATGTATATATATATATATATATATTTATATATATATATATATATATACTGTGCAGTAATAGGCTTCTTAAATGAGATCAATCATGAAAACCTTGTCGAGCTTGTCGATTACTTTTATGTTGTTGATATACAGTAAACATTTCGAAGCGAGCGAAAAACGAGCTTACACCACCGCCGTCGCAGTAACGCGATTGCTATTAGTGTGATTGCTACGATAGTGGTAGTCTGTTCTCTTGAATTGAAATAAAGATAGCGCAAGCAATTCTCACATACTGTCCGTCAGCCAGCATACACTCACTTGACGCACGGTGCATTGACGCTTGATTTGATTTCGATTCGATGATTTCGAAAGAAGAAACTCATAAAGAGAATGGAGAGAATGTGATCGTGTGTGAGTGTTAAGAGGCTAGCCAGTTCAGGGCAGTTCAGCTCGATCATCATTATCTCTCATCAACGATCCGATGCATCAACAGCGATCACAGCAGCATCTCACTGCGGAGAGCAACGTGGTGACTGAACACACAAGTAGCCACCTCAGAAGCAACTCATAGAACATTCTAGACAAAAACGTCACTGCACTATTCTGTCAACCAACGAAAGGCGAAAAAAAGGCGACGCAACACGATCAAATTTGTTTGTTTGTTATTGTATATTATTATGTTGTTATATATATATATATATATAAGTCAAACACTATTTGTCCTATATATATATATATATATATATATATATATATATATATATATATAATAAGCTTCATAAAATTGTGTCCTATATACTCAAATATGAAAATGATGAAAATCAATAACATTGTGTACGTATTGGTTCGGTACTGCTGTATGTACGGAGCGTGGCACTCACTACTCAGCGTGACAGCGACCGCAAAGCTACGGATGCTGCCATCTAGAGCATCATCCATCAACATTCCTCTTGAGTGAGCGAACACTGTATAAACTGTATCTAACAGGTGTGTGTGTGTGTATGATTCTATGCTAGGCTAGGCTGTGCTTTGCTATGCCATGCCAGCCTATGCCATGCTAGACTCTATAGCGGATAGCTCTTTACTTTGTACTCGGTCCTACATGATGCTGGTACACTGAACGGTAGTGTAGACTAGATTGTACACTACCGTACAGTGCCATCACGTACTGTACGCTCTGCGGTAGTGCACTAGAGTACACTACCGTACAGTGCCATCAAATACTGTATGTACCCTGTACGCCAGTGTACTATATATTACAAACAACCGTACACTGCCACCACCGTATACTGTACACGCTGTACGATAGTGTACTACAATGTACCCTATAGTACAGTGCCATCATGTACTGTACGCTGTACGATAGTGTTGTACATTGTAGTACACTCCCGTACAGTGCCATCAGGCTCTGTACGCTGTTCGGTAGTGTTGTACATTGTAGTACACTACCGTACAATGCCATCATGCACTGTACCTAACTAGTAGTGTGTATGCCAGTATTGTACGGTAGTGTTGTACATTGTAGTACACTACCGTACAGTGCTATCATGCACTGTACCTAACTAGTACTGTGTATGCCAGTATTGTACCAGTACTGTAGGGTAGTGGCATTCTGTGGTGTGCACGCCGCCTCCGCAGAGGTGCACACCACAGAATGCGCTCAGTCCACGCCGCCGAAGAGAGACAAAACACAAGTTCTACGGTTCTAGTAGTAGGGTGGCTGGTCAGGGTACGATAGCGGCGTATCACTGAGTCAATCAGCTCGACCTCACTGACCCCACCCCGCTCCCTCCAAGCCATAATGAGTCCGCCACCAACGATCTCGGCGAACAACAAACCGGCATCGCCAGGCCGTCGCTACAGCTGCAGCAGCTGCAACCGAACCCCCCCAACGCCCCCCCCCCCCCCGCCCACGTGCACCCGGAGCAATAGCTGTACTGTGTGTACTCTTCCTTGAGTGTACCTGAATGTTGATGGTCGACGAGTCCGCGTCAAACTCCTTCTCGACGACAGCCTGAACGCGTCGAGCGACCGAAAAGAGGTCGGCGCGCTCGGCCGACGTCAGCTCTCCGAACCGAACCACCGGCCGCAGTGGAACGACGAGGACGTCTGAAGTCGTCGAACGAACGCGCCACAACAACAACAACGACGACGAACAACAGCACCACGGTTCGCGTCAAGGAAAAAGCACTGTCGATTGATTGCCGTCTCTTCCCGGGGCCGTAATATAGTCAGCTACTCCCCACAAAAGCCCTTCCGGTACTAGACAGACTACAATTCGTTTCAGCTGATATATCCAGTTTAGGGCCTACTAAATAACTACTAGCCTAAAAAAAGAACTAAAGAAAACTCGTGACTATACGTTCACGCAGAGACAATTTTTCACTCGAAGGTGCTAATATAACAAAGTTATAAATAAACTAAATACGTATATATATATATATATATATATATATATATATATATATATATATATATATATTATATATATATATATATACACATACATATATATACATACATATATATATATATATATATACCTGCAGAGGGACTGCATCAGTAAGAGCTGTCGCGTTACAAAAAATACTTCAGAAAGACCTACTGTGATATTCAATTCCAGCTCACTGTGCGTCGACATGAATACCGCTGTATGTGCCTGCTACGGACTGAATGATATATAATATGAACTGATATATTTTACTACAATGCAATTTACAGTAAAATAACATTAAAAAAACGTGAGTCATCGCAAGCAGCGCTTTCACGTGAAAAGGATACGTCCAGGAAGAACAGGCATTTTGTTCACAAATGCCATTGACAGAGCGGTTTTGTGAAACAGCTGTGACTTGTGCAACGTAAACTGGCCGAACTGATAGGTCTCTTGCGAGTCGATGCCTGAAACAAGGAAGCACACAAGCAGACATGCAAATTCACAAGAACACACTTTTAGAAGGTCGTAAGATGTACTTAAACCTGTTTGTTACCACCCCGTATCTATGTCTCAAAGACTAGCACATGCCGGATGCTACTTGCAGATTAGTTTGCAAGAGGTCCCATATTTTCTATTCTAAGAAGTATTTGCAACCTCCCCATTGAAAAAGCTAACAGGTCTCTCCAATGTTTTGGCTGAGAGTCGTCCAGTCCTGTAGAGGAATCAACTGGAAGACACTACGACCCCACAATATTTTCCTTATGGCGGATAACGCGTTATGCGCGATTATCGGTTATCGCGATACTAATAGGTTACTATAAATAGCGTCATTAAAATTAGAGGTGCATTAAAATAGTAAATTTCGGTTTGCAAGGTATAAAAGAGTGCGTTTAGCTTATGAATTATATAGATTATAGTCAAAACGACATCTAAACAACTGAACGTTGCTTTAGACTTGACGTAATATTTCCGTGATACGATTTTGCGCAATTTTGTTTTTCCTACTTCGGAAGTTCTTACAGTTATAAACGGAACATTAATTACCTCATTATTTAACAATAAGCTGCTAACATGTCATCCGCTGAAGTTAACCTAAAAACAGCTTCGCGCTCTTGTTGTCGAGTAATAATTTAAAACAAAAAACTGCTCACAAAAATACTATATTTTCTACTATTCGTTAACGCAGGCAGCACACTGGAAGAAGAACCCCTGTTGTATATCTATAGCCCAATAAAAGATTCCGTATTTACGGAAATTATGCTGTCGATACCTCATATTGCGGGGGTGTAGGCCAAACGTAGTCAATATTGAGAGAATACACTAACAAGCCTAAGACATACCCCAGGATAGCTACCATTGACCTCTCAAGCTATCCGCATCTTTTTCTCTGCCAGGACATCGTGACGGACTGTCTGATTTCAAGTCCAAAGCGTCTAATTAGTCGTTTTCACATTTTCCTGCGAATACGTTCGCTCGCGGTACCTTCAACTCTCTCAGTACTACACATAGCCTCAAGCAATAAAGCCGGCACCTTAACCCACTAGTTTCGAGAAAATTAGCTCTAAGCAGATATTGCGCGTCATAAGTTTATACGAAAATAAAGCTGTACCAGCTCACTAGCTTCATGCCCGCAAGATACTTTTATTATTTTTGATTGTCGGTGTTTCAAAATTGCATTTGCGAGGTTTAAACGCATTTCATCGGCTTTAGCAACAATGGCTTATTGACTCATCCCCATGGGGCCAATTATGGAAGCGACATTGCCTCTATACACTACGAAAGACAGCACTTGTTTCAAACATTTATTCGCGCTGATCCATATATAAATAAATACCTCCATACACTTGTCAGATTACACTGCAGTTCTATCCTGTGTCTATGCTTACGAACCTTTGTTGTCGTAGACGGGTAAGGGTTCACCGTAGAGGTCAGGACGGCGATGATTCCATACAGGCATTCCTTGTCGCACCTTCTCCAAGTACGCCAGGTCAAGATCAGCATAAATTACGTGGTTCGTTTTTTCCGACGCCTGAGCCACTACCGCCCCCCAAGGATCAATCACCTGACCAAAACATTCAATATTAATGCACAATAAAGGTATATGTCTTCATTATGTTATCTCTATATAGATATAAACTTTGATACTTCATTATTCAATTATACGGTTACAGGAATATGTGATTAACTCATGTATATTATTATAACAAGTTTTTTTGAGATTTTTAAAGAAGTGCACTATAGATATATTCAAGTGAACGGTGTTATGTTAAAATGTGTGTTAACAAAATTATGAGCACTAGTATATATATATATATATATATATATATATATATATATATATATATATATATTATATATAACAAGCGAATAATAGACCAATACATATGTATATGGGTTTATTATTCACTTGACATGTATACTTAGATACACATGTTACCCTTTATATTATAGCGCTAAGTTATCTGGGGTGTAAACTTAGCTAGATGGCAACTACGACGCAAGGGGCCTAGGAGTGATTGACAGCTCACGTTTGGTGCTTATCACACTGCAAAGACGAATGATTGACCTTCCCCACTCGGATGTATATATATATATATATACTTCTTATGAATCTTCAATACTTTAACATAACACCTACTACATATCTATATTGTGCACATCTATAAAACTCTTAAAATATTACAATATTACTCACCAGCTATACATAACTCATGTACTCATAATTATACATATATGTATACATACATATAGGTATATACACTCTAACAAACAAGCTGACTAGTTAAAGAGCCGTTTTGCAGCAATTTCGCTAGTTTTCACGCGCCCGGAGCAGGCCAACGATGCACGCCCGCATACTATGACTGATCTATAAAAATATTCGTCCAGTATTAGTTAACTCGTATCATACGGCATCATCACGTGAATAAAAAGTCTTCTACTATTCTATTCTACGTGTGTATATATTTACGCACTAGTACAAAGTATACCAGTAAGTATAATAGTAACAACAACAACATCAGCAGCAGCAGCAATAACGACGACGGCAATAACAACCGCAACAACAACAACAACAACAACAACATTTTTGTTGCTACTGTTGTCCGAAGTAAAGTCCGATATTACTCTAGTCCTCCTTCTAAACTCTCGAGGTGCACACACTTTGACTCGGCCAAAATGGGTCAAATACCACCACCAGCAACAACAACAACAATAATAATATTAATAATAATAATGCCAACAACAACAACAACAACAACAATCATTTCCAACACCAACAACAATCGACAGTCGTGTACGCACGATCGAGTGTCCATACGACGACCGCTTGGCGTTGTGCTGGCCGATCTGTGCCGCCGCGACGACGTAGCACTGCGTCTCGATGGCGCGCGCCCTCAGCAGCGCCTCCCAGTGGGCGTAGCCCGTGCTGACGGTGAACGCCGACGGATAGGTGAGGATCTGCGCGCCCGACCTGGCCAGGCTGAGCGCGAGCTCGGCGAACCGCATGTCGTAGCAAATGGCGAGGCCGACGCGACCGGCCGGCGTGTCGACCGGCGGCGTCAGGCGGCCGCCCCGAAGCGCAAAGTCCGACTCCTTGATGCGAAACGTCGGTATGTCGACGTCGAACAGGTGCACCTTGTCGTAGGTGCCCGCCAACCGCCCGCTGTCGTCGATAAGCACGTGTGTGTTGCGGATCTTTTTGGCGGCTTCCTGGCCACTGCCGCCGCCGCCTCCACTGCCACTTCTGATGTTGTTGCTGTCGCTGCTGCTGCTGCTTTTGGTCGTGCTTTCAACAGATGCTGTTTCTGCTGGCGCAGGTGTTGGTGGTGCTGCTGCTGGCGCGGTACGAGAACAGGGAACGGGATCGGAGCCGGTGGCCGCCGCGCCCGGTTCTGCACCTGCATGAACAGGACGGGGTCCTGACAACAGCTGCTGCTCTGATGCCGACGACGCACTGGGTCGGACGTGCAGCGATCCGAGCGAAATCCAGACGCCGTTATCGGCCGCCAACTTGCGGTACCGACTCAGCAGCGGGCCATCGAGAGGTTCGGCCAGCTCCCAGGCGTGCTCTCGACGCTCGCCGACAAAGTCCACGCACTCCGGCAGGAACACCACCTACACGATACGCACGTGGGGTTGGTTGGTGAACCGAATGCCGACCATATGTTGGTCGCATCCCACGTGTGCAAAGAAAGCATGAACGTGAGCAAACGAGCAGGCAAAACAACATCGGCGACGCCAACGTATATATATATATATACATATATATATATATGCACGTAGCTAGATTTGTATATGCATTACAGTGAGAAATCCTCCTCAGAGGATGAGTTCATAGACCAGAACAACTAAAGCATTCGTACGTTGACTGTTACAAAAGAGGTGTTGCTGGAAGGATAAACAGATGGAAAAGGGTTTACACAAGCGTCTAACGAGTCTACACGACACTTCATTAGGTTGCATAATTAGGTTGATAGTTGCAAAGAATCAACGAGCCTACGCAATACCAATGTGTATCTAGCTAAGCTTACGTGTGCTTAACGTCTCTGTGGTACTTCCTCTAGGACACGTGCGTGGGCTCCGTAATGCCCAATTTTCCCTGTGTCTCTAACACTGAGCGTCCCTCCTAGTTGGTTTTTCTTGTGATATGAGAGGTTTTGCGAAATACACGATGTACAATGCATGCGTCGCTGACAGCTATTAGCAGCGCACTAGTGTGGGGACTCGCACCCCCACAACTAAGCCTTCTCAGAGGCTCTTTTTCCGGGAGCCCTTTAAACTCAGAATTGCATTGCTGCCTCAAAAGAGTTCTTATCGACTACGCCGCTACGGTATCGCCATGTTAACCAAGCGCGCAGTTACTTTGTACTTGGTAGCCGCACACGCGCCACAAGCATTATGATGAACGAACCTTGGCGCCATTCTGCTTCGCCTGAACGATGAGCTTGGAGCACTTATCGAAGTTTTCGTCTTTGTTGCTCGACGAGGTCACCTGGCAGACGGCAATCCTCCGCAACGAGTTGCTAAGTTCGGACTTGGCGGCGTTTGACTGTAGCATTCTCACGGCCAGTTGCTGCTGCCGCTGTGGTTGAAGCTGCAGTTGTTGCTGACACAAGCCGAATACGCCGCGAAACACGGGACGAGGTGCACGTATAAGCATGCCTACCGATAATAAACAGTATACATACGAATACGACAAACAGACAACACGTGGATGTCAATGGCTATATATATATGTATCTATATGCATATACATATGATAGTTCATCACAGTTCATACATTCATCTCAGTATGTAAGTAGAACCTAGAACAGTTTTTGAAATTGCCCGTATTAATTCCACTGGCAGATAGCGTCATCTTCGCCAATGTTTGGAATGTAATCCTCGAACAACCCCTTAAAGGATGATGTCTAAGAACCGCAACGACGGACAAACAACATGCGGCTCGTGTGAATACTGCAATTGACGAGAACGAAAACTTTTAGAACTATGCGTTGATATACTGAGCCACTGTCTTAGTGAATGCATAGACGTTGGCAGTTATTTCTATGCAAATAGCCTGTCTAAGCTTCTTTAACACTACAAATTCTGTTTGGAAAACGTATACGCTGAGGGTTTCGCTCACCGAAGCGGAGACACTGAGGCGAAGCATAAACGAAGTTAGAATGAAGCATGCTACTAGATCGATATGTGAATGACGTGAATAAAAATGAATATTCCCGTAGATATGACGGTAGGGTCTCGCAACATAAAACTGACCGTACTCGATACAAGTCGATGATACAGATAACAAACAATTTTAATTTAATATAGAGAAATATATTATGTTGACTGCCAGGTATGATGCCAGGTATATCGTTCGACAAGTACCCTTCACGAAAACCTGTTGCTTGCTATTATGTAATTTGTTTATTTATGCATATAACAGTTACGTGTTGTTTAGAAACACATGCGCGCGTTAGACCATAGCTAGGCTAACTACTCGTCAGAGTACTGTTACTGCTACTATACTAGTTCGTCAAGCATTTAATTCGCGGTATTAATGGTGATGTATGTATAATTGTATGCATTGAATAAGTGCCTCATTCGTAACGTTGGTGGAAAAGTATTTGATTTTTTTTGCAACGCGTCATGTGCGTTATGTGAGAATAGTACCCCAATATAACGGTAAATAGGCATATAAAGCAAGACTGCCAGGTTATTGCCGCTTACTGTAGGTGAAATTACACTTTGCCACACTCACCGCCATCTATAATCGCATAAATCGCACCATTTGGAATTCGAGTCCCGGAACTGACCCTATTTTTTGCGGCCAAGCTAACGTGAAGAATCAGCCTTTCACGACCACATTGCTACGAGGTGTTCTGGTCCTACATCTGTATCTTATTTTATACAACGGCGAACGAAAGCTGAAGAAAATCTGGGTCCAATTAGATGTTTTCGTATCTTACAAATGACACTGCTGAAACAAACTGCAGGGAGATTCTTTGGCTTGTGCTTACGGATACCTACATTCTTCTTAAGCCGATCTCGCTGAGCGCAAAGCCTTTTCCCGCAATTCTGTTCTAAACCCAATTTACAAGTGGGAAATGATGTTGATGCCTCATCAAACAATTCGACGACAAGTGTCGTCGCGACACTTGTCAGGGTATCTCTGCTATTGTGTGTAAAGAATCCAGCTTAGCTATTTCTGAGCATTTATCGCAAACATTTTGTGTAAGCTATTTGAAGACGTCACAGCTAAAGGTATTTAGAGCAACGCTGACACTCAGGGAGTATTCAGCGAAAAAGAATTCGCCTTCCTAACGGGCCCTTACACGGTTTTTATACTCGACTGGCAAAGCGTTTGAGTGGGTTCCTTCTAACTAAATAAAGGTCAACAATTTAATCGCGTCTACTCTAACTAAAAGTCTGTGTTCAAATCCGCTGCCTATAGAAAAGTCCCGCTGAACTTGTTTAATTACGGCGTAAACAGACATTCTATTGGCTGAATCGCACAATGCCGTGTGCATTCGAGTGAATGGTTGCATCTCAACATGCAATACAATGCATACTGTCTCCAAAGAAGAATATTAGTTCATAATTTCGTACACTGATTGCTAAAACTTTATAATTCTGCCCGTGTGTGCGTGAAAATCGATGTGATGCAAGTGGCTTAATCTGAAGCTATCTCGAGTAGTAGAACAGTCTTTAATGAGGTCAGCCCTATGGACGCTGGCGATCAGTGTAGGCCGCGCATACAGGACTTTGACCTAAGCCCTTCCAGTCCTAGCCATGTCAATTCCATGGGATCTACTCGCAGGGGAGAAAAGTAAATGCTTCCTATAGGAATATTTGGATCTGACCATGGCCATGAAGACCGCAAAGGCGGCATGGCGGGAGGAATGGGCAGAGGTAAACCGCGGGGTGGCCAAAACGTTCAATGCCATTTTGACACTGACAATGACATTTTGACCGAGCAAGATGGCTTAGTGGCAAAGCCTTCGCCTTGCACTCGGGAGGACTGGGATCGAGACCCAGACCGGGCACTTGGTTTGCATGGTTTCCAATTTAGGCAAGGTAAATGCCGGAGTGGATTAAAATTCGCCATGACATGAAAAAAACCGTACACGGGCAATAGCCTTACGGAAAATCTAAAAAAACACCCAAGGGGACTCTGGAAAAAGCCAGGAAGGAGAGGTTCGGGAAATACAACGGTTGAGACGAGATCTCGACGGAGAGCAAGTCAGCAGGTGGGCCTTAAGGATCTCAACGCGCCCCCTCAGTCCAGTTAAACTTGACATTGCACGGTGGTGCGTAAATCTGGGAAGAGGCAACGAAAGACGATGACGGCTCGCAGATGCCGCGGTTTCAAAGTCATGCCAAAGCAATACCAGCCTGGAGAGATAAGTAGAAAATAATACGGGTTTAGTGGCGTTGTGAGTCCCACGCAAGTCACGCTAGCTACTCGTGACGTGTGTGCATCAAGCATTCTCGAAGCCTCTCATAAAAAATGTCCGATATAAGTACACACTTGAGGTTAAACGACTTCTGAAGATCTAGGGTTGCTATTAAATACAACACTGAAAAGCAGTGCACACTTTACTGAGATCGTGACGGCCGCCTCTCCTAAAATCAATTCGATCATATCATACGCTCGTTCGCCCTAAAAACGCGAAACTCTAAAAACAGCTATACAAACAGTTTGTTATATCTATAATGAGGCTTTATAATAATTTGGTTGTGCCTAAGTTTATCTATTGCTGTGAGTTTGGCGGTCTTATTTAGATAAACACATTAAAGCAATCGAAAGTGTACAGGGGAGATTCCTTCGTCGTGTCTCATTAAGGTGTAACATTGCCCGAAATTCTATTGTGATAAGCCCTATTCGGGAACTGCAGTCCTGAGCGGATATCGCATGTACAATCGTATTATAAACTCATCAAATACATAAAACTATTTTAGCATTCGGTTAAACAATCTTAGAAGCGGTAACACCATCTCGTCAAAACAAATTGCCAAGACAATATCGTGTAAATATCATGTTTTCGTGGCGGATGGCGAGGGCACTGAGAACTTGAAACGCTAACAACGCAAATGTCGGCACACAAGTAAACTGACTATTGTATGTATCTAGGTAACGGTTTGTAAAATGTAAATAATGTACCCCCCCTTTGACAAAATAAAGGTGCATTTGAATTGAATTGAATAATATTGTATGCGTGGCCTATATAAAGCAAAGGCTTTTTGTAAAGAAACAGACCTAATTTCAAAAATGCATACAAGGTTTTTTTAGATAAACCTCACAACAATGCAATGTTTAGGCCGGCTGGAAGGTGCAATAACATTATAGAGTCTCTGAAGAAGATCAATAAAACATCTTTTTGTGAAAATATATTTCAAGACAAGAGAAGCTGATGAATGTATAAACTTACCAGAACTGACAGTGACTAATATTATTTAATAGTATTGCAGTAACTTATGTGAATAGTTTTGTAGCGTGCGCATGAATGTCCGTAAGTGTAAAAGTATATATGTGTTTGCCTAAATAACAAATTATTTCTAACAATATATATATATATATATATATATATATATATAAACCCGTTAAGGGAAATTTATGCAGGTAATCGCATATAATATTAATAAGAAAACGATTATATATATATATATATATATATATATATATATATTCTTGTTACTAGACCTTTAAGGGGAATTTACTATTCAGCTATATATGCACTCAAAATACCCAGACAGCCCCGCATTCCGGGGAGTCAGCATGCGCGTATTACTATATTATTGCACAAAACGTCAAACCTGCTGATTTCCGAAAGATGATTTGTGTTAAAAGTATGTTCGTGAGAGATACCAGTAAAAGCTGAGATGCAGGGAGGCCTGCAAAACTGTTTTGCTGTTTGACGTACATATACACTGCCATATGTGCAATTAGTAAAAATAACAGACAATGTACCTGCCTGTACGCTAAAGGCTTGTCTACGCCTACAGCTAGTATGTCGTTCGTCATATTCTTGAGAAACGCGCTTAAGCGTCGTGTAAACATTTAACCATTACTTAATTAACCAACAATAATAAGAAAGCATATGCAAATTAAATGTTTGCCTCGTCTCACGTTGACAACCAGACGCGAGCTTTAAAACATATTTATTTCACGTCTTTTTATCTACACAGATAAATATAAACTATTCGCCATTATAAATTCACTGATTTATCTCTCTCTCTTTCTACATATATACTTCTCGTGAAAAAAAAACCTAGGAAATATTGCATATGATAACCAGGATATCAAATGTCAATGCGTAAGCCCGAAACAAGAGAACAATCAGACCAGATTCCGCGTGTCATTACTAAATACATTAGAAAGTGCAAGCGTATGAAAAATATTAATTGTATTGTGATTGAAAACTTATGAAAGAGAATGACAAAAAAACAAATGCGCCGTATCTAGTGTTACACTAACTCTATACTGTACATTAGTGTTAATATATCGCACCTCGGTTATGTGCAACACTTGGAATTTATACAGATATGTATAAATAATAACAGCTTGAGTACAAATATATTCACATTCACACATATAATGCAAAATCGACCACGATATATATATACAGGGTGTTTGAAAAGTTTTTGTAATCGATAGTAAGAATTGCAGAGCTCGTTAAAGCATAGATAGTTAAGCGAAATATTTTTTCAATGGAGCGTGGTCTCAAAGAAGTCTTGTTTCGGAATGAGAGTTAAAATACTACAATTTGTGAACGTAATGTTTTTGCCCGACATAAGAGCATCAAATGTGCTGTTGCGAGGCAACCAGTCCTCCTAGACAGAAACTAAACACACCGTCGTATTCGTCTGCTGAAAATTCAGCTTTTTCCAAAGAACATGCGACATGGTAACTTAGAAGAGAATTCGCAAAAAAATTAAGTTACTTATAAGCCTTCACGCCAAATACCTCAACATAATTACCCTACGACCACTCACAGCGCTCAAAACGAACATATTCAGCAAACGCACATTTCATAACGATCATTTTGGTCCTAAATGGCAATGCGCGCTGCGGCTGTCGCGCGACATGTCGGCGGTAGTGAACCTCGCCACACAGTTATTTATGCATGCACTTAATCTGGACATCCCGCCGAAAAATCTTAATTACTCCGCAACCACAGCTCGCATTGCCATTTAGGACCAAAATGATCGTCATGAAATGCGCATTTGCCTTTGAAACTAGAATGCCTATAATAATGATTTTGAGGTATTTGAGGTATGTGGCGTGAAGGCTAATAGAAAACTTCATTGTTTTGAGAATTCTGTTCTAAGCGATCATGTCGCATCTTCTGACCGGCCTTATATATTCTTGGGAAGAAGTGTGGTTGTCTCGCAACAGCACATTTTATGCTCCTATGTCGGGCAAAAACACCAGTGTCACAAATTGTAGTAATTTAACTCTCATTCCGAAACAAGACTTCTTAGAGACCATGTTCCATTGGAAAAAAAAAATATTTGCTTTAACGAGCCCTACAATTCCTACAATCGATTATAAAAACCTTTCCAAACACCCTATATATATATATATATATATATATATATATATATATATATATATATATATATATATATATATATATATATAAATATACTACACAGTTTCCTGCCAATCGTCCAGATAAGTAACTTGGATTGGGACACGCATACATTTGTAAAGTCATGGTTAGTCTCATGTCTAGCTTGATGTTGTAGGTGTTGTATTAAAATTTGAATGTAGATGTTATAGCAGTTGAATGTAGATATTAAAGCAGTTGAATTTTACTGAGAGCCGTCGAATAATAGCCAACTTAATAAGGAATCGCTACGCAAACAGCGCAGTATATCTGATCACAATAAGCAGCATTCGACTAATATCATTCGTTTTCCTTCACCTTTGTTAGAAATTCTATTTTAAGCACGCGAAGTAAATTTCCAGCCCGCACCCCCGCCCACCAGACAAATCAAGCTAAAACAGACACGTTTTCTGACAATTTTGATATATATATATATATATATATATATATATATATATATATATATATATATATATATATATATATATATATATATATATATATATATATATATATATACATAATATTCTTGTGGCATTTTCCAAGCCCTCAAAACGAACGTATGCCTTGTACAGGTACATAAGCAACTTGAATTATATATATATATATATATATGCAACTGGCAAGCCAGTACCGATGAGACGCATGACACGAGTAGCATTAGCTAACACCGTTCGTCAATTGAACGCCGGTATTCGCAGGAACGATCAAGTGCGAATCAGTAATTCGCAACTGCGGAAATAGTATGCTGTAAAATCGTGCCCACGAAAATACTGCAAGCAAGTCGATGATGAAACGTCACTACTGCCCCTACTTGCAGCAGGCGCGCACCGTTGAGAGTTAAGCCCAGCCCCCGTGCAAACCATACAGTATGCTTGCTCACTTATCGCACACAGGAAACGCGCTCACGAAACACATTTGCAGGTGTCGACAGTAAAAACGGCACATTTAATCCATATTTGTGTGTATATACGTAAAGTTGTATATGTACAAACATGCACAAGTGATTTGCGCATTGCAACGCGTAAATAAATACATTCTTCGTCACACTAGCACACGGGTCGGGTCGTCCCGCGAGCGACGGTGGTGGTGGTCCATCGATATTCTTATCGACGACGATACCACCACTACTATCTCGCAGGTGTAGTTCCTCCTTCCTTTCTTCTTCCCCATGCCCTCGTGTTTCTGCTTCAGGGGGTGAACCCGGAAGCTGTTCCACCGAAGCATGAAGACAAGATGCTCGTCTCTCTCTCTCTCTCTCTCTATCTACCAGCCTGCCCGCCCGCCCGACGGCAGGTCGTTCGGTCTATAAAGCTGACACTCTGGCGAGGTCGTCGTCGTCCTAAAGAAGTCGACCCTCGAGAACTTCGTACATGGTCCGCCGCCGAAAGTAGTCCATGTCCCTCTGGGTGAAGTTGATTCTTGCTCGCCGCGTCACGTACTCGGCAAACCGGCACGCGAACATGCCGCAATCCGAGCCGTTCTGCTGTTGCGGTACATCCTTGCGGTTGACCGTCGTCCAGCCGCTGACGTCGAGCGCGGTCTTGCGCTTGTCTCGCGACTCCTCCTGCAGCCAGCTGAGCAGGTGGCCGAGGCACCGGTCGTTGCCGGCGCCCATCGAGTCGTAGTACTCGATCCGGCTGCGGCGCAAGTCGATGACGGCCAGACACCAGTGCACGTCGAGGTGCACCGGCACCAGCAGTAGGTCCTTGGCGAACACGTCGACGCGCCTCGTCCACCGCTGCACCCCGCCGTAGCCGTCACTGCGCAGCCGCTCGTAGAAGAACGAGCTGAAGCTGTACACGGCCGGCAAGGCGGTGTTCGTCTCGCTGCGGTCCGCCAGCAGCGCAAAGTAGAAGTTGATGATCGAGTCGTTCAGCCAACTGTGCCCTTCGAGCTTCTGCAGGTCGCCGCGCGTAATGCGCAGCTTGAACTTCTCGACGAGCACCGCGCTGGTGTCGCGCACGTACAGCGCCTTCTTGATGCGCGCCTCGATGTCGGCGGTGAGCGGCGGCGTCTGCGGCGGGACCTCGGCGGGCGTCGGCCGTAGCAGGCGGCTCTGCAGTTTCTGCCGATTCTCGGCGAGTTCGACGACGCGGCGTCGTTTGACGTCCGTCTCGCGCGACCGGTCGAGTTCGAGTTTGGCCAGGTCCTTCTGAAACTCTTGAAGCCACGTATCATTCGCCGCGACAAGCCTCGGCGATACCGCAGAGGCAGCAACAGCAGCAGCAGCAGGGTAGTGACCGATCGACGACAAAGTCTGCGACATGTCGCAGCTGTTGTCCAGATGCGATTGTTGTTGTTGTTGCTGCTGCTGCTGCAGCCTCTGTTGTTGTTGTTGTTCGTTTGCCGCTTCCACGTCTTCATTTTCATCCGGAAAATCCCAACTTTTGGTCTGTGTGGCCAGCGACTTCGTCGTGCCTGGCCTCGTGAGGTCGACGATCGTGTGCAGCGGCTCAACGGAGTCAGGTCGTCTACACGATGTGCCATTCTCGATTGCGCCAGTACGAGTCGGTGTTGTGGCAATAAATTTTCGAGGTATAGGCCGCTTGAATTGTACCTGCGGAGAGCCAAAACAAATGTGTTCATCTTTCGGTTCATATATATATATATATATATATATATATACATCGTGAATGCTTGCGATGTTTGTCTACAAGAAAAAACAATCAACCGGTGGTTATAGATAATTGAGAACACTTTCTTGATCCACATTTGCACAAAAGTTTGAACTGTGTGATTCTGCTATAAGGTATATAATTGCTGCATCCCATTGCATACCTCTTCACACCGTATGAATGCTTCCCAGCTTAAAACATTACGTTGCATGTTGCTCTGCTAATAGATAGCCCCCTTCCTACAATAAATGATTATTCCTTTTAGGTCAATTTTTTTTTCTCAACCCCCGAGATGTCGTCACTAAAGGATCATTTGGTTCGCTCTCAGAGGTTCGCAATGAACAACTGCTGTACTCTGCGAGAGCAACAATACAGCACAGCCTTCTTTTTATTCAAAACTCCAATAGCAAAATATTGTGGTCGATCAAATTCAAGCGCGAAAGTTGAGACCACCGCCTGATTCAACGACAATGCCTGCTACACTTGGAAAACAACCACATTTACGAGCGCATATGCACCACCGGGTACTCCGAAGACGTTTCAAATATAAATAACTGTAAACACAATATCGTCATAACCACTGTACGACAACCGTACGAACTGTGAAACGACAAAAACAAATTGTACACAGTCACAGTTCAAGTCTCCGATTTCCGACCTTCATATGATGATCGCAACGTTTAGCTTTAACGTAGATGCCCGCATACAGTTGCATGTCAGTAATTTAGCTCGGAATGGAGATTTACAATTGAGCAGGTCTAACGGACGGTTGGAGACCGGAAAGTCTACTCTGCTCTTCATGTGTCCGGTCTCGCCTTGTACGTGACAATGCCCCATGTTTGTACCGGATATACACATAGTTAATAGCTATCATCTGACCGACCGGCTCTATTAGAATTAACATCATATTGCACCGGCGGAGTGAGTATACGGAGTGCGTCGAGTGCGTTCTCAAGCGTGTATCGCCGGACGTATATCGCGCGCCTACTGGGCCGAGCCATTACGCAACGGTCGCTACATTAATTACATTGCTTGCCTCTCTCGAATGACGTGACTCCCCCCGCAAACAGTCGACATGATAGTGCAAACGTGTAGAGTAGCAGCACAGACATTAACAACAACGCCGCAACACAGAGTACATACTATACATACCGTACGAGGCGCATACAACGTGGGCATACTGCGCCGAAGTATACTGAGGAATGTGCCGCGGTTCATCTTCATGTTGACGTCGGGTACGCGGTGATATGCCGCGATCCGTGAGCGATCCCTCTGCGGCTTCAACACAGGCGGCCGCTTGGACCCTCTTGTCGGGTACTTTTCGCTAAGGCCAAACGTCGAACCAACAGATAGTGCCTCACCGCCTTCTTGTGTTGTTGTTGTTGTTGTTGTTGTGGCGCTTCTTGTCGCTGGGTATTCCGCAATAATTTGCACGTCATCGTCGTCGTCATCATCATCGCCCTCATGATTAGCCATGACGTCGTCATGAATATTACTCGTGTTGTTAAGGTGGTGGTTTTTGTTGTTGTTGTTGTTGTTGTAGCTGCTATTCTTGTTGTTGTCGTCGTCGTTGTCGTCGACATCCTCATTATAATTATCATCACCACCTTCATTACCATCATCATCATCAGCATCAGCATCGTCAAGACTAACAACTTCAACATCGTTGGTGTCGTTGAGCGTTCGATTGTTGAAATAGTTGTTTCCGCCATTCCCGTTCCCAACGCCACCACTGATCTCACTCTCAATGTGGTGGTGGTAAGCATGATGATGATGTGGTAAATCATTACGAATGTTGTTAATACTGCTCCTGTTGTCGATGTTTTTGTTGTTGTTGTTGTTATTGTTGTTGCCGCTGCTGCTGCTATTAATATTGTTATAACTGTAGCCAGTGCAAACAGCATTGCTTCCAGCGCGACTCGTGCGATGATCGTAACTCGTATAACCAATAGCATTGGTTAACTCTTCGCCGTAGTCTGTCGTGTCCAGAACGCGTGCAGTCGGCGTCCGATTCTGTTCCGCTGCCCAATTAACGAGTCGATTCAGCATATAGTTGTCAGTGCGCGGTACGAAGCTCTCGGTGAACCTGGCGAGCAATCGTGGCACTGACCCAGTTGACGATTGTTCGTTACCCATTACGCACAGCGGCAGCACCCCCTGCAGATTCCAACAGACAACAGCAACAATACCAATCATTAAATGCACACACAAGAAAACACTTTATGTGGTAAGATGAGTGATTACATATATAATTTCAAATTTATTTTTGTGATCATATATATATATATATATATATATATATAAACTTCCTGCATACGTTTAATGTATCTGTACCTAAGTAAAGTTTTCGGGCTGACTCTCAGCCAATATTTAACGTCCACGGAACTGTTTTTCATATTGCTTCATAGACGGACCCCCATAAATACAAATGTGCAACGGTGGGGCTCGAACCCGCGCACCTATGTGTCTCCTCCGGTTGCGAGGCGCAGACTTAAGCCACCGCGCCACCGGGCTCGACAATGTATCTGTACCTAACACCCTGGAATGTGAACTCTTTCCTCAAGTCAATTCTCATGCCACAAGACCCTGGAATGTGAACTCTTTCCTCAAGTCAATTCTCATGCCACAAGCAGAGCAAATCCGAAAAGTAATCAATACCTGATCGCCTAGCCCATCGCAACTCTACTTAAATTGAGTGTCCGAGCTGTTGGCGTATCTCAGCCTGTGTAAACGTTTAATGTATTGTCACTAAACGCGTAGGTGCACGTTCGGAGCCTTCAATTCAGACTCAGAATTCGGTCCCCAATATTCGTCTTAGTGTGTCTTAAATGACACACGACGACAGTTGAGGAGATAGAACAAAATATATTTTAACCCAACCTGCACCCATGCCTCGAAAAGCGGGGAGACAGACATCTCGATAAAGATGTGACGCATAACTATCGTTCATTTTTATTATTCGCCTGTATACCCTAACATGTAGCGCTTACAAACGAGCATATATATATATATATATATATATATATATAGATGTGTGTGTGTGTTAAGCAGTTCTCAATCCCTAGAGGATGTCATGTTACCTGTTCCATCTGCTCAACATTTTAACCACTTTAAACGATATTGAGCTTGTCATGAGTGAATATATATATATATATATATATATATATATATATATATATATATATATATATATATATATATATATATGTATATAGGAACAATATCGCCCGCGACGTCGTTGACAACACAATCAACCGCCGAGCGCACAGAGAGATATTGCCGAAAGCACAAATAGAAGATGAGACAGGCGGAGGAGGCGAGAGAGAGAGAGCTAGAGTGAGAGAGACGAAAACACTGTCGAACGGCGGGAGGGGAGGAGCGAGCGGGCCACACACCGTGACACTGATTCAACGACGAATTCGAACACAGCCCCAGATGAAGGACCACAGCACATACATGTTTGACGTCGCCTACTCACTGCGACTAAAGTTCAAGCTTCAACCCTATTGAGATATCTATTTGGTTTTTGAGAACGTTGTCGCACGTTGGCAAACACTGTCACTTATTATCACACTTATATATGACTTATCACCCGCTCCCCCCCCCCCCTCTCAATGTCTCATAATCTCTCTCCCTAGATGTGTCAGTATCTCTTATAATATCTCTCTCTCTCTCTTTACATATATATATATATATATATATATATATATATACAGTTACGTAATCTAGTTATCTAGTTACGTAAACAACAAGAGATGCGTTAACTTACCTTCAAGGGGTTTCCAGCAAAACGTGATCCAGGTTGGTTGGGCAGCTGACTATCTGAGTGATTGACTGCGGCAGCGGCTGCTTTGGCCGAAGTTTTGGCGGCGCCGCACTTTGGACTTTGACACTTTGAGCTTCTTGCTGAGCACTCATTCGCAATCGATCGATCGATCGATCGCAGCGAGACGTCGAGGCAGATTTTCGACGCTCGTCGGTCGCCGGGTCCGAATCGTATTCGGGCTGTCTATGGCCTGGCGCCGGCCCGGTGCAGGCCTTGCTTGTTTAATACTACTACTACTACTATTACTTCTAATACTACTACTACTACTTCTACAACCACTAATACGGTTTGGTTGTCGCTATCACTGCAACTGCTATCCCGCCACTGCAGAAAGTAGTTTCTAGTTCTTCCCCGATTCCTAGTAGTTGCTAGAAGTAGAAGACAACGTCATCGACGTGATGACGACGGTGACGACCACGACACTGCCGCATAATTATAATAGCATCTTCACAAAAACACAGTCGCATAATCATAATCATCCTGTTACCTAAACAACGCTCCGTTCAATCACTCGTTCGTCGAATGCTGCTCGACAAGGAAGCAGCACACCGGTCATAATGATGACAACAACGACAACAACAACAACAATAACAACAACAATAATAATAATCACAATCCTCATCAGAAGAATAACAATAATAACGATAGGTAAATGCATACGACGTTGAAACTAGTAACACACACACACAGATAGAAACACTGTGTGTATTAACAGCAGACTAAAAGAACAATCAGGAGAGACGACAGCAACAACAACAACAACAACAACAACCACAACAACAACAACAACAACAAGAAGGGCCGAGACAATGACGACTATACCACCAACAACATAAAATACAACGACAATAACAACAACAAACGACCACCGTTACAGCGAGACCCAAGATTGCAGTGTCAGTTATCAGGGCAAACAAAACAAGCAGATAACTTATTGTTCCGTCTCCCCGAAGAGTCTGTAACTATACTAACTGAATGTACTACACCGCCATTCCGGCATATAGCAGCATTACTGCAACAAACCCAAACATCAACAAACATAGCAACGGATCCGATCTCGTATCACCCTTCTCTTCTTACGACACCCACTAGCTGCGGCTGCTAGAAATCAAACATGCGCGCCCGCCCGCCCGCCCGAAAACTGTGTTCTGCTTAGAAGACGATGACGACGCGTTCTGCTTAGAAGACGATGACGACACGGTCTGCTGAGCAGACGATGACGACGCGGTCTGCTGAGCAGACGACAAAGTCGCCGGCGGGCGCCAGCCGCCCACCGATCAATGACGACAACGATCAAAACGAAGAGAACAATCCTCGACCATTGCACACAAAGTGTAGTAGTAATGTAGAGCGAGCTTGTCAAGCCTACTTGAATGAGATATGCCGTCAATGATTATTAAGCTTATAGCAAACGTAGTTGCCGACTACTAACAAACACAACAATTGGCAACAACCAATGATTGATGTCCCGTGTGGCTAAAGGAAGACAACATTTAATTTATAAAATTAACAGCTAATAGACTCTTCAAGTTCTCCCCCGTCTCCTCCCCCGTCCACCCACCCCCCCCCCCTCGTTACAAGTCACGGCAACGCTACGTTTGATGTCTGCCGCGTGCAGCCAACCGCTTGGCTACGGCGGTTATACTCAGATCCATCCTTATCATATACTATGAAAGAAAATTACCTCAGCCAGCCGAGGAGCAAACTCAGTGAAAATGAATAGTGATAGTTGCCTAAATACCGACCGGTATTACTGCATATTCCCTGCCTTCGTTCAGCATCTGCTGAAGAAAGCATACTATATATAATAAGTCCAAAACGAGGAGACGATGATCCGGACGTATAGTCTAATAGTACGTATAGTCTAATAGTAAGATAAAGATGGACGTGCTGGTCTATCGTGACGACTGAAATGAGCTTGATGATAATGAAATGAACTCAAACCACGGCTGTCATGCCGAGAAGATTCACTTACTGGTACAGGTAAAAGGGCTTCAGTCGGGGGTTGAACAACCGTTTTTACTAGTACAACAGGCAGCGGCAAAATAAGCCACGACAGTTTTTGTCATTGTACAAGAAAAAAATTAGCAGCCGTTAGCAGATACCATTCCATATGTTCTTTCAAACAATGATTTTTTTCCAATTCTGTTGATGTCAGTGGCCCCAAACCGTAGCTTGTTCAGTATATATATATATATATATATATATATATATATATATTATATATATACTGAACCCCCGTAGTCTATATATACATAATGACCGGGAGATAATAACCCGTTAACAACCGGGATAATTCGCTCATACAACGAGAGCGGTACATCTACTTTCGCCTCTTCAGAGTTTCGACTGTTAAATCGACAACGTTTGGGACACTGCCCGATTTTACCGGCGGTCGTCGAATCGTTCGAGAATATTAGGTAGTTTTCCCTCTCCTTGGCGAACCGCGGCGACTGCGCTGTCGCCGTAAGAAGATGCTAGAATCTTGAGGCCGATACCATCCTACGCAACTGTGTGGCACAATTTGGTTTTGCATCATGCTTAGCCGACCGTGTTAGCAGCAGATGTTGCAACAGCAGTTCAAATGGCATCTGCCTGCAAATATGATGGCTGTGTTGTTGGCAGACGGACCTAATACGGACAATGATACAAACACTGCTGAGCTGTCTACTTGTGCCCTACTAAAAGAAACCGAAAAATCGAAAACAGCCAAATCGCTACAATTCGATCGATCAACGACCTGGCTTGCTTTCGCGCCACACGTCAAAGGTCGAGGAGATCAGAGTGGAGAACTTTATTATTTCTGACAGACACACACGTGAATGAATAGCACGGCTTGCGACACCCCTATACATTGTTGTACTTCGGCGTCAAGCCGTCAATAAATAAACAGCAGACAAGCGTAAACGTAGTAATGCTTTCGATTGATTTCCTACTCGCTAGCAGATAAGGACAAGGATGAAAACATAAACAAGTAGGCCATGCCATATCCCAACCTTTTCGTGCCTTGCACTAAAAAAAATAGGTGCGTGTGGGGGGCTCTCACTTACTTATTAATTTTTGTTCTCTCGCCGCCGTGCAACGCAATCTAGTCTAGAATCTAACCAGTCGACGTCTCGGGAAATCTCGGGAAACACGTCTCACGTGACCAACAGGCAATTTGCCGCTCCGATGCCATTGATGCTATGCACACCAAATGTTATGAGAGGCTGTCGACTTAATAACGATTGTAATACGAATCATTATAAAATCCGAAAATGAAGACATTCCTCTTTTGTAGACCCAATATATATATATATATATATATATATATATAACCCAATATAGACCCAATATATATATATATATATATAAATAAATATGTGTGTTGTAAAACGGATGGTCGAATTTAGTAACGTAACCCAATACATTTTTTCTGTGTATTTACTTGGTAACAACTTAGCTATGATATGATAGCTATGCGTAAACCTAACTAAAATAGAACACTTCCGGTGTATCAATTAGATCACAGAGTCACTTATTATTAGCATAATCGTCATCATTGCCATGCTATTTAATTTATGCATTGAACCCAACTGGCGTATGTACAGAGTGCTGAATACAACATATCAAATCCACCACAGTCTAGATAAAGCCTCGTCTAGATTGTATGTTACACATACATAGGTGACCGCCGCCTTTCCCCAGCGCGCGCAGCCGTCGACAAATTCGATCGCCGCAAAGAAGACGATCGGCAAAGAGCTCGCAAAAAAACGTGTTTCCGATTGAGAAACGAACTCAAATGGTCGACGAAGATTAGTTTAGATTCTGCATTTCGAAGTCGTTTCCCACCCGGTACAGTATCCCTACCGACAGGCTAAAGGAAACGGACCGAGCAAAAAGGGCATCATATTCGCTCTTCGCAGCTGATCTACATCTGGTACATCAGCTAGTTGTCATCCAGCGTAGGCGACCAGACGCGTAAACAATTGTGGGGTAAAACAGAAGCAAATAATGAACCAAATCTCCCAAGGAATGCTCTCTCATCTATCATATATGTGCCTCGTGTCCACATGTGTGTCTGTCTGTCTGGGTGTGTCGTCAATGAATGGCATCGTTTATAGAGAGCACTTGAAAGTACACTCGAAAGAATATGTACAGCATCTGTATGTACCCGATTCTTCTGTCCATTCACGGTATAGAAGTATGTATATATATATAAATATATATATGTGTGTGTCTGAATGTCTGTATGTATGTATGTACGTGCTGTGCGAGTTTGAAACAAACTACTTCGCAGTTTGTTTCGACGAAGTAGAAGCCGACGTTTCATACTCGTGGCCCTGTGGCCAGGACGTCCTGTAAGGACAGCCACTTTCTATCTCGGTTTGTACGGTCGACGTTGGACGTCATCTCTCTGCTAAAGTCGAGACTCGAGTCCACTCACTAACGCTAGCGTATGACGCGACGAGTGCTCATCCAATTCGCGGTCAGACGCGCAAGCGTTCAATCATTCATATAGGCAGAGATATGAAGCTTGGCAGAACAGTTTCCACAGATCAATTGTCGTCAATCTCGAAATCGCTACGAATGACGCGTGAATGGCGGACGAGCTAGCCCTCTCATGTAATGTAATCACAATGTGCAACTAAATTACTGTCCATATCGTAGACAGTACCAGTAGTAGAAACAGTAGTAGTAGTAGTAGTAGTAGTAGGAATAGTAGAAGAAGTAACGGTAGGTCGTTGTAGTTGTAGATAGCCGTACGTAGGAAAGAGCGTCGTCGTCAAATCGTAGGAACAACGGGGGGTATGCGCCAAGCTCACATTGCCACATAATCTGACGGTGGTTGACTGATGGTGGGGTGACTTCCGGCACTTCTATTGACTTCTCACCGGCGAATCACGACTCGAAGTACAACGACCGTTGCCAAGCAACAAACATGCTTACGCTGGAGCTGTTGTAAGATGCTGCTAAGTATGCGACTTCTTGACTGCGGGGAGAGACTTTTCGATGCATTGAATATGCAACAAAGCATTGCCGTCATTGTCGTCGTCGTCATCGATGTTGTTATTGTTATTGACACTTCATCAGTGACGACTCCTTCTCTGCCACCACCACTACTTCTGCCGCAATTTGTTATCTTACTATTAGCATCATCATGGTCATTATTATAATTATTAACATTATTATTATGATGATGATGATTATAATTATAATTATGGATGTTCATATCACTAATCAACAACCGTACCAACAGCAACAACAGCTATTCCTTCATGAGTTGCCAGTTGGGCCGAGTATTCCGAGTGGGCACTCCGCCTCCGACGCCCAGTCCGCCCACCGTGGACGTCTGGTTGTTGATGTTGCCGATGCTATTGTTGTTGTTGTTGCTGCTGCTGCTGTTATTGTGGTTGCTGTGGTTGTTTCCGGTACCGAATACGCCCACACCGCCCCCGCCTCCGCCGCCGACCACTGACGGAGGCTGCAATAGAGGCGGAATCTGCTGCAGCGGGGGTAACGGCCCCCCCAACTTCTGCTGTCGGGGATTCTGGAATGGGGCGCGCTGGCCCGGCTGGAGGCCGAGGGGCGGCGGGCCAAGAGGTGGTGGGCGACCGCCACCAAGGCCACCGCCCCCGCCTCCACCCATTGCGCCACTACCCATGCCCATGCCGACGCCCATCCCGCCGCCCATTCCGCCACCCATCCCGCCGTTGTTCGGCGGGCTGGCGCGCGACTCCGGGTTGAGCTTGTTGGTCATGTACTGGATGAAGTCCGGATTCGGATCGGAGAGGTTCGGCGTCTCCGAGAACACGAGACAGAAGTCGCCGATCTTGCGCAGGTCGCCGCCCTTGCCCGTGTACAGCGTGAGCGAGTTCTTGAACAGCGACACGTAGCCCTTGGTGAGGCGACAGATGTCGCCCGGCTCGAGGAGGCGGCCCGCCTCGTTCCACACCGACAGGTTGATGCTGCCCGTCTTGTCGGCGACCTTGCACGAGCGGATCTCGTTGCCGTCCTTCGTCGTCGACGCCTTGCCCACCTCGAGCACGATGAACACGCAGTGCAGATTCTTCAGGCCCGGCTTGAGGTCGCGCAGGTACGTCTGTGGCTCGAGCTTGCCGGCGATGGCCGCAGGGCCGCCCACACCGCCCACCACATGCTGGCCACCGATCGTCTCCGGCATCGTAATCGCCGACGCAATCACTCGCGCTCTCACAGACGCACAGACGCACACGTACACGCGAGATACCAATCACTGCGATCTTTGGTGTCAGTCAGAACAATGACCAGCCGGCCGACCTACCGAGCGACTGAGCGACCGACCACACCACAACAATAGCAACAAAAGGGACAACAATAACAACAACACCACCACGACCAAAGAGTGAGCAAGTTAAGTCTGTGTATCTGTCTCTTTCTTTACTTCGACTTGACTTTACTTCGACTTCGAAGACGCCCTACTAAACTTGTACTTGAATGATTATGGCTCAGCTGCTCTACTCGAATCTCATTCTTGTTTTGCTAATCTTCTTATTTCTCGCCTCACCTCCTCCTCCTGTTCCTTCTATTTTATGATACGTTGTTATTGTAATAGCACTTATTGTTGTTGTTGTTGTTGTTATTGATTATGCCTTTTTTGTTGTTGCTGCTGCTGCTGCGAACCACCAAATAATCAATCACCAATCGAACATAACGTCATTCTCCACAGTAGAACGTGGTACGTCACTCAGACGTAAAAACAATAAAACAACCTTTTTCTTCTGCTTTTCTTACTTTCCTCCACCTCCTCCTCCGAATGTATTATACATTGTTATTGTACTAGCACTTATTGTTGTTATTATTGATTTTTGTTGTTGTTATTATTGTTTTTTTCTGTTGCTGCTGCTGTGAACCACCAAATAATCGACCACACTGTCATCAACATAACGTCATTCACCACAGTAGAACGTAGTACGCCAGGCAAAAGACGTAAAAACAACAACAACAACAACAACAACAACAACAAAACAACGGCATCTACTCTATTCCACGCTCAGCGAACGAACGAGCAAGCAACACGATGATATTTGTCGAACGGATAGGTGCGCCGGGCAACAAACAAAACAACGTCAAGAACAACAACGACCAGTACTACAACAACAATCAGAACAATAACCAGAACCACAACAAGAACAATAACCAGAACCACAGCAACAACAACAACAACAACAACAATTAGAACAATAACCAGAACCACAGTAACAACAACAACAATTAGAACCAGAACAACAGCAGCTGGTAGGCGTTGGACTCGTAGAAGAGACGACCCTGTCGCTTATTATACGTAACAGAGGCGGAGATACCAAGTAGTAGTAGTAGTAGTAGTAGTGGTAGTAGTAATTAGTACTAGTAATAATAATAAATAATAATACTTACTGTTCGTTGTACTACGCTTTAGGAACCGAATACGTCGTGCAAGCAAGCAATACAACCAGCTATACGAAAACAAAAACTAAACCGCGGCGCTGGTGATGATGGTGGTGAGGATGGTGTTCAGCTTGTTTAGTCAGCGGACGGACTTTCGAGACTCGACGACATTCGAGTCTCACGACCGCCGAATCAAGCCGCCCCGCGCAACGGAACTATTATGAATAAACCGTCGCACCGGAGCAAATATTCTATCTATCTGTGCATATAGTAGTACTCTCTACGCCCACAGTCTCTCTCTCAAACACACACCCATATACAAATGCCTGCAACTTATATATACCCATGTGGAGAGAGCGAGAGCAAAACATAGAGGGAAATCGCGAGAACATGTGTGTGGTGAGCGCGTGTATGTGTTCTGTGGGTGTTGTTTATGTCCGTGGTTGCGGTTGTTGTTGTAGTAGTAGTAGTTGACGATGTTTCTGTTGCTTACTGGGATGAGAGGGATTGTTGTGTACACCTGTGTCGGGCATGCGCGGGGACTAGATGTAGCCCAGCTCCGGATGCTGTTTCTTGAACATCTGATTCGAAACACGTCGTCTCGTCGACCGGAGACCGGCGGCTGGCAGTGTGATCTCCCGATCTCACGGTCGATTTGCCAAACCTGCGCCTCACCGACAGGGCGAGAGACGGCAGGTTTTGCAGATTCCTTGACCGAGTTGACAGTTGTCAGAGTAGCAAAAGTGACAACGGTATCAGGTCGTACAACGTTTCGAACCGATTAAGCCAACAATACAATAACAGAGTGGTAGCGCCCTTGACTATCTACGTACAAGCCTGCAACGATTTAGCGGCATGGTCTGGTCGACGATCGCACGCCCGATATACTGTTTATTTTTGTTCAGTGGTTCATTCGTTCACATAAAAATCAACGGACGGAGAAAAATATGCCTGAATATCTCCAGAGTTTCGTCTGCGCGCTGCCCTATTTTTTTTCGTTTTGTGAATGTCAGACGAACGGAAATAGGCCGCTTGCCGCCACGGCCAAAACCTTTTCGATTAGGGCTTATTCATTGTTCAGCCAGTTCAGCTCGTCATTGAATCATTTCAAGTTTCAGAGATTTTGATGTTGGAGTTGGACAACCAACCAGCGGCTTAACCCACCACTCATTGCGGTGCATCAAACACCATACATCAATCATATATATCGCGAAATAAAAACATAAATAAATAAAATTATATATACATTTAAATATATATATATATATATATATATATATATACATTTAAATATATATATATATACGGCATACGACCCACGATACTAATAAGGCACTAAGTAATTTAAGTACATTTATTAGTAACGTTTAATAATTATGAAAATAATTCGTTAGCTGCTCCCAGCGGCGCTGAGGGTTGCGGTACTTGCCGCGGTTGTCTTTCGACCAACGAACGAGTTTTTCGACTCGACGACTATTGGACCTTGGAGCCTATGGAATATAAATATTATGTGTTGTCACTTATGTGTCATTGGGCGCAACGAGATCAATGATCAACGTACCAATGATGCGGTGCTCCCGGCGAGTCCCGGCCCCAAATTCGTCGACAGACGTGAATGAAATCCGCTACCGCGAGCGCAATCACAACGCGCGAAACACAAAGCTGCCTTCCACAAGCCCTGGCCACTACCTGGTCTGCGGCGAGTGGGTGGCTGCGTGGATGAATGTCTGGTTTACGATCGTGGCCAAAGTGCGAACACTTTCAGAGTTCAGTCTTTCGATTTTACGTTCGTACGTACTACAAGCAGCAGCTGCAGCAGCAGCAGCAATATAGTTAGGTAGTTAGTTTGCTAGCTTGTTCGTTCGTTTGTTCAAACTGGTTGACAAACAGACGCACGGACTTACGGACAGATAACAACAACATAAACACTGACCAATCTGACAGACGTGTACAGTAACAGCAGATGACTAGATGCCTCGCGCAGACGCGCTAAATGAGCAAAAGATAAACACTAACTTGTCGCGTAACATGAATTCGACAATTTGTTGGTGTTACATCTGCCGCCGCTGCTGCTGCTGCTGTTGTTGTTGTTGTTGTGTTGTTGTTAATTACAAAGATGATGATGATGATGTTGCTGGTATTGTTATTACGCTTTTCCGTCACGCGGCGATATATTATGGTTTAGACCGGTCGATGGCATTACGAATTTTTCAAAACGACAGCGGTCTTTTGTCCTTAGAAATGATCAAACACACTATTCGTCGTACCTCGAGTACCAAAAATGTTTCTGAATTAATTGAAAAAAATATTCATCATCATTACCTTAGCGGTATCCAGATTTGTGCTGTGCCTATGCTAATCCTCCTGCTACTACTATACACTTTCTACTCTTTTTTTCTAACAGGAAACCGAAACTAAAAATGCATATTGCACGCACACCCTTTCGTCTGGCCAGTATGTGAAAAAAACTTACACCCTTTAAAAACCTGGTAGTCCCCAAACATGCCGGTCCGGAATAATTGTGGTATGACTTCAGTCATTTTCTAGTCTGTCGACCCGCCAGTCACTCACGGCCCACCGCATTGCTACTTACTGATGCACGACTGTTGATGCAACTTTGGAGTTCTAATTTCCTGCTGCAACTTAGATTGCTATAACCTGCTCTAACTAAGACATAGATATTGATTGATATATTGGCTGAGGCAAGGAAAGCCTTTGCAAAGGGAAGGTGGGCGCGAAGATTTAAGGTGGCATTAAGGGTGACTTAAGCCACAACCCTTTTAATTGACACAACCCACAACCCTTTTAAATGACACAACCCACAACCGTTAACGTTAGCCCAACCCACAACCCTTACACTTGAGACAACCCACAATTTTTAAAAGTCGCGGGTTGTGGCACGTTGCTGGCGGCACGCCTGTGGTACGTCTCACAACGTACCACGGCCAGTGGGTCGCCTGGTCGAGCCTCGCCGATTTGTTAGTGGGGTCCGCGTGGTACGTCCCACAAAGTACCACGCGGTACCCGGCCTGCCTGCCTGGTGGGTGGTCGTGGTACTTTGTGGGTAGCGATCGTGGTACTTTGGAGGCAGACGAAAATCGCGTGCGATTCGTCAACGACAACGACGACGATCGACCGCCATCAAGTCTTTTGCGCCCCGAGCGTGGTGGAGTCAGGTCGTCGCTGTCGTTCTCCACCCCGGCCGCCAACATGGGAGCCTACAAGTATATGCAGGAGATGTGGCGCAAGAAACAAAGCGAGGTGATGCGCTTCCTGCAGCGTCTGAGGTGTTGGCACTTCAGACAGCTGAACCGGGTCCACCGTGCGCCGAGGCCGACCCGTCCCGATAAAGCCCGACGTCTGGGCTATCGCGCCAAGCAGGGTACGTACTATCGTATAGATCAGTGAGAATGAATCAACCAACGTCTACGTCTGATGTTATGGTCGCCGTCGTATCAATTAATTAATTACCTAACTATACTTAATTTAAACGCGAAAGCTGAGCCTGGCAATTGCACTTTGTCGGTCAGTCTACCTGTTTGTATTTCTAGTATCCCGTGGTCAAGCATTTCTGCCGAATTGTTCCGCCTACTGACGCCATTTCTCTCGTCGTAGGGTTCGATTTGTTTACGTTACGGCGTTAAGGCACTGCATGGGCCAGCTTTGCCTTGGGGCTATTTGTGCAGCGAGTGTTTGCGAAACTTAAAGCAACAGCGGCAGCACACCTGTGTTCGAGTCGAACTATTTTTCTAGAGCACGTGGCGACCATTTTGTGGAATGCTTTATTTGGCCCACCAACCGTGGCCGTTGTCTGGCCTACATATCTAGTCTCAATATGGTGTGCCCTTTCTGAGGGAGGTCATATCGTTTCATTTTTTGTTTTATGAATATCGTACATGTACTGTTGATGTTGTCGAGCGATGAGCATCTATCGAATATATATATATATATATATATATATATGTATATATATATTGTACGTGTTCGTTCCATTATTTTCATGACGACTTTGCGATGCTACTTACACACACTCACAACGAATTCACTATGATGATAACCCTTCACCACCTTGCTGAAAGATCGTGAGGATGCTTCGAATCATGCACTACCAACTGAGCGTGAATTCACCGTTGCCTATGCCGCATGTCTATGTACACAAACAAAGCACTCGAAATTAACGTGGCGTGTTTCCTGTTGTCTTTGTTGTTGTTGTCGTCATTGTCGCTGTCGTCGTCGTCGTCGTTATTGTTCCTGTTCCTGTTCCTGCTGCGTTACGGCCAACCGCTGCAGGAATCGTCATCTACCGCACCCGAATCCGCCGTGGATGCCGAAAGCGTCAGGTGCCGAAGGGCGCCACGTACGGCAAGCCGCGCAATCACGGCGTCAACCAGCTCAAGCCGACGCGCAACCATCAGGCGATTGCCGAAGGCCGTGTCGGCAAGCGCGTCAAGGCGCTGGTCGTGCTCAACTCGTACTGGGTCGCGCAGGACGCCACCTACAAGTACTTCGAGGTGATCTGCGTCGATCCCGTGCACAAGGCGATCCGACGCGACCCTCGCATGAACTGGATCTGCAACGCGGTGCACAAGCACCGCGAACAGCGCGGACTCACGTCGGCCGGTCGCAAACACCGCGGCCTCGGCAAGGGCCGACGCTACACGAAGACGATCGGCGGATCGCGCCGGGCCAACTGGAAGCGCAGAAACATGCTCCAGATGCGTCTCAAGCGCTAATGATGGCGGCTGCGTCGTCGTCGGCGTCGTCGTGGTGCCAGCAAAAGAGTTGCGCACGTTGCCTTGCACGCTCGGCTGGTTCGCTGTCGTCGAGTCCTTGTTGTTTTTGCTGTCTATTGTTTTCGTTTTTCGCAGCAGCGAAGCGTCGTGTTTTCGACTTCAGCTTTGGCTGTTGTTATAACAAAAATAAAAACGGTGACGGCGAGGGCACGCTGGTGGTGTGCGCTGGTTGGGCAAGCGAGGAAGAGAGAGAAAAGAATGAAATTGTTCTGACGTGTTTTCATTGCATTTCGTCGAGTTCATTGATCGCAGGGAATTGTGAAAATATGGGGGGCAGGGGGGCTTTTTTCTAAGCTGTTAAATTTCTAAGCTGTTAAAAAAAAAAAAAAAAGCTGTTAAATTTAGCGTAAAATAACTCAAGTGTACTAGTTAAACCAAATAGAATCGTTTTATATTTAAGCTAAAGAAGAAACGTGTAGTATATCTTGGAAAAACGAAATTGCAGTCATTATTTTAACCAAGTCTATCTGTATACTGTTTTCCACTTCCTCATCACCTATCCTCAGCTGTTCTTCTTTATCCTTCTATGGCGTGGTAGCAATGCCCCAAGTTTTAATTTAGCCTAGAATCGGCTTGAAACCAACGGTTTTTAAGCGAAACGTGTTCATATGTACGCCCTTAAAACTCACAGGTTCCTTGTATTTTGATTCGTCTCTATAAATAAAGAGGGCAGTTCCGTGTGCGTTAAATGTTGGCTGAGAATCAGCCCGAAAAAGTTTTGATATAGTAATGTATTAAGTTCTGGATAAACATTCTCCACTGTATCAAGCTCTAATTTTACGCTGTGCGCAAATATACGTACTCCTGTCTAAAGGTTTTGCAATTGTTCATACTACGCCACATTGTGGCCTAAATAGAAATGCATTTGATTGTTCCCTCCCCTGAGGGATTTCCCTTTTCCGTTATGTGTTCTTGCAGACTTTTGCGGCGACGTTTGAAGTGATTTCATCTTTTGCATTGTTGACCACTCGCATCTTTCTGAACACACGTCCTTCACTCTCGAACTTTCCTGGACTTTTCGTCGTTTTATGGAAGCGCGACATGCACTGTGATATTTTTCGTGGTCCGTATTGCACGGTGCAATTTTTGTCATGGCGCCATATCCATTTTGATTGTATATCATTTTTGACGTATTGCTTAGTTTTTTCTTCGTGAGTTACTCTGTTGTAGTTTGTTGTTAAGGCATTTACACACCACTGAGTTTATGTTCCAATTATGTCTCACTCTCGCGGATATTTCCACTAAGCACCGCAATCTCTGTTCAATTTATTCCAGGGTTAATTCTAGACTGTGTTTACGGGTTTGGAATCACCATGAGGCATATCGTCAATGCACCGAGGGCCGGACATGTTGGGATAAATCTAGGGTTTCCCAAACAGTCTTTGTGGCAGGATGGCCGTTGGCTCTCTGAGTGGTATGGTTTATCATCTATTCTCATTGAGCATTGCTCAAAAAAAATTCTATCAACAACGGAGATGGAACTGATGAACATGTCAGTAATGACAACCATAACAAGGGCACTGGCCCCGTAGACCACGCCGCCGCCATTATTATTATTGGGCTACGATTCTCTTGTGTGTGGCTGCTTGTGACGTTTCACCGATTTGTTCGTAAACTCATCTCTTTGCTTCGATAAATACTTTAGGCAGTCCTCTTTGGGACGGACATCTTGGGCTACTCAGATACAGATTTTTACATAGGCCGCTTAAATAGCAAAAATGACAATTTAGTAAAGTTTTGTCGGTTTCTACCTATAAATACACCATCGTATGCTGAATCTCACACGCCTGGCGAAATTTAAAGACTACGGGCAATCCACCTATTAACTAATTCTGCATAACGGACGACTCGGCGATATGAAATATTTGCGCTTGTCTTAAGCTTAAGATTGTTCCGGGGTTGATGCATGGTCCTGATATATGGAACCGCCTCGCGCTAGCGAAGTTCAACTAGTTTGAGAGATTTAAATGAAGCTAGCAACCAGTAAATAAAGTTTGTCGATGCGAGCCGCATGTTTTGTTTCGGAACGAAAAGCTAAAGTCGAGCAGGACAGTTAATTTTACGAGAACTTCGTCGGTGGGTGAGTTGTCAGGCGTATCCTGACGACTTAATCAATGTTTTGATGTTTGACATCTAGATAACTATCTGATCTAACGAGTAGTAAAGCTGAAAATATCATCTGCTCTGGTCCTAGCGGAACTCTTGAAACTCATATTTGAGAGATCTTACCCAACGGTTCTGTGCCCAAATTCATGAAACGTAGGATTGTCACATCTTTCCATAAAAAGTTGAAAAAATTACAAGAATACTATTGGCCTTAATTTGTTCCTTGTGGAATTTGGGTACGCCATTTGTATGCTTTTGATATTAAACCCTGCGACAGACTGTTCATTATGAAATTACATCACATTGCTCAACATGAACACAACTCTTAGAAAATACCGGATTAGATTGGACATTGTCTATAAATGCTCAAAAACGTGTCACTGCATTTTTTTTCTTTACAAAAAGAGTGCGTTTGATAAAGCTGATTACTTTTTTCTTTGAAAAAATGAACCGGCTAGATATTTACCCCCGTATTGTGTAGTAGGGCAAAGCTATATTATCAGATCGAAATCTTCAAGGAATGCTTGATGGTAAACTTGGTAAATCGTAGCCTGTTATGTCTAGAGTACACCGGAAGGTTTGCCATTTCCCGCTGTTATACACGATGTTTGTTCATGAAATAAATAATTCTACTTGACTGAATGTCAAGTATCTTGAATATGCTGATGATTTAGAGCCTAGTTGCCTGGTTTACTCGAGAGCATCTCACATCATTCTGTTGACGACTTGTTCTAATGCATGGCGCAGTTAATTATGATTCGAACATCAATGATACTTTATTGCCGTCCCCAAATACTACATGAGACTTAGGCATCTACACGGTGGCCCAACACTATTTCAAGAGCGATATAAGAAATTGTAAACCTCGTTAAAGCAAATATTTTTTTTCCAATAGAACATGGTCTCTGAGAAGTCTTGTTTCGGAGTGAGAGTGAAATTACTACAATTTGTGGCACTAGTGTTTTTAATCGACATAAGAGCACAAATTGTGCAATTGCGAGAAAACCAGTCTTCCTTATACAGAAACTAGGCGCACTGTCGTGTTCGCGAGAAAACGCTCGTGAGTCTTGCTTCTAAAATGAAGTTATTTTATTAGCCTTCACACCGAATACCTCAAAATCATTACCCCACGATCACTCACAGCCCTCAAAGCTAGCACGTTCGGCGACGTTCAGCCGCAACGTCGCCTTAGAGTCATTTATGCATGCAATTAAATTCGACATCCCGCCGAAAAATCTTAATTACTCCGCAACCACAGCAAACATTGCTATAGTGCCAAAATAATCGCCATGAAATGTGCGTTTGAGTGTGCTAGTTTTGAACGCTGTGAGTGGTCGTAGGGTAATGATTTTGAGGTATTTGGTGTGGAAGCTAATAAAATAATCTAATTTGTGCGAATTCTGTTCTAAACGACCATGTCGCATCTTTTGGTCGGCGTTATATTTTCTTCACGAATACGACGGGGCGCTTAGTTTCTGTCTAAGATGACTGGTTGTCTCGCAACTGCACGTTTTGTGCTCCAATGTCGGGCAAAAACACGAGTGTCACAAATTGTGGTAATTTCACTCTAACTCCGAAACAAGACTTCCCAGAGACTATGTTCTATTGGGAAAAATATTTGCTTTAACGAGCTCTACAATTCCTTATATAACCTTCGAAGTAGTTTTGGACCTCCCTGTATGTAGCGAAGAACATCGCTGACCTAATTAAGTATTTATCACAACTGGTTGACAAAAATGTTCGCTGTTTTTCTTAACGGACCCTAAACTGGACCCTAAAAAACGACACCTGTGCTTACGATGTTCCTTTGACACAACTGCCAGCATTTTTCGACACGTAGATTTCATGTTTGATCAATTTAACGAAACATAACATTAACATGGAAGGCATGATATCGGGGTCAGTACTTCATTAGTCCCATGGCTACTATGGCTAGTATCGAACACAGCAATAATTTTTGCGCGGCGGATGGTCAAAGGGGCACATACAAATCTAAATAACTGCGGCGTGGCGCATTCGCGTGCGCCTTGCGACCGAAGGGGAGCACAGTTTCGATCTCCACCGTTGCACATTCGTATTAACACAGGTTCAAGACTCACAAAATACTATCATCATCACCCTTAATGTAAATCAACTGTTGCAACTGTTTGTTTATTGACATTTCTTGTAGATAATTGCACACATTAATTTCAAGCTCCATTAAGCACATAGCTTGTTCGGAGCCCAAATCAAAAGAAGTACCCAAATAAATCTCCAATCTCAAACCTCATTAGCGAATATTATCCAAATAATGCCCCAATCTCAAACTTTATTAGCGAATTTACCAGTGCCCTTGTGCGGGCCAGGGGGTCATGGATATTCGGCAGAATCTTGGCTATAGCAAACACTGCCTTTAGGTTTACATGCCTGTGTTCACACGGGCAAGCGTTAACCCTTGGCGCTCTGTAGACACACGTCCGCACTTCTTTGCGCCAAACCAGCGTATGACTCTAGTGATCTTAACGTTGTCGTTGTCAATCTAATCGGGGCTGCCGGTTTTACCTTCGCTACATGTTTGTAGTATAGTCCTAATGACAATGAGATTCGTCTGTCCGTGACTACCAGCTATAGGTAGTTATTACAAATACTGTATTTCGAATAACGCAATATCGCGTGCAAAAGAGTTTTTGGATATGGACGCAAACCTCTGCAAACAGAAAGCCTGCGGTGCCGATGGGGCGATTATTCGTAAGTAACTCGATTATTCGATATATCAATACAATATACGATTTAGATTAAGCCTATATCTAAACATGTGTAGAACGACATTTCAGCAATAATGCCAAATATAGCATGCCGATGGGCATACGGTTTAAGTGAAATTAAACGCGATATTAGTGCAACTGTGTGATTGCATATTTTTGAAACAATACATTATGCATACCGCACTTACGCATGATAAAAATAGGCTATTGAACAGGAAAGACACATTAAACGCCCACTGATTCAACTACATTAAACTGCGAGGCATTGCTTCAGCGCTACGTTAGGCCCAAGAACCGCACGAAGGCCCTTCCCAAGAAGGTATCTCCTACGAGCATCAACGTAATCTGAATGCAAGTGACGTCTAAAAGGTTAGAGAGATGTCTTTAGCGGACATGAAGTCGTTTCCGACATTATTCACATCGCAACGGCGAAAATGTGTATATGTGCAATTGTAGTGAATATGTGGAATCCTTATTTTGAACCTATGTAGCACCGCAGCATCGCAAACCAACCGAGCTTCTTCGACTTCTTTCAAGAAGCTGCTAGCCTCGGTGGCGCCACCACCGACAATTCCTATGGTTCGTTTAGTGAAATGACGATAAGATTGCAAGCAACAACCTAGAATTCAGTCGATTTTTTTTCTACATCCATTTAAATCATGAAGTTTAAGCCCAATCAAAATTAATTTGCCGGCATAATTTCTTTAAGAAAAAACTAATTTCTCAGTAAATTAGCATATTGAATGGTTTTGTTCATAGTGCTGTCGAAACTGATAACCATTTATGTGGGCATCCCGGGCACCGACCGGGTGCTTTTGTCGGGTTTGGCATGCTAGTCGGTACCATTTTGGAAATTGACGTTTCTCCTTCAACAGTTAGCTGTAATCGGGCGCATTTGGATGCATTCTGGGTTACATTTGACACCGCCGTAAATACGTGTATCTGCATTTCTTTGCCTTGATATTTGTCTTACCGTGCTTGAAAAATGTTAGATTACTTACCTGGAAATAGTCATACAATTTCTGTTTCCGACAATGATGGTCAAATAAGCTAATCTGATATTGAAACTTGATTAGCTTTGTGTCCTGTTATTCTGTAATCTCTGGTGTAGAGACTGCGGCCGAGAGAGAAAGAGCTGCAGTCACAAGCCTTCATGCAATTTGATCTAAGGGTGCGTCAGATTTTGACATAGCGTGTCCTTCACGCCTAAACCATAATAACGTGCCGACGTCGAGTGTACTTTGGCAAAAGCCTGCTGGATCTAGAAGCGGCTGTCACCGAAAGCTACGAGGCATACAAGGCCACTTTTATTAGGTCTCCATGTCCACAGCTCTTCGTCGGAAGTTCTTTTCTAAAAGTTGAGCACAGCAACCGACTAAGGTTGTTTCCCTGAGCCCGTACGGTAATTTAAAGAAAAGGACAACGTTGAGCCTTATTTTATTCTCCCGTAGGATGGCCTTTAGCAGTTAGGACTTTAGGCTGCAACCTACCTTAGCTCGGATCTGCAGGACAATTCGTGTAGTATAACACGTGACCTCTAGGAACTGGTTCAATATTTTTATTAGCAGTAAAGATAGCATCCTTTGGCAGGCTATTTTCCTGCCAATCGCATGCCAGGAACTAAATTGACGTCGCCCGCACTGAAGACAGGGCCGGCCTAATTACATGTGTTAACTACGGACACTCATTAATATAGAAAGCGGTCAAATTTTCGACGCACTAAACAGGCCTAAACTGTGCTTGCCGCTACATTGACGCCGCTGCAGATAATTATGATTCTCGAATATTACGACAAAACGATATAAATGGGATTCGTACCTATATTTAGTTTTGAGTGCACGTGTGCTATACAGACAATAGGTGTAAACATGGACATACCTGTTTCTAACATTTGTTTACACACTACACACTGTGGATTCACAGTGTCATTTCTCGGGTATGTTGACCGATACTTTTTGGAAAAGCATGGAGGCTTTTCCAAAAAGTATCGGTCTTACAGACAAGCATTGGCTTTACATCACATATAATGGTGATATCCATGTCAGGTCATTTGGCACACAATTGTGCTCTTTCCATTGATCAGAATAAAAAACTGGTCCTTAAGTAAAGTTTTCATTTGCGGACTTTACTTTTTTGTCTCTCTGACTGATTCATTGTAGGAGCCTTAACGTTTCCGTGCTAAACGTGATCTTGTCAAGTATCAGGTTATTCGCCAGCGTTCTCTGTCCTCACAGCTCTAGCGCAAGTACGTCCGGCTGGGAAGTAACCGCGCTGGTCTTTTTTTCGGTGATCCCAGTTTAAGCTTAGCCTTTTTTGCGTACTCCCAGTATAAGCTTGGGAAAGCAAGCGCTTAATCTATTTGGGACTACTGAGATTTCATTCGACGACTAAAAGTATTGATTTTTGCGGTAGTCTACGCCGTCGGCGGCGAGGCGCAAGACGAGACAGGCCGGCCGAGGGCATTTTTTGCTGTTGGCCCATTTCGGTCGCCATTCTCGCTCCGCCGAAGCGATGATTTTCTATTTTGCTCTCTTTCTCGCCTTTGAAGCTGACATGTATCTCTACATTTAACATATATTGGCATTTGCCGGTTGGTGCTTCTAGACATTCCTAGACATTCGCCCCCGGAACGGCTGACTCGGTGCCTAGTGCCAAAGGTCAGGGGGTTTACGCCTCTTTTGGAGGGTATCGAGTACAGGTATGAGTGCAGCGCATCCGTAAGTCTTGAAAATGTATATATATATTAATATATATATATATACACGGTTCGGCACCTTCCCTAGCTAGTTTCAACTTTGGCTCGGCATCCAATAAGGTATCTCTTAACGGCATATTTGGAAAGCCGTGGGCTCCCTGTCGCTCTGATCGAGGAAGGAAGCTTGTTTAACACGCAATTGTGGTTGCAGCCCCCAGATCTTGTTGTTGGGGACATGAGGGGGAATGATGAGTTTAGGGCTCCCGTTGTTTCTGAATATTAATTTTTGAATTAATGCCTTAAAGCATATTTGAGTAAATTACTTTGCCTAATGAAGCGCTTTATTAGACCTTACGTCTGGTTTGGAGCGGCTTTAGGTGTGAACAGGTCGTCGGCGCCGATTATGCGACATGCCGAACGCGTTCTATAAAAAGAAAAACATTGTAGGCCAAAACCATTAAGAACGCCGTGCATTGATCAATGCGCTCGGCAAAGAGCTTTCAGCGATCAGTTGGGATAAAGTCATTACTGCGTATCGCTGATATTAATAATTTTGTGGTGGACATTTTTATTTCGGGAACGCACTTCTTGAGGAACCCGAGGAAACCCAATATATATATATATATATATATATATATATATATATGAATTAAGAGTACATTGGATCAAGTGCCACAAACTGCCTCAGACTGAGTAGCAACATTGATTTTTGAGTGCCTTAAGACTTAACGCAGAGCGAGAAGCAGCAAGAAAAAAATGTGTCGTATTTTTCAAGACTTTCTGAATGAGACGATAAGTAAAAGGCGAACATTTATTTTTTGTTGTATTTATTTTTATTTTATTAACACCCGGGCTGGGTAAGTGTGTTTATGCTACATTAAAGTGTTTCGACACAACCATCAATCTGGTGTTTTGCCAGTTCTGCTATGGACCAAACCACCGGACATACTGCGGCGTGGTATCTAGCACTTTTAAGAGGTGAACATTTAGGCAACTACTCAAAACCAGTCACAGATGACAAGGTATCTGAATGAATCATTTTATATGACTTGCTCTCACGCTCCCACAGCCGATACTGGTTACATGCTTGTGGGGTCTTGATGTGGGACCCGCCAGGAAAACGAATTAGTAGCACTAGTAAAAGCAATTATCACCATTTTAATCATCAATAGTATGGATGATATTGACGATGATCAAAGTCGAAGAAGGCTGTAGCGCAGCCAGGTTTCCTTTTCTCCCGACTTGTCTTCATATGGCTTTTTACCTACTCTAAATAAAAATCGGTGTGGAATACTCCTTGCTTGAGGGTTCTATTGCGTATGTTTTTAGTGTTGTTTATGATGAATTCTTGCTATTCGAAACCTGCATTGACATCGGTGAAAACATGTGAAATACAAATGTAACTATATATATATATATATATATATATATATATATATATATATATATACGTTCTGATCCGTTCTGACCACCGTTCTGATCAGCAGCTCAAGCCCAATCCAGCTAGCCTAGTCCGGTCATTCTAGTTCATTCTAGTCCCTTTTGGACTAGGTGGCATAGGCCTCCGGACGGGATGAGTAGAAGAGGCCGCTAAGACAAATCCACCTAGCTAATCGAATCTTCTAGTTCATCTAGTCCTAATGTTGGACTAGCGGACTAGAATTCCGATCCAAACTAACGCCACCATCATATCGGCACTGACTTGGATTGCACGCATCTGGACTCAGATTTTCTAGTCTAGAGTAGCCCCCCCTATGAACCCTAGCGAGGTACTTTGCGCCGTGAACGTAAGCGGCTGGAGACAACTGGAGGTTGCTGCATAGTGGGCGGAGAGAAGGACAGAAAGGGAAGAAAACGGAGGAGGTGACGGCTGAAACGATGGACTGTGGAAACCGCCTCTACAGAATCCGGCAGCACCCAAGTCGCACCGGCGTCGGACACTGCATACGCCACTGAGAATTGTCAGAGACCGGCGCAGCCTGCAACTACGCCTCACGCCCAAAGCGTCAGCGACGCGCTGGTCTGACCATGATGAGAGTTTGTTGGACTCCCGGTTGGAGCTAACGGAGGGCGAAGGCGGCACGACAGGCCACGGTATTGAGGAGGCGGACGTTGCAGCCTACCTTATCAAACCGCACCGGTGTCGAGTCTGCCGCGCAATGATTGCGCCGACGAGACCAGGCGAGGTTATCACGGATGTCGTCTGTAGAAATTGTGATAAGTGGGCAGAAGTGGAGTGTGACAGAGGCCGGTATGCGGAGGTGGAAGCGCTGAGAACGGTGCGACTGGCGTCGGCAAAAAACCATCTTGCCATCAGCCATCTCCAGCTACAGATAGCCCAACTGATGGTACGATTGGGCCTCTCGGCGGAGGACGTCGAAAACAATGCCATTACAGCTGATGCTGCCGGCTCTGCTATCTCTGAGGATGCGGTTGTCACTGTTGCCGCTGTTGCTGAGGCTCCTGTTGCCGTTGTTGCTGAGGCTCCTGTTGCCGCTGTTGCTGAGGCTTCTGTTGCCGCTGTTGCTGAGGCTCCTGTTGCCGCTGTTGCTGAGGCTACTGTTGCTGCTAATGCAGCTTCAGATGCCACTGTTCCTGCTGCTACGGACGCTGCTGTAGGCAAAGATGAAAAAAAAAATCGGCAATGGTGAGAAGGCAAAGAGAAACAAAAAGAAGAAGAAAAAGGCAAGAAACAAGGAGACAAAGAAGATGAACGGCAGCAACCAGATACATACAGTGGAAGAAGAGTCTACGGAGACGAACGACCAACTATCTCAAGAGGAGCAGCGATCGACTAAGCCGGTCATTGTAGTCCCGCCAGACGGGAATGCCGGCGGCTTGCCTGATGCGACTGCCCCATATGAGACGGTTCGGAGGAAACGCTACAGAGAGGACGCCCCTGAAACTGCCTCAGTATACCTTGGTGGTTGCAGACCCGGGTACACCCTCACGGACCTCCGCGGGTTTGTCAAATTGCTGGGGTTCCCGGAAGCCCGTTGCTGGCAGCTGAAAGGGCATGGGGAAGAGCAGATATCCTGCTCTTTTAAAATCCAGGTTCCTGCTGCTGACATTGGACGACTGAGATCCCATGGTTATTGGGAAGAGAACGGGCTCAGGGTGCGTCCTTTCTATGCTGACTACCGAGGCCGTAGGCAGACAGGCGCTGAGGGCTTGCCGCCTGTCTCTGTTGAATATTGTACTGCTCTTGCCAGCAAGGGTTTTGAGTATGCAGTCAATATGATAACACGTCCAAACCTCAGGTCCAATGCTGTCTCTTTAGGCTCGTGCATTGATCACGTTTTTATTGCAAACTGTGAACGATATCTACAGATTACTCCTTTTGTTGTTGATACGGTATTTTCCGATCACTGCCCAGTAGGAATCATGTTAGCGGGCAGCACGACACTATTGTTACAGTTTGTGGCAAAACCTGAGGCTTGCCCTGCCTACCGAAAGCTCAATGATGAGGGCCTAGGGCGTTTTGAGGACGGTGTCTCCAGGGTGGACTGGTCCTCAGTTCTTGCCTCAGATGACCCCAATGCGGCTTACGAATCGTACAATAGGGAGCTTCGACATCTGTTCGACGAAAGTTTCCCGTTGAGGCAGCGTAGGGCTCCAAAAAAGGTAAATCGTGCTCCTTGGTTTGGCCATGAACTGGCTGAACTAAGACGTGTGGTTGACAGAGCACGTCGTCGGTGGCTTCACAAACGGACCGTAGATGACAGGGAGACGCTGCAGCGGTGGCAAGCAAATTATAGGAAGAGGTTCCGAAAAAAAGGGACGCCTACTTCGAGAAACAGTTTGTAGCTGTCAGTAATCGGCCTGCAAAACTGTGGGCGTCTCTTAATGAAATTTGCGGCCGTGGTAAAAGAAAGGCTACGATACCCAAGCGTCTGCTAGTCGACGGCCAAGAGCTTGAAGAGGCCCAGGAAGTGATAGACGCACTAAACGAGTTTTTCACCTCAATCGGTGCTAAAACCGCGGCTGGACTTTCCCAACGGGAGGCGGTAGACGACGTCATTTCTGGCATAGGGAGCTCCGAGCCCAATTCATTTTCCTTTAATGATATCACAGCTCAGGAGCTGCACTGCGCTGCAAAAAATGTGAAATCGGATCTATTTGAAACCGGGGGAAACGTGCCTGGTCGATTACACTTAAATTTAATCGACGCGTTATTAGGCCCTCTAGCTGCGATCTTCAACATGTCGATCAGGACCGGGGTGTTCCCAGAACGCCTAAAGACATCAGCGGTAATCCCGCTTTACAAAGGGAAGGGCGATAAGAACCAACCTGGAAACTATTGACCGATATCGCTGGTGTCATTCATATCTAAGGTCTTTGAGAGACGTATTAAGAAGCAGCTCGAGGAATACCTAAACGCGACCAATTTTCTTTCTAAAAACCAATTTGGTTTCAGGGAGTCGCGATCAGCGGAGTTGGCTCAAAACCATATCTGGTGGGAAATAGTCAAAGCTGCTGAAGACGGGAAAATGTGTCTCGGCGCATTCCTTGGCGTAGCGAAGGCCTTTGACTGTCTTGACCACTCTATATTTTTTAAGATGCTGCGAGAAATGGGTTGCGCACCAGGTGTAACTGCCTGGTTTAAATCGTACCTAGGCGGACGTAAGTAGTTTGTGTCGGTGGGGGGCTTGAGCTCCACCCCTGGGACTGTCTCGATTGGGACTCCCCAGGGGTCGGTTCTTGGCCCCTTCATCTTCATAATCTACATAAATTTCGTCTTGCGTGGCATTGAAAGGGATATAGAGTGTCGACCAGTGGTATATGCAGATGATACAACTCTGCTGTTCCGCATCTCACCTGCTCAGCTATCAAACGGTCAAGTTAATCTTAGGAATGTGGAAACCGGTATCGAAACGGCAATTTCATATTTCAAACGGTTTGGCCTTGTCGTGAATCCGACTAAGACGAAACTCGTCTTGTTTCACACACCTCAGCGGGCATCGAGGCTGAAACTGGACATAGGTAATATATCCCTTCAAGTGGGCGGTGCAGCTGTCCCTCTAAGTCGAGAGGTAAAATGTCTCGGTATCACGCTTTATGAGAACATGAAATGGTAAAGTCACGTTCAGTCGAGCGTCAGGGTCTGCTGTGCTGTGGTGGCATCGCTGGCCCGTCTGAGGAACAATGCGGTGCGAGCCATTACTGGTCTGTCTCGTCGGGACGACGTGTCGCCATGGTACGGCAGACTCGGACTACTCAAACTCGATCAGCTGGCACGATAAAATTTAGCCGTGCTTGCCCATAAGGTGGTTAAAGGCAAACTACCTTCAGGTCGCGATTTCGAATTCCAACTCACCCCCTTCAGGTCTCAGCGATATGAGGGCCAACTCAGGATTCCCAGATGCAGGTTGACCTTAACGCAGCATTCTCTAGCCTGCATGCTGCCTAAAGTATGGAACGAGCTCTCGCAGGACCTCCGACATACGGAGCGGGTCGGTGTTTTTAGAAGACGTGTAACGAAGGAACTAAATACTGAAAACAATTGTTCTTAGTTTTTAAATCAGTAAAATGTCGACATTGTGCAAGATTAGATTATATAGGTTTGTGTGTGTGTATAATATTGTGATTACACTTGACAGATGCAGGTGATCCAACGAGAGGTATTTTTAATGAATCATGACTTTGACATAAATTGTGACAGATTGCCTGTAAAAGAGCATGTCAATAAAACAACCTGATGATGATGACGTGTATATATATATATATATATATATACGTATATATATATATATATATATATATATATATATATATATATATATATATATATATATATATATATCTAGGTCAGATTGAAAGGCCAAAATGCATTGTTTTGCATTTCGGAATTGACAGTTTCAGGTCTAAACGTTGTGTCCAGTCATAGAAATCGTTTATACATCTTTGTACCAATTCGCAGTCTCTTACTGAGTTCGAACGACCATAGATTTTGACGTCATCAGCATAGACCTTAAGTGAGACCTCATTTGGAATTACAGATGATAACGAGTTTGTGTACAAGATGTAACATAGACAGCCTAGTATTGTGCCTGGTATATGGTGCCTATATATATATATATATAAATATATATATATATATATATATATATATATATATATATATATATATATATATATATATATATATATATATATATGTATATTCTAGTAGCCTGCTCTTATATGCTCCAATATGGTTTAAGAACGCTATCGTAGCCGATGCCCTTGCTTCTTGTCGACGCAAGTACCACAAATATTTTTTAAATGATTGTTGCCATGTTACTTTAAAAATCTCTAAAGATATTTGATATATAGCAGATCCTCTACTGTGTACGAAAGATCTAGTTATTGGTCACGCTGCAAAACCGATGTTTTCGGACATTGTTCCACACTGTCGGCCACAGCTACGACATTTTTAGCCGAACGAGCACTGCGTAGTCCTCCACGCTTTGTCCGCGAAATGTTTGCACAAAGGCATGAAAGGTTGTTTCACTAGGCCGTTAAGACGATTACAAATTGCTCGAGGAGCTCGCCAGCATGTGTATAACATTCGTGTCTTGAGCATTATATGACCGTGTATATATGTGTACAAACGTCGCCTATCCCAATCGAAGAATTGAGGGTGGAGAATATATATATATATATATATATATATTGGGCGCTATCGCATACTCAACTGCTAGTTCATCGAAACATCGTGTTTATAGTCAACATTCAACGATATTGTTAACATACTAAGTGTTATCTAAACAAGTATATTATACTACTTTATGGTGAATAAACTTGAAACTAAAAAACATATTTATATTTATATAATTTGTTCGGACACTGGCACTGTCTGGACAGCTGCGTGGCGACAAGTCGGCTGGGGTCTTATAATCAATAATGTGACACCGGGAGGCCGAGGGAAAACGCTGGAAGAGGTGGAAATAAAACGCGCGCTGTAGCCGGCGGCAACCACTCACCCAAGCCAAACGACTTCCACATGTCGGTTCGATCCACCGTTGCTGTCGAATTGGTGCCAGTTAAAGCTGCTTTGCTAAGAGCGGCAGCGCAGTGCCAGAGCAGCGTGTTTGTGAAATGTGTTGCAGATGCCCACAAAGTAGTAATGACGACTGCTACATATATATATATATATATATATATATATATACATATATTTATGTATATATATATACATATATATATATATATATATATATATATATATATATATATATATATATATATATATATATATTTATGTATATATATTCAAATTTCAGATTCAGATTCAAAACGTGGTTTATTTGCGAAACTGCATTACAAATGCTTAAGTTTTCGAGAAAAAAAAATGCATTTCATAAAATAGAGTGATTTACACAGTCACATGGTTATATATACAGGTGTGTACACAGTAAACCGGTGATCAGTTCATCAGTGTGACTCAACATTGTAGCAATGAAATACGCTCGTCACAACAGTATTGCCGACCCTTTGTATGGTGGCTCCTATAACTCATGAATCAATTTCCATCTCCACAACTCTTCACTTCACAACGCCTGCTAATACCCTCACCGATCTGTTATACCAGAGCCGGTAGCAAGATACTTTTTTAATTCCCGCACAAATATACTCACAGAGGAGAGAGATCGTATTGCGGTCCTGGTAGAGCGCTCCAAAATGCGGCAGCCGACACATAGGGAATGAGAGATATATATATATATAATATATAATATTTATGTATATATATTTATAAATATTTATATATAGATGAGAGATATATTTATGTATATATATATATACTATATACCTATTTTATGTATATAAATATAATAAATATATATATATCTATATCTATATATATATATATATATATGCTCTATCTATATGTATATACTTATATCTACTATATTTCTGTTATATATATAATCTCTCTCTATCTGTCTCTCTCTCTCTATCTCTATATATCTCTATCTTCTCTAATATATCCATATTTTCTTTTATCCTCTATCCTCATATTTCTGTCTCTTATCTATCTATCTCTTAGATATCTATATATATCTATATGATGGTCTAAAGACCGCTTCATTTTAGCGATTTTAACAACAACATCTGCGTAAAATCGCGCCATCGTTCGCGTACAAGACTTTTAAAGAAATCTTACCACCGCTGTGGACCAAGACAACGATGGCATCACGTGACGGCAGCAACACCGCCGGAAGACTCAGCTGCCAGACTTGCGGGCGAGTATGCAAATCTGGCGCGGGCCTCGCGAGCCACATTAGATTGACTCACAATCAAAGAGAAGTTCGTGCCACCTCCCAAACTCCTAACCGATCACAGACTAATAATTTGATTTTAAGTTCCTCACAAAATGACACTGCTGCTTCTAATAATAATTTTAACCCCCCTAGTACTTCACGCGTCTCCCAGCCAAATTGTAAATGTCCATCTAGTACTTGCTTAAAGGTCTTTAATTCTAAATCAGGTCTTAATTTACACCGTCGTCGTGCCCATCCGGATGAATATAATGAGAACATTTTAGCCCCCCCCCTCTAAGAAGGCCAGATGGAACCCACAAGACCGTGAACTTTTAGCAACATTAGAAGCAGATTTTATATTAGATAATAATAACGAAACTCCTAGAGAAATTGACCACCTTTTAGCTACTAATTTTAACTCACGCACACCTGGGGCGATTAGGGGCCAACGTAATTCTCAGGCGCATAAGGATCTGGTAGAGGACCTCCTTAAAAAGAGGTCTCTCCTGGATTCCAACATTGACGGATCTGAGCTTCCTGAGCGTAGTCGGCCTCGATACTCTGAATCAGATGGCCCCTATAATCCATCCCAAAAAGATATTATTATATCTAAAATACAAGCCCTCACAAACACATTTCCCAAACGCAACATAATTTCAACAGACCTTACTCATCTGTCAAATATAATTTGCTCAGGTGAGGACCACACTATCGCCTTAAACGAATTTCTGAACAAACATTTTACACACACTGTCCGACGTCGTGCCTTTAGAGAAACACCTTCCACTGAAGCGCGAGTATCTAAAAGGAAACAGCGACGTCAAGACTACGCAACCACTCAAAAACTTTTTAGCCAAAACCGATCCAAATGCGCTCATGAGGTGCTGGACGGCAAACACACCATACACAACATGCAGGCCACCGAAGTTGTAGAACACTGGGCCAACACGATGACACAACCACCCCCTGAACCACTCCCTTGCCCCGTATACACTCCCAACTCTGATCTCTTTGAGGTTTCCCTCCCTATCTCCCTAAAGGAAACCCACGTAGCTCTCCGCGGACCTTCTAAAGCACTAGGCTTGGACGGGATTTGTCTTTCGTCCCTCCGTAAACTCCCGTTAGAAGTAGTCTGTTGTATTCTTAACATACTAATAATTAGCGATATTGCCTCAGCCCATGAAACTGCTCGCTTAGCGTTCATCCCTAAAATTAACAATGCCACATCCCCAAGCGATCTGCGACCCCTATCTATTAGTTCATACTTACAACGAACGCTTAACAAAATTCTCTCTAGACGCCTCCAGAACTCTATTAAGCTTCTCCCAATCCAGCGAGCGTTTCTCCCCTATAATGGTACCTTCGAGAATCTTGCGGTTCTGGATGGTATCCTTAACGATGCCAAGTCTGCAGGACGTGAGCTCAGACTTGCCTCAATCGACCTCCGTAAGGCGTTCGACATGGTGAGTCATGACTCCGTCCTGTGGTCACTCCGGACTCGCGGATACCCGGAGGTATTCATTAACTATATCGAACGCTTGTACCTCTCATCTAAAACTCTCATAGAATTTGGACAAGAATGTCGCACGTTTCGGCCAACTAGGGGTGTTAGGCAGGGAGATCCTCTGTCCCCCCTCTTATTTAATCTAGTTCTCGACGACATTCTTTCAAAATTAGACGAAACTAATATCGGGTACCAACTTACTGATGACTTCCGCCTTATGGGCTTAGCCTTTGCGGATGATCTCATCCTCCTAGCCTCCACGAAATCCACTCTCCAACGGCTCCTTAATATTGCGGACCCACTTTTAAAATCCCGAGGCCTTGAAATTAATACTAATAAAAGCTTTACTATCTCCCACCTACTTAATAGGAAGGAAGGTAAAGGTTTTATCAATACCGTATCAGAATTTAACGTTGGAGATCGGCAATTGCCAGCTAAAGGTATGAGCGATCGATGGAGATATCTTGGAGTCGACTTTGACAGCAATGGCAGAGTTGACTCCACCAAGGATATACTCCTTAACTTACTCAACAGACTCACGATAGCTCCCCTTAAACCCCACCAAAGACTCATATTTTTGAAAGACTTTCTCATTCCCCGTCTCCTATATAAACTGGTCTCCGGTCCCAGACCATCTTACGCACTCCTTAGTGACCTAGATAAAGAGATCAGAAAGGTTGTTAAGTCGAAATGGCTTAAGCTCGAAAACTCGGTGCCGAACGCCTACCTGTACACGCACACAGGACACGGCGGTCTGGACATCCCCTGCCTCCAAACATTCATTCCCAGAATTCGCCTCTCCCGCCTGACAGCACTACAACACTCCACGCACCTTGGGGTCCAATGGATGCTAACCACCGAGCACTTTAAAAAAGATCTTGCGAAAACAAGACTTCTTTGCGAGCGCTTGGGAACCTCCATTGAGACCGCTACACAAGAGACCGATTACTGGTCTCAACAACTACACAACACGTTCGATGGGGCACATTTTAAAAAAGCACACGAAACGCCCTTTGTACATTACTGGATTAAGGGTATGCCCTACCTATCTGGTAAGGAGTATTTAAACCTACTAAAGCTCAGGATCAACGCACTACCAACGCGTGCCAGATTGGCCAGGGGACGCCCGGGCTACAACAAACGTTGTAGGCACGGGTGTCATGCGCCTGAGACGTTGGCTCATGTTGCTCAGATGTGCGATATAGCACACAAACAAACCATAAAGAGACATGACGACGTCTGTGATCGCGTGGCGCGTCTTCTCCGCGAAAGGGGTCATGAGGTGGTTCGTGAGCGAGTATTCCGTCGACCGGGCGCACCGGGTCTAAAGCCCGACCTCGTAATAACAACACCTACCGAGGTCTGGGTTTTAGATGCCGAGGTTTGCGGCCCGAACCGGGACCTGGCAAAAGCACGGCAAGACAAGATCGCCAAATATGACGTCGAGTTCCTAAGAGCGGCGCTCCCCTACCCGCAAAAACCTCGCAGATTCGGATCCATCACTATCTCTATGAGTGGTGTATGGGACTCCGAATCTGCGAGGACGCTCTTGGGGCTCGGCGTCACGAAGAGGAATCTTATGGATCTCACCGTTTTAACTTTGCAAGGAACCTTGAGGATATATCGCTCGCACCGGATCCATAAGAGCGGGGGCTACCATCAAGCAAGGACAAGGACAACTGATTCTTAACTTCACGTGACACCTTTTTACCACCATTTTTATTAAGGCGAGCACTGCCGAGTGTGCAAACGTATTGTAAATGATTAATAAATCATCACAATATTTTCTCCCTTTATATATATATATATATATATATATATATATATATATATATATATATCATCATATATATATATATATATACATATATCTTCAGCAGACAAACGCCAGATCGTATGCTCTAGGGACTCTGCGGAAGTTTTCAGCTGTATCCTGTAATACCATGTTAATAAGTTTATATTGCTAATTTGAACACACTTACGTAAATAACAGTGCATTGTTGTATTTCATAAAATAATTTTACTTATATGATAAAAACACATTTTGAAAAATGTATATATATATATATATATATATATATATATGTGGACAACGTTTGATTGCAACAACTGTGAAAATGTAAGCGCTGCTAAGCTAACACATAAAAAAATATACATATATATATATATATATATATATATATATATATAACAACATGGATTTCTGATCAAAGAAGCTCTAAGCTTACTGAGCTTCAGACATTCGGAGACGCATTAATACCCGTGCGCGTTGACAGGACACGTCGGCCTTGGATTAATGCGGCAACATTTGCATAAGCGTGAAGCAACCTGACTCAGCAAATGGCGGCGGATATTTTTGTTTAGCAGGAGCTCAAGCGGGATGTCGTATCAAGTGAAATGATTTAAGTTTACTTGGTCTTAATCTATGCTCGATTAACAGTTGAATAAGTGCTACAACCTGTTATGTGGGCACATTGCATTACAGGAAACAATTCGTATGTTTTAAGCTTTTTTTTTTGCCAACGTAAAATTTCACTATTATCATTTAATATAATGTTATAAGCTATATATATATATATATATATATATATATATAAATATATATATATATATATATATATATAAATATATATATATACATACACGCTCTTTTTGCTCGGGCGTGCCAGCGCCAGGTTAAGTCTGTGAAGCTGACTGTAGCGACGTTGTTTCACGAACCATCGGCGATTCATCGGTTTTTACTCAAATTCAGGAGAGTACGTTGCGTAATTTATGCACACTTTGAGTTGAAAGTTACTGGTCTATTACTATACTTAGCAATTACCATAAACATTTAACACAAGTACCACTTAGCTAAAATTCTGCTCCAACACTGTCCTCTGTGATCCCTTTCGTATCTCTTTGTAGTTGCGATCGTGTTTGTTTAGCCGATGGACTAACTTGTACTAACGCGATTTGGAGACAAAACTATTAAATAGAGTATTTGATATAGACACATATGAAGGTCGAGTTTGCTTGACTTGAGTAGTTATCAGCTAGGAGAAATTTCGTGTACGCCATTGATAGCGTTCTAGTACGCGCTGGAGTGAATTTGAGAGCAGCCCAAGTTTGAAACAAGTAGGATTAATTCGACACGGGGAGACGATTCCGAGAAGACGAGGCGAAGCATTGTCGATACAATGCGCTTTATCGACCGCATCGTATGAGTTAGCTTAGTTTGGACGAGCTTAACGCCATATACGAGTATGCAGCCACAGCCATTGTTAGCGCTGATAAATCTCAAAAGCGGTACCAAGGTCTAAGAGGGCTCCGAACAGACTGGGCTCCTGTAAACAGATATGCAAAGTGTGACGGTGACCCACCTACGGTGAGTCTCACATCTAAAGGCACAATGTGTTCATTCGGGACGACACTTTGTGTTTTAATACACGCGCAACGTTGGCTTATCTTGTCGCTCTGCGTATTCTAGCTTGTCTGACATTTGAGTATAGGCATTTGCTTTGCAGGCTACGACGAGTCAGTATACCGGCTACCGTCCAAACTCCCAAATACCGTTATTATTATTATTATTATTATTATTATTATTATTATTATTATTATTATTATTATTATTATTATTATTATTATTATTATTATTATTATTATTATTATTACTATTATTATTATTATTATTATTATTATTATTATTATTATTATTCGAAATTCTGTAGGGCGTTAAATGTGTGTTAGGATACCAACAACATCAAATTACATCTAAGTCTGTGGCACATACCTATAGAGGTAGCATTCCTTCTACAGAATTTGTCGTAAAAACTGCTCCTTTCGCCGATCACCTGTGACTGGCTCCAAACAACAACAACAATAACCGTAGCAACAACAGCAACTACTACTACTTCTACTTTTTTTTAAATATATGTTACAACCATTTTCATCGGAACTACTTTCGTTTTACTTCGCTGAAAATGAAGGTTCTTCTATGCACTCCGTTAGTAATTGCTCCCTTCTAGTGTTGGTTTTCGGCCGCCGTTCCGTCTCATCGCCGCCTCATCCTTTCAGCTCGCTGTCATTCCAGTTCGTTTTTTCATCTCATTATACCTTCCGCCAATCGGGTGCCTTGCTCCCATCGAAATTCGTCCTCCAGCATAGCGGGAACTAAGTCTGTCACCGTCATGTCTGGATAAGCCATTGCTGGTGAGTTCTGTCGTATGTCTTACCACTACTACTACTACAGCAACAACAACGCAACAATAACTCCTGCAGCAACAACAAAAACAACGCAACAACAAGTACTGCAGCAGCAACAACAAAAACACCAGCCGCAGCAGCAGCAACGATAGCGCCAACGTAGCGATAGAGGCAGAATATGAGCCTTCCACGAAAGCGGGGTCAGCAGAGGCCGCCTCAAAATGCTGAAATTACTGCTTCTACTCGCGAATGGCAACTTTGTTTCTGCACTCACTGCTTTGTCGAGTGGAATGGCGATCATCTGAAACAAACTCGATTTCGTAGCATTTCATGTGAATATTGGTGTCATATCATACACGTGTACACGACGTCTATTTATCCTGCGTATACACCTGGTGCCATATGTCATTGTGCGAGAGCGTATGTGGACACTTATGGCTGCGTGTATGGATGTATGTTTATATAGATTTATGAATGTATCTATATATATATATATATATATATATATATATATATATATATATATATATACATATATATAGGTAATTTTTATACCCCGTTTATGAGTTAAATAAAATTGTATCAAATGTAAGTTTATGTATGCCAAGACGTTTGGAGGTATCTACGTGTGGGTGTGGGTGTGTGTGTTATGTCTGTAGATATGTATAAATGTAGCTAATCAGATGCTCAGTTTGCATAGAATCTTTTAAAAGTTACGTCAAAACAATTCATACTTTCAATTCACACACATTTCCGCTCTCAGCTCTGTCTGTGAAGGTTACAGTCTGCTATGCCTGTAAACAAGTCGAGATCGGGTTGATAAACTTTGAATGCAATGCTACCTAACGGAAGAACGCTTATAGGTTGTGAAAATCTCCCATATGATGACTTCGGCGGAGGCATGGAGGGAGGCGACAAACTTGTTCGACGCTGTTTTGACACTCAAGACAGCCAAGGAAACGGCCAGGCGGGAGAGGTTTGAGCGGGTCTCTCGGGAGAGTGGTCGAGACGAGGAGCCGAGGGAGGGGGGAGGGGGTGGGGAGCAGCCAGGCCCTCATGGTCTCGACGCACCCTCACAGGACGGATTACAAAATGGCATCCCCCTATCCAACCGCAGATAGACATGCGGGATGATAGTCAGGGATAGAGCTGATTGAAGGAGAACGGCAGGGACGCCTCTCCCACGGTTTCGATGTAGTGCCAAAGTAATACCGAGCCTGGGGGGGGTGGGGAGGAATCCGGATTTAGTGGGTTTGCGAGTCTCACACTAGTCACGCAGGCTGCTAGTGGCGCATTGTTGTGGTACCTTTATCTCACTAGATATCAGGGGGGCGGCACTGGTACTTGTATTACTTGTACTATCCGCCCGGTAGCTTAGCCTACCTACCATATAATATATTAATTAGTGCTACTACATACACGCCTACACGGCTACCATACACTGTGTTGACACATTGTGACAGTGTACGGTTTGGCGCCGTGAGGTCAGGCTGTTTTTTTATATTTGACAGCTTAAGAGCAACGTCAACTGCGCGTGTCGAGACAGACCATCAGTCTTGACACGCTCCATCGCTCACGCGTTTTTTAACATCAACGAGATTTTAAAGATTTTAACTTCATGCATTACCAAAACCTCCCAGAAAAAAAAAAAGGTTGTGAAAATGTACCAGAGAAATAGAAACTCTTGACGGGCATGCTAGCGAGCTCATTGTACTGTTGTTTACCTTCCAGATAACTGACCTTGTGAGAGAACCCTGAACTTGGGTAGAAGTTTTGGAGAGCAGGTGCATGATGTGACAAGCCGTAGAGAACCGCCGAATCGTCGCTGTAGCCGAGTGTGGAATGGTATCCGGAACTGTCGGAACATTAACATCTGGAAATGTCGGCTCAGAAACTCGCCCAACAACGGGTTCTTTCTCTTATACTTTTAACCTGGCGTGTTTTGAGGTTGGAGCGAGCGATACATCCATATAATTCCCAGCTGACGCACGGGATCAATCCTAAGGGCCATCTGAAGCGGCTAAATTTAACCAACTGGGCTTTAGGGATGATAGTACTTTCAACCTTACGGTACGCTTGTACGTACAAACAATGCATTTTAATGCATATATATATATATATATATATACTGCGCGTATTTGCGTGTATGTATACATGTAAATGTGAAAGACGAGTAAGCGTAAGGGTATTAACATATATATATATATATATATATATATATATATATATATATATATAAATATAAATATGTTCAATACTAACTCGGTCATCGGTCACTACGCTGACGTATGTGTTCATTGTGACCAATATTGTTTATGTAGCGATGCATGTGTGTATCAGTGGCCTTCGCTCTCTAAGTCCTGTTCGAATGTGTCTTCCCACCATGCCTGCGGCATTAGTCATATCCCTTTCGTTGTGTCACTCCCCGAGCGACCAGCCGCTCGCGGTCGCCACAGCTCCAGACAGAGTCGATCAATGGTTGTTGATCTTACATGATGACTCGCACGATAACGGTGGCGTTGATATTGGCGTTAGTGGCAGAATAATAAGAATAATAGTAACAAGGCTTGTAATAACTTCGTCATTCGTAATCATAATAATATTCATATAGCAATACTAATATTACTAACACAACAAAGGGAGCAAAAGCACAGGATTCGCTTGAACACTGCTGCAGATTCTATCAACCTAATGAGTACTGTATCCTCCATTGTTGCTGTTGTTCTTATCGGTTGTTGCTGCTGTTGTTGTTACGAAGTTTGTTATCGCTCGATATTTTCATGTTCATTGGAGATACAGCAACGTGATATTCGAGTTTTAGTTTCAGTTCGAGTGCTTAAGCAGAGCTAAACTTGTCGCTCATTTGCATGCTGGACTAGGAAGACTAGCAATGTTGATCCGGACAATTTCATATTCAGATAGGGTGTCTACTTGCCTTTGTTAGCAAACCGCTTAGATTAACATGAAATGAGGCATAAGTTGGTATGTTATATATATATATATATATATATATATATATATATATAATGGCGAGACTGTAAAATTCTAAAAAGGGGGTCGATTAGCCCAATACGTTGTACGTTGCGGCGGCCAATTCTTGGTTCTTTGCTTGTCAATGCGGGTAAGGAATTGCCTTGTACGCCGCGAACAGTACCACTCGCGAGCTTTGTCTTGGAAAATAAAGTTGAACAATTTTGAATGGAGGTTGGACACGTGGATTTTTGCAGTGCCCCTCGCGTCTGGTCTTGACTTGCATGTCTGTTCAAATAGGAACTTTCATGAGGAGTGCATCTGTCGATTATGCTTTCAAACCTGCACGAAGTATCATGTGTCTGCCGGCCTAGCCCTTACGAAGAGATTGCTGCACCGCCAGCATATACGAGGGTGGATCGAAAAGTTCTGATACAAATGTATAAAAAATATATTTATTTAACGTTCCAAGGCGTTTTGCTCCTGACAAAATAGATCCCACCCGCTGCAATGCACTTGTGCCATCTTATTTTCTACTTTTTGAAATGTTGCGAGACGCGTCTTTCGGAATCGAGTTAAGTTGCTCATGCTTCTTCCTAAATTTTTCTTGATCTCCTCCATAATCGCGAAACGTTGCACCTTCAATTTTTTTTTATCTGTGGGAACAGGAAAAGTCGCACGGAAAAAAAGTCCTGCAAATAGGTAGGTTATAAGGATATTTGAAAAAAAAATATTTAACTAAATTACCCGAAAACAGTAAGGACATGTGCGCCTATGCGTTAGCGTAATATCCAAGAATTGTTTGCTCAGAGTTCAGGCCTCGGATGGATCGGATGTTCTAGTATGCTTTTTGACCGTGCAACCAGTGGCTGCATTATCTGAACTTCTTAGATTAATTCTTTCCGTGCGTTCAATTTGGACATTTCCTGACTGGTGTTAATGTGCTGGAAATTCAACATTTTTTGAACGAGCTTTGCTACCACTCCTCTGACACGGAAAAGATCAGTCTAGACTGTTACAACTGATTCATAACATGTCTTACATTTTTCAGCTGTCGCCTTGACCGTTATTCGGCGATCGTTAGGTCTTCTTTTATTGGCGTCAAAGGCTTTCGCAAACGGGGGTTCTCTTTGGTCTTTTCACGTCCGTCGCGAAATCGACGGTACCTCGTATACATGGTGTTTCGGTATGCTGCTTCTAGGCAAAACAAACCGAGAGACCTTAGTGGTTTTGGTCTGGCGGCAAAATTCAAAGTACTAGAACTTGCTCGTATATATATATATATATATATATACTTCCAGACATTTTTCAGTTACCTATCACGTTTCACTTCAGACCTATATATATATATATATATGTATGTATTTATATATATATATATATATATATATATATATATATATATATGTATATATATATATATATATATATAGATATATGTATATATATATATATATATATATATATATATATATATCGAGGTTGTTGGGGGGGGGGACACAATGAAAAGTACACAAAGGGACATCTCATTTGTGTACTTTTCATTGCGTCAATGTATTTGTCTAAGTAAGGCCGCCAAACCTCACAACAATAGGCTAACTTAGGATCAATTAAACTATTATAAAGTCTCATGTGAAAATTGTAATCATTAACTATAAAGCAGCGAAATATTGTACTAGATATAAGACTAGTTTGTCGGATAACTTGTGTGATATGAGTGCTAAAATCCACGTCCGGTGTCACCGTAACCACCGTGTAATATGGTGCAGCAGTTTTCAAAGATAATACATGTGATTGATGATTGAGTTACAGGTCTAAAATTATTTAAGTTTGACTTTATGTACAGGTGTTACGACGGCAACATCTACATCAACGCTCATTCGCAGACATTTATCACCGACCAACAGTTTACCTAGAGGCCCGGGCGTTCGACAACTCAGTGCGTGTTGGAGTACCTGAACGACATTGTCCTGCACGTAAACCAAGACATACCGACTGACACGACTTTCTTTGGTCTAAAGAATGCCTTTGTAAACGTTGATCACAAAACGCTCATCGCAATCCTGCCATCATTGGGGGTTGGATTTTACCTCCGACTCTGAGTGTCCGACTTTCTTAAATCACGCGCCTTCAGGATGAAGGTAGGCGACTGCCTTTCGTCTGAGGTGCAAGTGCTCTCAGGACTTTCATAAGGCGCCGTCCATGGCAGTCTGATGTTCATGCTATATATGGACTCAGTAAAGCACGTTTTTACAACAAAAGTACTCCTTAAGATCTACGCTAACGACCTTAAGATATACGCACCTGTGTGGACCGTAGAAGAACACAAGATTCTTCAAGATGCCGCTGCAGACTTCATTGGGTGGACAGCAAAAATGGCATTAACCATATCTCTTCACAAATGTTGCGTTTTCTATCTCGGACAGGGGAATCCAAAATGGCCAGGATCGCTACATCTGGAGAATACGACTTTGGACAGGGTTTAACTGTCAGTCTGCCGTTTGTTCGCGATCAACTGCGCGAGGCTGATCTCAGGTATTACGATCTCAGGGTCCGAAACACCCGGACCACTTCGAGCGGCTATTTCGCATTAACGAAACGATTACTCAATTAGGTGCATTAGTGAAGGCCAATGTTGTCGCTAGAACGGCCAAGGTAGCCAATATCTGCCCATAGCGGATCGTGCGCGCCCTCAATGCCTAGTGATCTGTTTATATAAAACATTCTTTTATAATATAATAAATCATGAGAGTGCTCAACCTGAATAAACCGATGAGAAGAAATTCTTAAATGCATTTGCTTTAGACGTGTCATCTGCGAGGATTGTCAGAAATGTATTTAATGCCGCAATATTTTGTTTAGCCTTTAATCGTTTATTTGCGTATCTAAAAACAATTTTTTTTTTTAAATCAAGACTAGCTTCATCCAATAAACGAAGTCATGTGGTTGTCTTCCGCAGCTTTTTTCTTATTATACGTTTGGCTCCTGATCAATCAGCCGTTCTAGTTTGGTTTCATATTTACGTTAAATTGCATTATTTTTTGACTTGCCATTTTGCTTAGGTACAAATTCTTTAGTTAGTTGATGTATCTGGTATACAAAGCTAGTATACATCGACTCAACGGTATCACACCTTAAAAATAAGTTTCTCCAGTTTTCACAAGCGAGTTTACAGTTGAATATTCCATAGTCCCCATCTAGAAACTATAACCTCCCTCGTCTACCGTAGAATATTCAGCAATAAATAAAATATAAAACAAAACGGCATCGTGATCGAAAGAGATTGGCGACTGAAATAATTGTATACCTTCAATGATGGATGGGCCTGAAGTTAAAAATAAATCAATAATATATATTGTAGATGAACTCACACAAGCTTTACAGGATATCATGAAATTATCATTTATATTATACGGAGACTACTATTATAGATTAGACGGCGGCAACCGAAGCAAGGCAATCGTAAGAGCTTGCACAAACTCTTAAACAAATTAGAATCTACCTACTAAACAACCCTGCGATCCCAATACACATGTACGTAAACACTCATTGCGGGAAAAGCATAATCGACCTTATATTTACGCCAATGAACCTGGTGTATATTTCCTCATTAACTATCAAATTTCGATTCGAAAATTATTTATATCTATCTACCTCATTAAACATGTACGTTAGACCGAAAACATCAACGTCTATAGATATAAATTCAAAGGTAATATTACGACAAAACGTAAACACGGATGCTGAATAGTATGATCAAGTAGTTACAATCATAAATAAGGCGGCCTATATCACTCGACGGCAACAAGTAAAACACAAGCCATGTTTTGGTGGTGTTCTGATAAACAATGCCTAGTCCTAAAAGAACGATGCCTTTACGAACAACAAGGAACTAACAAATGCTACGCTCACACAATGAAGTTAGCTTTAAAACAAGAATTTAAGGCGGTCACTTAAGACCAAAATACAGGACTACGACGTTCAACATCTACGTAGTAAAAAGGTGCTACCAAGCCGTGCATGTAGTAACCTACAAAACGCAGTAGCACTGCTCCTGCAGTTGCTATGGAAATACTTAATAAACATTTCAGACAATTGTTTCATCACCTACGATCAAGAGAAGTCATTTTGAAGAAGGCCACTACCGTGACCACTGGTACAACGAGCAGTTGGCAAACGAAAAAATCAGCTTTCTATGAAATGTCATAAAGAAAAATAGAAGAATCCGATCATATAGGAACAGAAGCGTCCAAAGATAACATCGAACTTGTTTCATCTATCACAAGACTCATGATAACTATCCTGATCCATACTGGAACCATAGTGGCCGGTCAAATTCGGGAAAACTGGAGACGAGCAACTTCTGCCTGTTTACAAGGATAAAGGTTCCCAAACGGATACGGAAATCTATCGTGGAATATCTTTGACAAGTCACATATTAAAAACGTTAACAATACCGATTGCCAAGTAAGTACTGATTTAATGTCTTGCCAACAGGCGGTGTCCGGGCTAACCTTATTTAAAGATAAACAATCGATACCGAAAAAGGTATGTCTCGTAGATTTTGAAAAAGTTTTAGATGAAATCAACAGAACTAAGGTCATGGAAACTAAATACGAAGAGTTTAAAGCGAAACGTGGATTGTTGAAAATACAAAAAAATATGCTCAAAAATAACTTTATTATCATTGATAATATACTTACTACCAGCAAACGGGTGCGACAAAGTTGTGCATTCTTACAAGGCAACTCGGTCTCTATTTATATAATTTGTAAATAGTCGTCTGGGGATAGCAAAAAAGAGAAAAGTCAATGCACTTAGGTCTGGATATGATTTGTGTCTAGCAAAATAACACATTTTAAATTTGCAAATAAGACGAGGGACGGTGACTCTAGCGTCGTTGGGACGACTGCAGAACCTGCCACTGCCGATGCCGCACTGGAGATGCGGCTACATTGAACGAATCAAGCGAATTCGTTCAATGGTTACATATTGCTTACATACAGTTAGTTGCACCACAACTTTCATTAACCACCATGCCTTGCATGTAGTTAAAAATAGAGGATTTTATAAAGTTGCTCATAGAAATTCCTAAAAATTGTTCAGGTGCAATAGCAATAGAGCTGTTACAAGATAACCCACCGTGTATGGACTGAATGTCGATGTGCAAGTTATAGCAGAAAAACCGTAGGCGGCAACTTATTTCGCAACTTATGCATATTTCGTGCAACTTGGCATGGTTTCGATATCAGACTACGTACAAACGAAGATTGTTAGGTAATATTCCCAATGGAAATACTGTAGAGTCTACCGTGCAACACGATATCACACATGCGTATCATGCCCGCACCTAGATAAACAAACTGTCTATCTCTCAAATGTCAAACATAAATTAGATAATATGTAAACGGTAAATGTGTCACTGTGTATGTTTTATACGTAAGTAAGATACAAATTATAGTGGCGCCATATTAAAAGCATCACTGCAGACAGTTGTAACACCATGAAGTTAGCTTTAAAACAAGACCACACATTTGAAGCGATACGTTCCGTTCTCAGCGCTATAAAGCAAAACAATTTTTTTCACTAGAAAAAACGCTCGGATATGCAATCTGGGCTAGGTCACCGTTTTGTTCTATTCGCAGGTGTTTCATGTCAAGCACATAATCAGGCGTCTAGTAGAATGTTTCTTGTCAGTCAGCTAGTAGTGAGATTGCTCAGTGAAAGCCAACAACCGGTTCTAAAAATTTAATGCCACACCAGGGAGAGAGATAGACCGAGATAGATATATAAATGGAAAATAAAGAGAGAGTAGCCTAAATCATCCTTGTTTTACTTAAGTCGACGCTCTATAGCTCGTCAACTAAATATGAACATATCCACCGTTTGCCAACAAAGCTATCAAAGGTATCAACTCCCGGGCTTCTATCGTATGGTGGTTTAAGGCAGGGCTCGAGCTACAGCAGCCTATCAGGAATACCGTTTTCTCTTATTGAATGTTTTGCGAAATCGCCGATTTCTATGTGCTTGCTGTCAAGCAGTGTAATTGTACTCTGGGAGTAGTTGTTGCGCTCCATGTACTATGAGACAAATACCGCATGACATGAATGTCAGCCCTAGGGTCCGCTTAGAATCTGCCCACAACTGACCCAAGTCCACCGACAAGCTCTATGTGTGGAATAATATTATACTCCTCGAGCTTCCTTTGAGAATTTCTTGTTGTTAGAAGCAAAGTGCTGAGACATCTCTTTTCAAATAATTCTGAAATGAGTGAAACAGATTATAATCTGTAGGGTCAAAGTCAGGGCAATTAAAGGATTAGATGGCAGTTAATTATTCCGTTGGAGACGAAATACGTATATATATATATATATATATATATATATATATACGAGGTGTGTTCAAAAAGTATCGCGACTTTTGTGTTTTTCAAAAATTATTTATTCATTCATGAATATCTATTTTGTCCCCTTCAAAGTAATCCCCATGAGATATTATACACTTGTGCCAACGGTTTTTCCAATCTTCGAAGCACTTCAAAAAACCATTTTTTTTTAATCTTGTTCAGCTCCTCCTTCGATGCCGTCTTTATCTCGTCAAGCGTAGCGTAACGTCGTTCTTTCATGGGCCTCTTCAGTTTAGGGAACAAGAAAAAGTCACAGGGGGCCAGATCTGGGGAATACGGTGGCTGCGGCATCATTAGTGTGTTGTTTTTGGCCAAAAACTCGCGCACAAGCAACGATGTGTGAGCAGGGGCGTTATCGTGGTGCAAAAGCCAATTTTTGTTCTTCCACAAATCCGGGCGTTTCTGGCGGATTGCTTCGCGCAAATTGCGCATAACTTGCAGGTAATATTCCTTATTGACCACGCCCCTGCAATCGAAGAAAACTGTCAGCAAAACTTTCACATTCGACCGAACTTGGCGCGCTTTTTTCGGTCTTGGTTCGTGCGGCAGCTTCCATTGAGATGATTGAGCTTTGGTTTCCACGTCATAACCATAAACCCACGATTCGTCACCAGTTATGACCCTCTGGAGCAAATTTGGGTCGTCGCGGACAGAGTCCAACATCTCATTAGCAAATTTCATGCGATGCTGTTTTTGGTCGCAATTGAGCAATTTTGGTACGAATTTCGCGGCGACCCGTCTCATGCCCAAATCATTGATAAAAATCGAATGGCACGAGCCAATCGATATGTTTAGGTCCTCAGCAACTTCTCTAACGGTGATTCGACGATTGGCCAATACCATTTTCTCCACTTCATTAATTTTTTCGTCTGTTGTTGAAGTGCTCGGGCGTCCGGCACGCTCTTCGTCGTTCACATCTTCTCGGCCTTCTGAGAACATTTTGTACCACCGATAAACGTTGCTTCGGTCCAAGGTAGCTTCTCCGTATGCCACAGTCAACATTCGGAATGCATCCGCGCACTTAATTTCGTTTTTCACACAAAATTTGATACAGGTTCTTTGATCAATTTTTTTGAATAGGTAAAAATCGAAGACGATCCAAAACACGTGCAAGCAAAGCAGCTGCCAACAATTAAGTGAACATTCAAAATGGCCGAGCTTGTCGGCATAAGTGAGAGACATGAGTACCAACATAACGCCACAAAAAATCGAAATTCGAATATACGTAACCCGCGAAAATTCAAAAGTCGCTTTTTGAACACACCTCGTATATATATATATATATACACGCACAGTTATACTTATAATCGTCTTTTGTTTCTGTATATATTTGGATGATGCAAAAGTTTATGCCGTTTCTCTTTGTCGTAAGCGAAAACACAAATTTGCAAGAATAACCGGGTTTATTTAATCACTAATATAGTGCCTCTCTTTAACGAAATCTTGAAGAGGATTAACCAGCTTTTCGATCTCTCTTTCCTAAAAGTCTTGCTTCCTGAAGATGAAGAAGTGTGAACTCATTTTGGACTCCAAAGATATTATTTTATTCCCGTGATAAACCGGACTAAGGTATAGTCTAAAGGCGCAAGGTCCGGAGAGTATGGTGGTTGCTCAATAAGTTCTCAGCCCCGGTCGTAATTTTTTTAGGGCTGGTGTTAATCACATGGGAACATTACGTCTGTGAAAGATGATGTTTCCTGTTTACGAGTTGTGGACGCGTTTAAGTCAGTTTTTTGAACAGTAAACAACACCATTGGGGTTGTTGCATGCATATTATTTGTCTGCTTACATTCAGAAAGATTAATTTTCCACCGCAGAAGGAAACTTGGCGCTAGCGACTAAAAACAAAAGTGCAGACACGCATGCGCTCTAATTTGTTGGCATTACTTTGTGAGAAACCTAGACTTCGAGAGCTTAGAAGTAATTTAATTTCAAGTTTTTGAGCTTCAACCTCAACTTCTTTTGCGAGTTCTCAAAGAGTACCCGTTGGATTCTGTTGTATTTCAAGGGCATATCGTACACCGGCTGCACCTTGATCTATCTTTCCGAAGACGGTGGAGATATTTCGACAAGCTACAGCAGCGGTGGAATATTTTTGAAACTCGTACAACAAAGTAATCCGAATTACACGTCTACATTGCCCGTTTCTTCAAAAGCAACTAAGTTTTCGGGCACCAAAGCTGAGACTACTTGTTGATGCCAGAATGGTCGCTCTATCATCACGTATGGCCCCCATGCTGATGCTGCCTAGAGGGCTTGCACATAGAAGAACCCATAACAAGGTTTTTTTGAGTATGTTGGCATGCGACTGCTGTAACCACTCGTACTTCGCAGAACGATTTAAGCTAAACAGGAATGATGGCGTATACACCGTCATGGTTCGTAGATAACGCAGAGCCCACTAATTTCGAGGCGGGATTTCAATATTTGCCGAACCGGCGGCTGAGATCTCTCAGTCACTACGCGTATACTCCTCAAAGAGTCAGCGGTGGCAAATTTTGTCCAGGCTTGTTAGGGGGGGGGGGGTTCTTAGCAGTATCAAACTTAATACTGTCGTGGTTAATCGTATGGTGCTGGTAAAACATTAATTTCTACTTGTATATGCCATCGCATCGTCTCTACCTTTCTCGACCACGTAGCTTGCACGGGCTTTAATCAGCAAACAAATATGGCAGTAGGATATTGAACTCAGTCTGGTCTAAACAGACCAACGGAAGCTAACGCCTTAGATTACGGGACGGCTGCATGGTCGTGTAGTCACAGCGACGCCCCAGTGCTATTATTACACATGCTGGCTACGCTATACTAGATCGGCTACCCGCTAAGGCCCACCCGCTACGGCGCGAAATCAAATTTGTCCAAGTATCGATAACCTCGGTTGTTCTACTAACTTCTTCCACTTTCCTCATCATCATGCGGAAGAGGCCAGCGCAATGAGTGTGACACTATAAGCGGATTAGACTAAAAGCGGGCTGAAAATGGCCCGTAGAAACACTCCCAGGCTTTCTTGAGTGCGTAACAGCAATGAGACACCCCGACAACCCAACAGGAACTATTAAAAGCGGCGGCGGTGAAGATGTTTGAACAGGCAGTGATATTTTGCCGGTGGAGCCTAATTCGCTCAGCGCAACAATATTTAGGCATTGCTGTGCCTATCGTCTGTGGTCTCGTTTGTAACGACTCTATTTCATTTGAAGGTACACGCGAGTGTTTGGGACTACCTGTCTGAGGAGGTATTTGCTATCACAGTAAAACTAAGTAAACGAGATTTCTCGAAGAAACGGGCGCAAAACAAATAGATCAGCGGTGGGGGCATTTTACTCTAAGAGGCGTCAAGCAAACGATGTCGTCAAGCAGTCAATCAGGATGCAGGCAATATTGCCTTTGCTATGTGTTATGTATGTTTCGTCACTGAATATAGCTATTATGTTCTTGTTTGTGTAGACTGATTTAATTTCTATAGATCGTGTTACTATTTCACTGGCACGATTGGTAAATAGAGATCAAAGGCTATAAAGCTTAACAAAGCGCATATCCAATGAACACTAAGCCTGCGCCGGGATCTGAGCCGCAATAAGTACTGCTGAGTTGTCAAAGACATCAACTAAGGCAATGGTATTAGCTTTACTCAGCGCTATTTTTATTCGACATTTTGTTCCCTATAAAATCGGCTTACATATTTACAGTACGTACACTAATTACCACTAACATACAAACATTATCACTACGTGCTACTCACGTACAGAGACGTAGACAACCGCTGCTTAGCACTTTATAGGCATAACATTTTCAATATTTTACATTTATCTGTACATATAAAGACACGCAAGAATGTTTTGAGTATGTTGACATGCTGCTGCTGCTGTGACCGCTCGCACTTCGCAGAACCATTTGGCAAAAATAGAAATGACTGTGCCTACGCAGTAGTTGCGGTTCGTAGATAATTCGCAAAACCTAACACATAAACTTTCGCCTACTTCTAGACGCATGAACGCTTTCGCCTACTCCATCAACCTCACATTGATTTAACTAGACTACCTGCTGAGCCCGGATCTAGGTACATCAGTACACAAACGTTACAAAATTGATTTGCTGGCAGAAGAACCAGTCGCAGTTGGACAGACTGTACGCCAAGGTTCAGTATTTAGATAGCGTTAGGTCGAAGGTCACTTCGCCCATATTTTGAGCAGCCGCTGAGAAGGTGTACGGACCCTGAGAGATGCAGGCGCTTTCAGTCCGCAGTTTACCGGTACATTGTGCCAAATGTCAATATTTTACCTGTCCCACTTCTGGGACGACCTCGGGCTGCTTCTCGTCTAGCTAAGTTCAACGTCTTGCACAAATCGGCCGCGGAAGCTGTTCCAGCCGCGGCCCACAACGCTCGTAATCAGCACGGCAAGCGGGTTAACTGCTAGGTTAGCTACGATCAGAGCGATCATGATGTGAACTGCGTGCAGCAGCTGCGCTCCGTGGATCAGCTGAACATGCCCGCCCTCTTTTGACGCTGCACTCGTCACAATCCTAGGCTGCACGAGACGCACAAGGAGAATGTAGCAACTGAGCACGCCGGCGATGGTTCCTTTGGCCGTGCACGATACGCCAAAGAATACCGCTATCTTCGTCTCGATACTTCGAAACTTCCACTTCAGTATGACGAAGACAGTAGCGCTCTTGGCCAGAGCGGCCGCCAAAGCCGACAGCGCTGTGGCGATAAGGAAGTAGCCCTGATTGCTGCGGAACTCCTGGTCGTAAAAATCCGACGCTCCAGCGAACGCCAGGCCGAACGATTCGAGAAATTTCTCACGACCCGAAAGCGTGTAGACGAGAATCAGATAGCCGAGAAAACAGTGCAGGCCGACGTTGACCGCGTACAACAGCACCTTGATGTTGTTGCGCGCCTGCTTGACGTTGTAGTGCACGTTGTCCAGCACCGTCGTCCCGGGACGGCGATTCTTCTTCCATCCGTACACGGTGCAGGCTGCCAGCAGGAAGCACACCAGGGGTTCGGCGCCGTGAATCGTGTACAGCACGTTCGGCTGGCCTTCGTCGTCGAACTTTGCCGTAAACACCTGAGTGAAGATCGCGATCGCGCACACGATCACGACGGACAACGTCTGAGTCTTCGGGGCGCCCGCGCGTCGGGCGAACAGAAACGAAGCGTACGCGAGCACCAGCCCGCCGACGACCGCGCCGAGACCCTGCGCCAGCTGCAGGAACGCCGGACCGGTGGCGGAGCTTGTCGCCGCCGCCGCCGGGCCGTAGAAGCTCGGCGTACAGTCGGTCGTCGAGTTGTGGACGCCTCGTGCCTGCCGGGCGACGTGGTCGTCGAAGCTGCTCACGTGACAGGGCGCGCACAGCTGGCCGACGACGCCGAACGCGAACATCGACACGACGACGTTCATCAGCAGCGAGCTCCGCATCAGCTGGGGCACGTCGTGCCGAAGGCCGGCACCCGACTGCTCGAGCTGCAGAGCGCGCTTCAGCACGAGGCTGTGGTCGGACGCGCACAGACACAGCGCCGTCGCCAGACCCCAGACGTACGGGGCGCCGGTCGCCAGGTGCAGCAGGCTGAAGACGACGACTTCGGCGGCGGCCGGCAGGATCGCGAGCAGCGCGCTGACATCGAGCTGCGCCTTCCACACGTCGCTGAGCGTGACCAGGGCGCCCGTGCAGGCCGTGACGACGAGCGGCACCGCGTAGACGCCGAGCAGGTGGAGGCGGGGCGTCGCCACGAGCGCGTCGAGCGAGCCGCTGATGGCGTGGTGCCACGTCGCGAACGGGAACCACAGCAGGACGGTGGCCAGCGAAATGACGGTGGCGTGCGGGACGGCCAGCCACCGTTCGGCGGTCTCGGCCAGCGTCACGAGCGAGATGAGCAGCACGACGGGCAGAAACCGGAGCGGCGATTCGAGCCCGAACACGCCGAGCAGGATGAGCCAGGCGCTCAGCAGCCGGTAGAGCAGCTCGTTGAAGGTCGTCGACGTGACCGAACGTCGAACGAACTGTTCGCACGCGTCGAAGCAGTAGTGCACGGCTGCGGCCATGGCTGTGATTGGCCTCTGATTGGCTGCTATGCTACTGCTGTTGTTGCTGGTTGCAGGCTATTGCTATCGACCACGATTATTGCTGATGTTTTTGTTGTTGTTGTTGATGTTGCTGATGTTGTTGATGCTGTTGTTGTTGTTGTTGCTGCTGTTGTTGTTGTTGCTGCTGCTGCTGCTGCTGATGTTGTTGTTGATGTGTTTGTTGTTGCTGATGACACTTGCCGCTCCGTCTGCCGTTGTTACTACTGTTGTGACAGAGTGTGCCCCTAGCTTTTTGAGCACTAGACGCCATTGGCGACACTTGGACGATAACACGTTTCCAATGCTCCGCAATGCAAGTATCGGGGAGTATTCAGAGTGTGTCTATGAGTCTCGATGTGTGTAGTTGTCCTAGTTCGTTTGGAAGTCAGACGAATTGCTCAAAACGCAGTTTCTTGGTTGTGGGAAGCGTGGCGTTGTTTTTGACACTGTTGCTCCGGCTATGTTCGACACTGCTGTTGTGTCTGTTCGTATTGAAACTTCTAGCTGTTCTTATCACTCTTGTCTTGGTCGCTGTTGTAGTCGTAGTTATTATTGTTGTTGTCGTCGTCGTCGCTACTCACATATCCGCATCGCGTAGCACCGACAGTTTCTTTCAGGGTGCTGATTTGATCCTCTACTGGTTCCACTGCTAATCCATACAAAGATATACACGCCCACGCACATACACAGAGACACTCCCGCGGGATGACGCAGTTGGCTTCCAGTTGGCGAATCTGGATGTCACACAATCACACAGTCTAGCTAGCTTTAAACTTTAAATGCGCGCTACCCGAGACAGAGCACAACCACTACCACTACTGCTATTATTAGTCAACGACGATCAAAAGGTCAATTAGTGGTACTTCGACTACTACCAGAGGCACTGCTGTTAGGCACTCCGGTGGTGGTTACGACTGTACTGTCAGTAGTGCAGCGCGGTGCACTGAATACTAGTACTATCTATCTGCACTAGTACACATTAGTTTGTTCACAGGAACTTGACTAGTGCCGCTACAACGCATACTACCACTGTTGGGGTGACTACGCGCGAGCAGAACACCCGGACCAAACCTCAACGACGACACAGCTATTTACCTACACAGCAAACACCTATTTGCGATATATACATATATATCCTAGACGGGGGACGGGAGAGTAAGATTGACTACACAACAGAACAGCACCGGCAAGCCCCGACGACAGCAGGTCCAATATGCAACAGAGAGGCAGAAGATTACTGTGTGACCCTCATCATCTTCATTATGAACACCATCAGCACCACCACCGCCTTCACTTCAACTGCTACCATAGTCCGGGTCGTTTTCAAGTTGAACTCAGCATCGAAAAGATATGATAATGATGTTGATGAAGAAGAAGGATAATATCGTGAAGATACGGATGAAGTCGTTGTCGTTGCCGTAAAGCTCACCTACCGTTAAAACCGGTAGCCGGTAGACGCAGCTGTATGTGCAGCTGCCTCTGACGCTGGGAGGAGTTCCGTATCTGCCTGTTTGTTTGTCTGCTGCCTGTCTGCGAGTGGGAGGTAGTGGTGATTGTGATTGTAGTAATGGTGGTGGCGGTCTCTGCCACACTCAAGACGCTGTCTTGCGCAGGGCGACGTTTTCATTGTCGTTTGGTTGTTGCTGTTGGGGGCCGGCAGTCGCAGCAGCAGCAACTAGCGGCAATAATGTCGTATCTCGGAGTTTCTCTCGCGCGGTCTCACCCTCGTCGTGCTTGTCCCGTGACACGTTCTCCTTGGGTCTCATTCTCTCGATTCTTTTCGACTTCTCAATCTATTTGCGGCCCCTTCTCTTTGCATTTCGCCTAATTTCTGCGCGTAATGTTGCCAATGCTGTACTGTATTATACGCAGATTGTTTTCGTAAATGCCGTCGTCGTCGTCGCCTTCTTCGTTGTTGTTGTCGCCTTTTTCGTTGTCGTTGTCGTCTTCGCCTTTTTCGTTGTCGTTGTCGTCGTCGTTGTCGTCGTTAAGCCGTCGATTAACGTATCGGATAAAGCGGGGGTTATCGTGGTTTATCGTGGCAACACCATTATCGTGCACCATAACCACCACCACCACTACTACTGCTACTACTACTACTAACCCAACTGGTTGACTGACTGACTAACCGGAAAAGTGACGGTCTCGTTAGTTAACTGGTTTACTATACGGGACACTACCGACTACTACTACTACTACTACTACTATGAGTTAGAGGCAGAGCAATGTGTAGAAGTTTGAGGAGGCCGACAGAGTGAAGAAGAGAGAGAGAGAGAAAGGAGCAAATGCTGGTAGATAGAAGGAGAGATAACCAACTGGAAAGGAAACCAAAACCGACACAGGAAAGGGATCGACGGAGAGGGAAGAGCGTATGACACACCGTATGACTGACCCGGCCCAACCTAACTGCCTAACTCTCACTGACGACTGACAGCCTGGCACTCGCTGGTTGGCTCGCCATAGTGATGAAACTGGTCGACAGAGAGAGAGACAGGCAAGCGAACAGACGAATGAACGATACATTTCTAAAGGCGTGGACGGGCGATTGAGGTCTAGAGGACCCTAGAGAAGAAAAAGACATAGGCCGGCTATGAGGAAGGAGGCCTGCAGCACGACGGCAAAAGCCAGCCTTGCCTTGTTATTGTTGTTGTTGATCTTGTTGGTCTGTTGTTGATATTGTTGGTCTGTTGTTGTTATTATTGTTGGTCTGTTGGTGTTAGCGCCGTTGTGGTCACTGCCGTTGTGGTCACTGGCAGTCACCAACGCTACCACGCATAGTTGAGCCTGCCAGGCTGCTGCTGCTGCTGAAGCTATTGCCGCTGCTGCTGTGGCAACTGCTGGCCATCGCGCCTGGTTGGGACTGCCTTTGTAGCAGAAACAGTCCTAGCAGTAACTAAAGTACCAGTGTTGCCTTTGTAGCAGCAATAGCTGCTGCTTAAGTCCTAGCAGTCACTAAAGTACCAGTGTTGCCTTTGAAGCGGCAATAGCTGCTGCTGAAGTCCTAGCAGTCACTAAAGTACCAGTGTTGCCTTTGTAGCAGCGAAGCTGCTGCAGTCCTAGCAGTCACTAAAGTACCAGTGTTGCCGTTGAAGCGGCAACAGCTGCTGCAGTCCTAAAAGTAAAGTTTTCGGGCTGACCCTCAGCCAAGATTTAACGTCCACGGAGCTGTTTTTCACATTGCTTCATAGACGGACCCCCATAAATACAAATGTGCAACGGTGGGGCTCGAACCCGCGCACCTATGTGTCTCCTCCGGTTGCGAGGCGCAGACTTAAGCCACCACGCCACCGGGCTCGGCTGCTGCAGTCCTAGCAGTAACTAAAGTACCAGTGTTGCCGTTGAAGCGGCAACAGCTGCTGCAGTCCTGGCAGTCACTAAAGTACCAGTGTTGCCTTTGTAGCAGCATAGCTGCTGCAGTCTTAGCAGTAACTTAAGTACCAGCGTGCCTTTGTAGCAGCGATAGCTGCTGCAGCCCTAGCAGTCACTAAAGTACCAGTGTTGCCTTTGAAGCGGCAATAGCTGCTGCAGAAGTCCTAGCAGTAAATAAAGTACCAGTGTTGCCTTTGTAGCAGCATAGCTGCTGCAGTCTTAGCAGTAACTTAAGTACCAGCGTGCCTTTGTAGCAGCGATAGCTGCTGCAGTCCTAGCAGTAACCAAAAGTACCAGTGTTGCCTTTGAAGCGGCAATAGCTGCTGCTGCTGAAGTCCTAGCAGTAACTAAAGCACCAACGTCCACTTGGGTTTGCGACTGTAAGGGCCGCACTGCTTTCACTACATCTCTGAAACGTCTCATCGGGCAGGGCTAGCAGATCGCCATCATTCTAAGTGAGAGCAGACACCTTGATGTTGTCGCACAACGTCGAAATACCGCCGAATCTGTTCGACACCGAATCTGTTCGACGCCGCATCCTTCTGACAGTGACAGTGGTCTTCTTGTCGGCCGGCCTACGCAGAATGGTCACGTGGCAGTTAACCATACCAGGCGGAATATACGAATACATTTAGCATTACGCTACTATGCTATTGTACCGCCATACCGTTGTGCCTCCACACACGAGCCTTCGTTAGCCTTGCGGCATGTTTAAGTCACTTTCATCTTATGAAAACATTATGCTATCAATTATACATATATATATATATATATATATATATATATATATATATATATATATATATATATATATATATAATGAGTCCCTATTGAATAAATACTACAATAAACAGTTAAAATAAAGGTTATCTTTGTATGGAGGATTACTTTGTTCATCGCCTCTTTATATATATATATATATATATATATATATTATAGCCTATGTTAGCTTATACAGATAGAAGGTGATTGTAAACTATCACCATATCCATTAGCTAATGAGACTGAATGGCTACTTCATTTTACGCGCCTATACGATGTTGGCCCTGCACTGCCTCCGAGAGAGAATACCTATGCATACCGAGCATTTACAAAAGAAGAGTTCGCCAAAGTAGCCAAATTCAAGTATAATGGCGCGCCTCGACCAAATAGTGTATGAGCGTATTAAAACAAAAATATAAATATTATGTGCAGGTTATTAACCAAACTGCACAACCCATTCTTACGCAGCGGTTAAATACTGGAAGAATAGAGAAAAAAATTCCCGCAGCTAATTTACAAATAGAAGGGAGAAGCAATCGACCCAACCAACTACCGCACAATTGCACTATAAAGTGTCTTTTATAAAAATGTAACTTAACATCTTTTAAAACGCTTATACAACGCCGTATGCACAGATATACCATGCAAACAACATGGATTCTGAAACGGATGATCTAAATCTGACACCGCTGCCTTTTCTTTAGACTACGTAAAGAGCCACCAAGATTTAAGAAAAATATGACATATGCCGCTATTGTTGAATTAAAACTACATTCGGCCGCGTTAGAAGAGGCATACTCTTCGAAGTACTTCGAACCCGATTTTATATAGAGGGAACTATGTATAATTTGATACGCGGCATTGTGTGCATACGCGTGAACATTAATTACTATCAAGAACGGGGCTCATCATGTCAACAGACCAGTAGCACAGAGAAATGGAGTCGTTTAGGGTGACTCTGCAAGCTCGTTTTTCCTCATACCGTTGTTGGCTGGCCTGGCGAACGCCTTTAGAAATGTAAAAGCAATACACGCGCCTTTTATGCCGATTACATAGTAGTTCTCGCAAAGGCACGCAACCATCCGCAGTTTTACCTACGAGAAGTCTCAAATTGGTGCCGAGAAAACCAAATGACAGCCACCATCGCCAAAACAAAAGTACTAGATATTAGTCGAGACGGATCGTACGCCGCAGACGACTGGTGCATGAAGCTTGAGGGAGAAAATACTAAGCTCGTCAATCACTTCTGCTATCTAGGAAGGAACAGTGACGCCCCATCAGTCATTAGAAATGGCATATAGAAGAAATGCGTAGCAAGGCCACCGTGGCCATGATTCTTGTGGGAGACGTTGCTGACATAGAACTAAAAATCGTACTAAATGTATTTAGAAGCAAAACTGTAATTATCGTAAGTTGTTGTCTTTACGAAATGTTCTTTTCTTCTGCAATGTCAAACTTTAAAAACATAGATAGAAAATCATATTTTGTAAAGCGTTTGCCAAACAACGCATCACTAGAATTGTGCCGCGACACTTGCACTAGAATTGTGCCGTGAACGCACATTAGTCAAATATTTAGTACTAGACAAGATACTGTTCCGTACACAGAACGTAGAAGCCTACATAGAATTTAGAGAAATGGCGACATGACATTTGTAATGTGCCTCTACGCCGAGGGATCTGCTTTTTGCAGCGATCGATGTATACTTTTATCACGGAAAAACAGGTTGTGCTGATCAACATGATATAGTGAGCAACACCTAATATGTTTCAAATTATATTGTTATGAAATCGACGAGTGCGTATGTAAATATTGTGAAGAGTGCAATATAAGATGTTACCACATACTCAACTGCTCGTATATCAAAACATTGTCACTACAGTCAAGTGTCAACGATATTGCCTACCAAATTATATGTGAACAATTGTGTTATGCTACCAATATCCTATGGTGAATAGATTTGAAATATTGTCAGCTACATATGGTAACTTAGATCTATGATGTCATTCAGAAATGCTACAATTCAGAAGTGATCGATATATATATATATATATATATATATATATATATTATTTTTTTTTGTTTAGTTGTTCCGTAAGGCTAATAATGCCCGTGTAAATTTTTTTCGTGTCATGGCCGATTTTTGGTCCACTCCGGCATTCACCGTGACTAAATTGGAAACCATGAAAACCAATTTAAGAGTGACCGGTCTGTGTCTCGAACCCAACCTCCCGAATGCAAAGCAAAGGCTTTGCCACTAAGCCATCATATATATATATATATATATATATATATATATTTATACATGGCATCTATCGATGCGCCTTTGTCCGCATAATTTGCACCACACAGGAAAGCAGTTCAAGCAGTTTCCTGTCATGCAAATGTAGCGATGAAAAGCGTGCTACGTTAATCTAAAAAAAATTTCGGCTCGCTCTCAGCCAACATTTAACGGCCACGCTTTTGCATTGCAATGCTCGCTGAAGAGTCTGCTAAGTCGAATAGATCCGTACTGCTCGTCGGGTACATGACCGCCTTATTGATGTAATAATGATGATAAATTAGCCGAGGAGAGGGTGTTAGCACAAATGCTCAATTTATTGGTTGTTAGCATACTAAAGCGGAATGTAATAGGTACTAGTAGTGGTGTAGAGATTACCGCGAGGTTTTGCCGACATCGTCCTGGTGTGGTTCGGGGTGATGGCTGGAGCTTTTTGTCGTTGTCAATATTGCCTAAAGCTTTGTAGGAACAGATGAGACTGAGGTGGACCAGAGAATAGACTCGACTGTTTCTGCATGCAGACGATCTTATGATTCTCTGCGAGAGCCCCTTTAGAGTAAAGTAAGCATTAGAGCGCTAAGCTCATGGATGAAAGAGGGGGCTAGGTGCCAACTGAGATAACAATAACACGCTCTACGCAAATGGGAGACTTTAAAAAAACGCTGTTAACACGCGCGATTTGCTAACAGTGTTACATGCCTGAAACTTACTATTTCGTTATCGAGAATCGCGTGCAGGCGACGGTAAAAAAAACTATTGTAGCAGCAGCATTCGATGACCCTCGGTTGTTGCCCGTTGATGTCGCGCTTGCTTTATTTAAACTTTCACTAGAGTGTAAGTATTGCTTGGGCGTTCAGCATTGCGGCAAACATAAGAGAGGCCAGGGAGCCATTCCAGATTATACCGCTAAAGACTCCTGTATAGGGGTAGGATATTCTAGGGGGGCAGGGACATCGATAACTACGACAGCAACAGCATTAGCAACAATATCAGCAACAGCATGAGCAACAACATCAGCAACAGCATCAGCAACAATAACAACAAACACCAACACTAGTAGGCCACGTGATTGTAACTGTTTCTGATGTTGTTATCGTGTCCCATCATAACTGTCGACGACCTTGTCTTTTTTTTGTTGTTGTTCCTGTTGCTGTTCTTTTGTTGTTGCTGCTGCCGCTGCCGCTGCTGATATCGGCGTGTGTTGGCTGTCAGCAACACCGACATCACCAATCGGCACCGAATGACAAGACATGCGAAATCGACTAGGTCGCCGATAGCGGCTCATATAGCTCGCATGACCAGCTGGCCTCGACCCAATCTCTTGTATCCCCCCTTCTTTGCGCTGTTTGGCTTAGCCGTTACTAGCGATCTCTCTCTCTCTCTCTCTCTCTCTCTCTCTCTCTCTATCTCTCTCTCTCTCTCCTCTCTCTCTCTCTCCTCTCTCTCTCTCTCTCTATCCCTCTCCCTCTCCTCTCCTCATCTCTCTCTCTATCTCTCTCTCTATTTCACACTCTCTCCCTTCCACACACTCTCTCCCTCTCTTACTTTATCTCTCTCGCCCTCTCTCTTTCTTCCACACCCTCTCGCCCTCTCTTACTTGATCTCGCTCTCTCGCTTTCTCTGTTCGCTCTAGGTTCACTTTATATTGGTATGGTTTGTTAACAACAATTGATGTTAAAGTCTTAATTGCTTATTCTTCTGTTCGTCATATAGGGTATATTGTTTTAGGTTACGATAAGAATACATACGATTGGGCTTGCAGGCGCTCTGTTAATAACAGTGGGACATGGTTATGTTCAAGAAGTTTGTTTGTATTTGGACCGCCAGTACAGGGGCAGCCGTGGCTTGAATAGCGGCGGGGGCGGCGGTGGTGGTGTTCGGCCGCTAGGAGTCTTACGACGGTTGCGCAAGCGTGGGGTTCACTACTCGCCCCCCCCCCAACCTCCCACCCCCATCGTTGAACAATTATTCGTTGACGCTCAATTGCTTTCCAGACGGGTCCTCCTCCTCCTCCTTCTCCATCTCTTCTGATCTAGCACCGCGGAGCTGGGCACGAGACACGAGAACAACAACTTTTCTCACTCACTCTGAGTCTTGTATAGTCATACTCTCAGTGCTGCCCGGAAAATGTCTGCACTACTGTGAAAAGGCGTTGACCTGGGTAAGTGCTAAGCGTGTGTGCATTGCGTTACGTGCGTTTGTTCTTCTTCTGCACGCATACACGCATCTTCGACCACGTCCGCCAACCTTGCAAGTTTGCATCTGCAGGGCAGATCCGGTGGCGTCTTGGACGAACCATCTTTTGGTCGCATGATTCTGTTGATGTTGCTGGTGCTATTATGCTCATGCTAATAATAATGATAATGATCATTAATCATCATCATCCGACGTAAGTAACCTCGTGTGCTAGACGATACGAGTACGTTATAGCAAGCAGTACTTGATTAGCGGAAGTGTGTAATTAGCAGTTCGCGGCCACATGATAAGTTATCGTCGCGAATTGCGAATAACGATAATCAACTAGACGAGCTGCCTTCTCTTGTACTGCATTTACATTTGCTGTTAGAGGAGTAATTGAACATTACAGTTCTTAAAGCATGCGGGCTCCAACCCCTAACTTTGAAAGTCGCGTGGACCATTGACCCAAGTCGTGTGACGCCCAATGTGGCCGATCTATTGACGCTGCAATGCAACGATATAACGACGCAAAAACAACCCGGCAACCCGGTCGTGACATCTCTCAACTCTGTACTTTTCTGGCTGAGTTGATGGTCTCGCCTTCAACTCTTATCTCTCTTGCTCGCCATGTCTCCCTTGATTTGTGCTACTGTATCCTTGTATCTCTCCGCAAAACATATGATTGTGTCTAGCAAGGTCATGATTTTACTGTGATTCGGTATTTTATTGTCGTGCTGTTGTTGCTGCTGCTGCTGTTTTGACTTTTCTGGCTATCGTTGCTACTACTTAGTAGTAACAAAAATACAGAGCGAGATAGTCAAAATAGGGGGATACAGCAAGGGTATATCATGAGACTAAAGGACGCATGGCGCTATTGCGAGAAAACACATTGGAAGTGTGATAGCAAACGCACCGAAACAAGGTATTACTACAACTATTTCGAGTGCATGCAGCAAAGCCCTCATGCAGATCTGGTTCAATAATTATTGTTTATCTATATATATATATATATATCAGTCGTCTGCTAGAGCTCACCCTGAACGGTCGTGTGAACATCGCTCTGTGGAAAACGGTGAAAAGTGAGAATCCCGAGGTCCTAAACGGACTGAGCAACGGCACTGGGTTAACGGCACTTAGTGAGAAATCCAGCACACACCTTAAACACCTCACAGGCACTGTGCAGTACTTATTTTCGTGTCAACTCGGATAGTGTCATCGTTTTCAATCACTCGTACTTCGAACGCAAATTTGTTTACAATCGGTGCCTCGAACAATCTAGCGGTTTTGGAACATCAGCTGTTCTGCACTACCAGCGTGTTTACACACATTCTGTCCAAGGGCATACGTAGCGGGAACACACAAGCAACGCTTGTGAACATGCGGACGTGCAGGTCCGTACCCAACGCACATATATAATTTGTAACATTACTGCACGGCTGCATATGTTTGTCCTACGCGTGCATACATTTGCATGTTTGGTGTGACGTGCTAGTAAGGGGCCTGTGATGTATATCAGATCATGTATAGATACGAGTGATTACTTATGCATATGGTGTGTGTACGCATATGCATAAAGCGCATGTTGTACGTATAAGGACATATACGTATAATAACTCCTCAATAATAATTCTAAAAAAAATAACAATTAAAAAAAAAAATATATATATATATATACAAAACAATATATATATATATATATATATATATATATATATATATATATATATATATATATATATATATATATATATATAAATAAATAAATAATAATTCGTTTTGAGAAAAAAGAGGAGACGAAAAAAGGTAAAGAACAGCAACGAACGGGCAAGTCGATTAAGAAAGCACGAGCCGAAGGTAGGACTCAACTGGAAGTAACCTCGGAACCAGACACGGACTATTAAGCTATGAAAAGCGTCCTGGAAGTCGTCAGGCAGCTTAAAATACTAAAAGAAAAACATATTACTACCAAGGGGGACATTAAAGTTGCCATAACTAGGCTTGAAAGTAGAGCTCTGCTGCTGCAGGCCGACGTCGAGGACAAGCTGGCGGCCCAAGACGATGCCCAGAGGCGGCTGCAGAAATTAAAAGACGAACTAAACGTGATCCAAGACAATCGATCCAGAGAGGCTGAGGAATGGCAGAAAAAGGTAACTAAGGCACATGAAGAGACAGCAAAATGGAAAGCCAAAGGGGAAGAACTGCAAGCTCAAATCGAGAAGAAAAGGTTTACATGGACGTGCTCAAGGTGCCAACGAGAAGACGAAGACGAACATAAGGACCTACAGAGGGCAAAGGACATTGAAGATAAAATCACATGCTTGCCTTTCCTAGAAGAGACAGCCAGTCTGGTGGCAGAAGAATGGCCGGAAGTAACCTTCAAGGCCACTCGTATCATACAAGACAGCATAACAGCCAACAGGGAATCAAGAGCTATGCTCATTAACAGAAATTCTGAGAAGGACCTGAACGTACTCAAAAAGATGAGTAGCCAGTTTCCACTGGTCGGCTCCGTGACTCGGCTTCCGATTGGTGGGGTGGCAGTTCTGCGCAGTAGTGAGCAATTGGAACTAGTTGACGTAAGCTCGGCAGACGGAGAGGAAGCTACTGCTGCCTCAGCAAGCAGTAGCACAAGGTTACTCGTGATCGGTGTTGGAAGCACAGAAAATACTCCAAAACAGTTCCTGTCAAGCCTCAACAAGGTCCTAGAAAAAGTCATACGGCAAATACTAACCGCGCTGTGGGACTATACATCTTCTCACACTGGCAAGGACAGTCAATCAGGAGAGCAACGTAAGTCTGCTGCAGAAAAACAGGAGGAAAAGTGGAACTCGTGGTTGACGGAAGGAGCCCGAACCTGCCAATAAAAAGCAAAGAACGAACGACTGGGTGTCAAAGTTCCATAAGGATCAAAGCAAAAGAGGGCAGGTCCGTGGATGACATGATTAGAGACATTGCCCCGCATATCAAGCAAAATGATGCCGGGGTAAAGATCGAACCGGTCAAGAAAAATAAAGGTGATGACTTAATCCTCAGAATCACGGACAAGGGAACCGGAGGCGGCATGTCTTTTGCAAACGCCCTGCGACAGGGAACAGGAATGGAGGTCGACATTAGGGAAGCGACGGGTCCCAGTCAAAATGTTGTGCTAAGGAACGTTAACCCTTTTCTCACTCTAGACGAGGTACCGAAGGTCTTGCGCAATTCGTTAGACCTGCACGAAACTACGAAGATACAAGCGGAAACACCAAAAAGCAACAAGAGAGGTTCATGGCAATGCTTAGTAACCTTACCCAGTCGGGACGCTAAGAAGCTTGTGGCCAAAAATGGCATAACCATATCAGGGCGCCTATGCAGGGTTGAAGAATGGTTCCAAATCCCAACATGCTATAGATGCAACCATATCGGCCATATAGCAAACAACTGCTAAAGTGAGAAGGACACTGCTAAGAGGTGCTATAGATGCGGGAAAGAGGGACACATAGCTAGGGAGTGCAACGAAACTTATACCTCGTGCTACATGTGCAACGAGAAAGATCATAAACCGAGAACAATGGTCTGCCCGCAGTACGCGAAACTACTCAATAAAAGGAAACAAGCCGCGAGGGCGGCATCAGAAGAGAGGGAAGCCAAGGCCAGGGAATTACGGGCCGAGCAAAAAGAAAAGGAAGAGAAGAAAGCGGCTAGGGAACAGATGAAGGAGGCTCAGCGAGACAAGCGTACATCGAATGGCTGGTCACAAAAAGGCTCCAGAGGGGCGGCCCGTTTCCAACAACTAGAGAACGGAGTAACAACTTCTACACAACAGCAATGAACATAATTAAAATAATTCAAGTAAACTGCAACAGAAGTAGATACGCACATGACATGGTTGAAGAGATAGCCACAAGGAGAAGAGCCAAGCTAGTGGCGGTGAGCGAACCAAATCAAGCGATGGCAACAAACAATAAGGAATGGTTTTCAGATCGAACCAAGAGTGCAGCAATTATAAATACCGGTTCTGCGCAAATCGCAAAACACGGACGCGGGCACGGATTTGTATGGGTGGAATTGCTACAACGATGGAGTCTGTACTCTTGTTACAGCACCCCGAACGGCAGCCTGGACGAACTCGAGGACCTACTCAGTGAAATAGGCGTATCAATAACTGAAGCCACAAATGAAAAGGGCGTCGTAATTACGGGAGACTTCAACGCAGCATCGGAAACATGGGGGTCACGGCGTACTAGCAAGAGAGGAAAAATCTTGATGGAATGGGCTGCCAGCCTGGACCTGTATATTCAGAACGACGGCAAAGACCCGACCTTCCACAGGGCTGGATATCAGTCAACGGTCGACCTAACATTATGCAACGACGCAATAGCCAATAAAATAAAAGATTGGACAGTGTTTACTGAAGAAGAAAGCCTCAGCGATCACTGCCGTATTGAGTTCACGCTAAAACTGCTGCAAAAAAAACGTTGCCTATAAGAAGTAAGATGTACGACAGGATCAAGGACGAAGACGTCTTTAAAAGCGAACTCAAGAAGGCAATCCTTACAACTTCCCCCCACACCCCAGAAGATCTGCACGACGCTCTCAAGAGGGATAGGCGTGCAGGCCCCAAAGTCACACTGCCAGACACAGAGGTCGTACACATTTTAAACAATCTATTTCCACAGCATGGACATTTTAATAGAGAAATATACGCAAGAAGAGGGACATCTTTAGAATAAGAAGGGTTCCCGCCAATCACACGCGCAAAGGCATTAATGTCAGCGGAGAGGCTCAAGCCAGGGAGGCTCCAGGACCCGACGGCATTTCGCCTATAGCGTTAAAGATGCTCTTCAAGAAACTTTCGGAGATGGTAGCGGCAGTTTTTACGAAGGCGATGGCAAGTGGGGAAATGCCTATAGACTGGAAAAATGGCGGAAGTGGTCTTGATTACCAAAAGTCACGGAGGGTACAGACCCGTATGTCTCCTGAACACCCTAGCAAAAGAATATGAGGCAATCATAGAAGACAGACTCAGGACGTTTGCGGAACAGTATGGTCTCCTGTCGTCTAATCAATATGGATTTTGCAAGAAAAGATCAGTTCTTACAGCAATACAACGAATTACAGCCAAAGCTGACTTGCTTTACAGCGAGCCTATACAGGTAGTTCAACAAGTTCTTAAAATGAGCTTTCACCGCTTTCACCGCTTTTAGAAACGGCACCTTTTCGAATGCTAGCAGTCAAAATATTATGGTGATTGGCCGTTGCGATTTCGTTTGATCGCTTTTCCCGTGCAACGTATCGGCGTGATTTTGAAAAATGGAGAAAAAAGAGTTTCGAGTGGTTATCAAGCATTTTTATTTCAAAGGTTGGAATGCGACCCAAGTGAAAACTGAGTTAGACGAGGTGTACGGTGACTCTGCGCCATGTTTTGCCACTGTTTCCAACTGGATTAATGAGTTAAAAAGAGGTCGCAGGAGCACCGAGGATGAACTACGTTCAGGACGCCCAAAAACGGCAACTGATGAGGAAAACGTGGAAAAAGTGCGGAAAATCGTTGCCGCAGATAAGCGAGTGAAGATTAGGGAGATAGCGGAGGCCTTGGGGATCAGTTTGGGTAGAGTGCATTTCATGTCGAGCCCGGTGGCGTAGTGGATTGAGTCTCCGCCTCGCAACCGGAGGAGACACATAGGTGCGCGGGTTCGAACCCCACCGCTGCACATTTGTATTTATGGGGGTCCGTCTATGAAGCAATGTGAAAAACAGTTCCGTGGACGTTAAATCTTGGCTGAGGATCAGCCCGAAAACTTTTTTAGAGTGCATTTCATCCTGCACGAAAACTTGAAGATGAAAAAGCTCAGAGCAAAATGGGTGCCGCATTTACTCAACCAAGGCCAAAAAGACGCGCGTGTTTCCGCTTCACAGCGAAATTTGGCCAAGATGTCGAAAAATCCGTCGGATGGGTGCGGACAACGGCATCGGCCGGAAAGATGATGGCTACGGTTTTTTGGGATCAACGTGGAATAATTCTGGTTGACTACCTTGAGAGCGGTAAAACGATCACGGGAGAATATTATGCAAGACTGTTGGACTGCCTGAAGCAAGAACTCATCGTGAAACGGCCCGCTTTGCAGAAGGTTGTCCTGTTTCACTAGGACAATGCTCCCGCACATAAGTCGCGGCAAGCAACGGCAAAACTGGCCCAACTGAGGTTCGAACTTATTGAACAACCTTCCTATTCTCCAGACCTGGCCCCCTCTGATTATTTCCTCTTCGGACATTTAATGAATAGTCTCGGTGGAAAGCGTTTTTCCAGCAATGAAGAGGTTAAGGCTGCTGTCAATGCCTATTTTCAGTCTAAAGATGCGGAATTCTACTCAAGAGGTATAAATGCTCTGAAATCTCGGTGGGAAAGGTGTATTGAGCTTCTCGGGGAGTATATCGAATAAGAAAAAATTAAAAACAAGATTTGGAAAATTCTTGGTTTTCATTTTAAGAACTTGTTGAACTACCTGTATAAACGAAAGCTCCTTGTGGCAGTCCTTCTCGACGTCAGAAACGCGTTTAACAGTCTGCCGTGAAAAGGGATTTTAGACACCCTAGTGATTCCTCCCACGGCTTCGATGTAATGCCAAAGTAATACCGAGCCTGGGGGGGTGGGGAGGAATCCGGGTTTAGTGAGTTTGCGAGTCTCACACTAGTCACGCAGGCTAGTGGCGCATGTGCATCATGCATTCCCAAAACCTCAACAAAAAAAAGACACCCTTGTGAGAAAAGCGGTCCCTTCATTTCTCGTAAGAGCGGTTTCGGAATACTTACAAGACAGAAAGGTTTTTAACGGCATAGTGGAGATAGACATGACTGCAGGAGTTCCTCAAGGGTCAATCCTGGGACCCCTGCTCTGGAACATAACATATGACGACGTCCTGAGACAGGATCTCCCACAGGGAGTAGAAATGATTGCGTATGCGGATGACTTGGCCATAATTTCTCAAGCAAAAACAGTGGAAGAAGTAGAATTAAAGACAAACATGGCTCTCTGGTCGACGAAGAGATGGATGGATAGCGCTGGGCTACAACTTGCCCCGGAAAAGAGCGAGGCCATCGTTCTGACAGGCAAGAAGAGAGTAGACAGCATGAAACTGATGGTGGCGGGCCGGGAAATCAAGCAAGTAACAGAGGCCAAATATCTTGGTGTCCTACTAGACAAGGGTCTCAGGGGGACAAATCACATTAGGAAGTGTACGGGCAAGGCCGCTAAAGCGGCTAACGCGATAGGCAAGATCCTGCCAAACTTACACGGGCCGCGGGAGTGCCGGTGACGACTACTAATGTCGGTTACCGAGTCTATTGCACTTTTCGCGGCGCCAGTCTGGCTGCAGAACACCTTGAAAACGAGAACGGCAAGAACAGCCCTAAGAAGAACGCAGAGAACAGCGGCGCTTAGGATCCTGCAGGCCTACCGCACGGTTAGCACGGACGCAGCTCTGGTACTGGCTGGTTCCCCACCTTGGGACTTGATAGTGAATGAAAGGAAAAGGATATGGGATGGGGGGTCTGAATCTAACAAAGAAGCTGAAAGGGAAAAAACGATAAGGTTGTGGCAAGAAGAATGGGATGCCATCCCTGCAGGCTCATCGGGTTATTCACTTTGCCTGCTCATCCCGGACATAAAGAAGTGGATGAGCCCGGCGGGAGAAATGATTTTTTTCCTTACGCAGTGTCTCACTGGACACGGTGATTTTCAAAGTTATCTATTTCGTATAGGCAAAGCTCCCTCGGTAACCTGCGTGCACTGTGTAGACGGCATCGACGATGACCCCGAGCACACTCTCTTAAAGTGCAAGGGACTAGAGCAGGCAAGGACAACCGCCATAGCGCTGCTACGATTGAGAGGGGCCAGAGAAGCAGGAAAACAAGGAGTCGGAATACCAGACCCGCCGAAAAGTAACATGAGAATGTTCGTGGAGTACATATGCAGCACAGCATCGGCATGGAGGCTGGGCGACGAAATGGCAACTGCGGTGATGAAAAAGAAAGCAGAGCTTGGCAGGTACAGAAGAGAACGGATAGCGCTTACGACATCAACAGATGACGTGGCTTTTAATCAAACGGGTTCGCAGGTGTTGGGACAAGCACGTCGGACGGTGGGGGAACCCGTGAGTGATCTCGGCCACATGATCCGTTAGGCGCTCGCCACTTCTCCTAATGGCCCCTAGTGCCTGTTCTATGGATATCTGGGCCATTAGCGAGATGTGAAGCTTAAGCGGCCCGGGGAGGCTGATGTTTCAGTGGGTGAGTAGGTCTGGCAGGACCAACATTCCAACCGCCAGGGTCCGAGCCCCACACTGCTCTCGAGAGCGGAAATTACTCCGATACTTCTCGAATGCCGTGCGTAATGCATTCACCCACTCCAAAAAAAAAAAACTATATATATATATATATATAGTTCTATATATATATCATTTCTTGTTGCTCCATTCTAACTTTACGAGAATAATTGTATTACTAATATATATATATATATATATATAATTATCATTAGTATTAATATTAATACTGATGTTGTGAACCACTTCTATAATTTTTTTTAAATCACTCCGCTTTTTCGTTCTTACACTGAAGAGTTCTATGTGACGCATATCATATATACATAGTTTTCAATAATTTGGTATCGCTTAGTTTTATGATTTTTTAATTTAACGCATAATTATGATAGCGGTTTTTCTAGTTTTCTAGAGGTAAAGTACGGACGTGTATCTAGATATAGCGAGATATTTGTAATATATTTGAAAACGAAGAAATCAACTATTGACTGATGTAAATCCTCAGTAGTGACACTAGAATGTTTGATATGTCATGTGAATGTCAAACACTAATAAGAGTTAAGTAAGCGTGGTTAAAAAATTAAATCGGGGCAAAAGATGTCAAAAACATGCTGGAAATGTTTCCCGTAACAGTATTAGACGTCTGATGTTAGCTAAATTATCGTAATTTATTAATGCACCTTTTCTTTAAAATTTACTGAACAAAATAGCAAGCGCCAGAAGCAACATCAGTTATCATTCCGCAGCATCAGCATTCTAACACGACGCATCGTGGTTAGATACCAAAAATTGATTCTTTTGTAACCCAATAATTAAAATAAAAGTGCGTTTACTAACAACAAAAATAGTTCAAACAGCTGGAGAAGTACAAGTTTGAGAGGTAGTGTTTGAATTGAATATTGAAAAACCTCATCATATGATTTCTATAAATATGTTCAAATGTCGTGAAACTTTCGGTATATGACGTACCTCAAGCGTTGTAGAAAGAATTAGTCCCAAAATAAAATGCTGTTGAAGTTATTATAATGTTACTCCTTACTAATATAGTTTCAGTTTTATTCACCATGAATTGGCAGTATAGTACAGAGGTTCACATATAATGTTGTAGGCTAAGAATAGCGTTGACACGTGATTGTAGTGACGATGTTTCGATAATCGAGCAAGTGAGTATGTGGTAACGTCCGATATTGCACTCGCCACAATGTTTACCTACGCACTCGTCAATTTCATAACAATTTCCTCTCAAGCATATAAGGTGGCGGTAAAAATGTCATGTTGTTCGACATATTATAGATCGATTTTTCTCTGATGACAGTTTCCATTTATTGCTGCAAAAAGCAGGAACCTCGACACAGCGACCCATTACAAATGCCAAGTTGCGGGTTTCTCTAAATTCTCTGTAGACTTCGAAGATTTGTGTACTAAACGGTATCTTGCCCAGTATTAAATCTTCTACTAGTCTAAATCTTAGAAGCCTACTACTTTCTAATATAGAATATAATTGCAAACATTTCTTCTTTCAAACACGTGTTGCTTCGTTGACGGTTTCGTTATCAACTTGAGTTGGATTTACACTTTACCGTTACTGATATTGCGTGTATTATACAGGCACTTTTTATTGCGCAAACTTTACAGGTATTTTTGTTGTTGCGTGTACAGGTGCTTTTTGTGCATTCTGTTCTGCATGGTAAGGCAGCTATCTCTTGTACTTCTTTTACTACCCCGGTACGTAAGTGAGGTACGTAGCCGCTCCGCCCAGCGGGTTGACCTTCGTGCTCATGTAGTGGAAATCATCGGTGATCCGAATCGCCATCGGTCATCTGTTGTGGCTTGGCCTTGCTACTTATCCTACTAGCCTCGAGTTCGGGCCGAGAGCAGAGCAAGCAGCCCATTTCGTCCGCGACCGGCCGCCTGTCGGGCCGAGAGCCCTTGTCAAGGTTTCACACAATTCCTCTCTCTTGTTCCTTCTCCCTATTCCCCTTTCTCTCCTCCCCTTGTCCCAGCCTCCAAAGAGATGACCAGCTCCGCTAGTAGTGTCATGGTTGTCGCTTTTGTTATTGTTGACGTCGGTGTCGTTGTCGTCGTCGTCGCCGACCATACCATCTCGCTGCGATGCTGAACACACGGACACGTTGGCGACGGGCCGGTCCGTATGTTGCCACCATGGCAACGCAACCAACAGTGACTGCTCCTGCATATAACAAACCCCGCGCCCTTCTTACCAGACAGCGTCCAGCATCTCTCCCAGACCCCAGCCAATCTTTGGAATCGAATGTCAACAAACAATACCTCTTCAGCATCATTCCGATACAAAAAAGCAGCAGACGTACTAGACGTTGTAGGTTGTAGCAGCAGCAGCATCAACAGCAGCAGCTGTAGCAAAAGTTTGGTGCAAATAGGGACCGTCGTAATGAACGTTTATTGTTGTGCAATTGACACTTTGAAGCATGAGTGTTAGATATACATATAGTGGATTCGAATACCGATTTGCTTCTGCCCGATATTTGCCTACTGGACAACTGTTCGCTTGCATAGGGAAGAACGAATGAGTACCTACTATACCATCTGCGCGCGCGGATCGCACCTGAATAGGAAATGTGGGTGCATATTTTTACCATGCCCTCGCCTTTCCTCATTTTCTCGTTCTTTAGCCCCATTCTGCCGTCAGTACAACCGGTGTAACCCCGTGTGCCTTGTGCCGGGAAACAGGACAGTTTGTTGTTTGTTCGAACACCCGCGCATACTTCAGCAACGCGTGGTTGCCGTACGCTCTTTACCCCACCGAATCGAACCCACCTGAAGTATCAGTCCATTTCTATTAGCCCCCTATCTGACCTGCTGACAGTATCTCTCCAATAATTCCACTATGAGTAGAATAATGCCCAACCGCATACATACAACGAGGGCGAGTTCCAAGCCAGCAACATCGTTGTTTGTGCTCTGAAACACGACCTGGCTTTTGAATAGCGGGCTGAAGATCTCTCTTTCTTGATCTTCCGCTTGTAGTAGCGTCTCTGTGTTTGGTATATGCGCTGCCCAATTCCACGATACGAACGAGAAATCGAGAAGCAAAGGAATAAATAGCGAGCAGGAACGAGAGAAAACGCGACGGAGACAGCAGCAGCAATGAAGAGAGAGAGAAACACCATTCGGAATTTGTTGCCTGCAATCAGTTGACTACCTGCAGCTAATGCCGACTGATATCACACGGTTCTCCGTCGCGTGCTGAACTTCTCTCTATGTTTCGCAGGCAGCAACTCACCCCCCCCCTCCCCACTTACCCATCAATGCGTACACGCGTTTACGCTCATCTGCATACACGGCGCTCGTAGCTAGCGAGGCTTCGTCGACTGTTAGCCCACTCAGTGGATGGTGTCGTATGGTGGTCAACGACGGGGTGGGGTCATGGGGCTCTCCATGGTGGTGAGCACGAGCATGTGCTGAGGACGACGACGACGACGGCGACGACTGGTCCTGAGTACAGGCTGCCGCCGACGCTACCCTCTCCGGCAAGCGGCTCCAGATTCGTGGGGTCCGAGTTCCGAAGTTTGGTGTGGTGGTTGTGGTAGTGGTGTGCTTTTAGGCAAACCTCGACCAAAAAACCCCTTTCCTCCTCATCACGCCTGTAGTGTCCTGGCAGAGCGGAGGGGCGGGGGGTCGGGCGCATGCTCTCTCAGGGTCGATGGGGGAGATGTGGCGCCACCAAAGAGCCTCATCGAGAGCCAGGCCACGAAGCAACGAAACCACAATGCAGCCAAGCAACTAGCTACAGATACGTTGTGCCGTTTTCCCGCGGGGCTGACCGACCCCCATCCCGTAGGAGTGTGCAGTACGTGTGGGTCAGCTTCTAGCGCCGCTGGCATGCTTCGTGCAGGTCATGGCGACAGCCAACACGATAGCAACCACGTTCAGCTTCAGCTCACCAGTGTGGCCAGTCCGGCCGCGAAGGCCCTGTCATCGCATCGTTCGTCGATCGTCTACCTCAAGAACATGTAGATAGGTGGATACAGACGACGTACGACAGCAGGGGTACGAACGAACTTCTGTCGAACTGAGTGCGTGGCTTCCGTTGTTGCCTCTGATGCTGTGGGTGGCAGGGCTACCAAATTTGGCTGTACCAAAGGTGATGGCTAGCCCGTTAGCGGGCTTAAGGTGGAGGTGTGACTGTGGATCTTGCTCTTGGAGTGAGTGCAATACAACAACAGCAACGGTATGCAACAGCGGCCGTAGCAGCAGCAAAGGCATCCTCAGCTGAGTCTACGGCGAACGGCCGGACAACGAGCCAGATTTGTTTTCTCGAGCTTGAGGAGTGGAAGAGGAGGAAGAGGAGCCTGACCAGGACAAAAAAAACTCACTAACGTCGGCGTTACGTGAGGTCACGTTCACGTGAAAGGATTCGTCCTTGAGCGACAACTCAACAGAGAGATAGCTAGACAGCTGGTGGATGATGCTGGTGAGCTTCAGAAAAAAAACTTCCATCGAGGTTAAACAGTGGTTTTAAGCAATGAGGAAGACGAGCCGCCAATCATGAAGCCAAGACCGATCTCAGCGCAGGTAGGTGTGCTATGCGGGAAAACCGTGATGAGTATTTGATTGACTCCTATGCCGTAGAGCATCTTATTTCGTGTTGTCATTTGCATTCGTTAACAACACAATTTAACAACACAAATAATAACATCAGGGTCTAGTGCACAATATCATTGATCACGCATTTGTCATCCAGCTTTTCTTGCGTTTGTATAACGAGTCATCATGTCATATATATGAAGTGTAGGACATATTTAGGGCTACTTCTAGATACTTATCGATAAAGCATGACATTTAACTTCATTTTGTGCGAAATTTTAATCTGTTTAAATATCATAGTGTCAGTGTACAAATATATATATATATATATATATATATATACACTATATGATTGAAAAAGTGTGTAGCATTGAAAATAAGCAACAAAACGACAAACAATTCGTACATTTAGCTGTTGAATGCAGTTTCTTCAAAGCCCAACATCTAGTCTAACGATCCTCCATGGCCTTTATTATTTAAATATTCAGAATCTTTATACCGAAAATACTCGTCTACGGGGCAAATTACATCATTGTTGCCTGGATATCTCATCCCAGAGAAATACTTCTTGAGAACTGCAAACAGGCGATAGTCTCACTGGACAGGGTCCGGAGAACATGGCGGATGTGAGACAATTTGAAACTGTAGTTCGGGTAGCCTGTTTGGCAATAGTAAATAGAGACGTCTAAGCGGGCACATTGTCGTGGCGAAACAGCATAGAATTCCTTTCCTTCAGCTGGTCTACGAGAGTTGCGTAGTACTCTCCCTAACGCTTCCTGTAAAAAGGTAGTCTACCGTTTGCATGCCAAAAGGGGTCGCTAATACTTTTTTAGTCGAAATGTGCCTCTTTACCTCGATGGAAGGTCTTTTGTTGCGTGCGGCCAATTCCCTGCTGGCATCTCCCCAATCTAGAATGAATTGGTGAACACAGGTTCCGTCGGCGGTTACGAATCGGGGTTTCGTTTTAAAAGTTCCGTACTGTTCTTCGAAATTGACTTGCATTCCGTGTTTTGCTTAATTGTTTGCTCATGGGTAGCCACTTTTCTTTAAATATTTTTCAGGCATACTAAATGTTGACGCAACATTTTTTGGTAAATAATTTCTGTAAAGTGCATATAATTTGGCGTAAATTTCTATTGCAGTTAAGTTTTTCAAAAATATTTAATCACAGCACGGTTCTGCTCCATTGTCACTGCAGGGTCAAACATGTTACAGCTGCGCGACCCGCTAAAAACGCTATCTGACCCAATCACATAATGCTTATTTTTGATACTTCCGATGAACGTTTCTCTCCGGTGTTTGCGGACAAAAAAAGAGTAAAAAAAATAAATTAAAGTGTTGCTATTACGCTTATAAAATAAGAAGATTCACAAAATACGAATGGGGATCATTTTGGTACCAAATCGGTGGTGGCTCGATTTGGTACCAAAATGATGACGTATGATTACCGTAAACCGTTTCCCTCTCTATTGTCTGATTCCCATGGGGTCCAATGTTGACAGAAGCAGATAGGCTAGCGGCTGGCGTACGGTCTGCATTTTTTTCCGAAATGTTTTGGGAATACAAAATGCACATGCGTCACTCTTATTAGGTCTGTATTTGGCAGCTGTTTCTGATGTGTAAAAGGAGGCTGGTGACGTTTCTCCTTAGTTAACATGGTACTCTAGAGGAATCCGACATCCGGGGGCGGAAGAAAACGGGTACGGCAATTCTATCATAAATCGAACCACTATTTATTTGGTACCAAAATGATAAAGACGAAATATGCATGTATTATAATTGTATAACATTAATGTAACATGAAAGATAAAACTGATGCATACCAGAACTTTTGCACATTGTTTCCAATACCACTGATCTTTTGCTAAGCACGTTGGATGTTGAATCGTTCTCTTGCAAATCGCAATTTTGTGAAATGGTGTTCGGCCAATACCATCGGTATGAAAAAGTAGTAATTTTCCTGTCACTGCTAAGCAAAACATCCCCTAAGCATCCGCATAAAATGTTTGTAAGAACATCTAAGCGATTATGCCATCTAGAACCCTCATGTAAAGTTGAGCCTTAGCACCTGAAACTGAACATTTTTAGGCAGGGCAAAACAACGCGAGTCCATTTCTAGTTGCATTTATAACAAGACCAATTTTCTCCAATGAAAGAACAGCTCACTCTACTATTTGCATCGCCGTCTGTGCGTCTGCCTATTTTGCGGACGGTTGAACACGAAAACCTAAACTCGTATCATCATTGTTGAAAATTGGAGAGAGGCCCCTCCTAATGCGATCTCTTCTATAATGAAGTTGATCAAACAGATAAATATAAACGGTTTTAAGATTGACCCTTGCGGCATCTGTATGCTTACTCTTTCAAAAAGGCATTTCAAGATAGCCCACCTTTACTGCCTGCAGTCTGTCCGCTAAGTGTGACTTGAAACAGGAAAAATCAAGCATTTAGAAAAAGAGCGAATACTTTAAGCAGTTGAAGACGGCAGAAGTATCCAAAAGGTCATCAAGGCAAAGTTGGTTGTTGTGGAGGAAGCTAACGACCTGCTGAGAAAGATAAGCGAGGGCAGGTTCAGTTGAGCGTGCCTTATGAAATCCAAACAGATTCCTCAAAAAAATCAATTGAACTAATATGCCCCTCGAATCTAGACTCAACAGCCTTTTTGAAAATTTTAGACACGTAATCCACTAAAGAAAATTAAACGGTGATTAATTGCTTATTAACAGTCTCCCTTATTTTTAAATATAGGAATAATTGTGGACACTTTTAACCTAGCTGGAAAATCACCAGTTGTCAGGGAAGAATCTATTACATGCGTCAACGTCAACAAGAATCTGTCTCAACGTCAACAAGAATCTGTCTGGGATTCCTGTAGCCCCAACTCTCCAGGAAGCCTTCATAAATTCTAGGCCTCCCTGTACGTCCAAGGTAGTGGCAAACGAGAGAACAAGGCCAACAGAGCTAACTGAAAATTTCATGACATGGAGAGCCTTTGCTGTGTTTGATCCTATCGTAGCAAAATGACGGTTTAGTTCCGTTACAATTTGCATTGAACTACAGAATAGTGGTAAGTTTGACCGCATTATGGCTCAACCTGACAAACTATTAATAAACTTTCATAGCTTGGAAGTATCGCCCTGGAGTTGTCCGAAGCGGGTCAAATAAAAATAACACTTTCCGGTTATGTATCCCTACTAAGGCTAAAGGGGTAGGTAGGGTCTCTGTAGCCGTAGAATGCCTTTCTGAGAAGAACACTATTACAGGGCAGTGATTAGAGTGCAGCCTGGTGAATCAAACGGTAGGGTCAATTTCTAGAAAATCCTCACCATTTCTAACAGCAATACGGTGTATGCAAGCATCGGAAACAGGGCGTGTCTTTTGCTTGACCATAGGAAGGGTGCCTTTTGCTGCGAAGAAACAGTTCTCGTGATGGGCTTTCACGTTGCAGCCATGGCTTTCTCTGCCTTGGAAACCTGGCACCCTCCTGACTTCAACCCCACCCCCTTTTCTTTGCCAAGCGCCATTTTCTTCATTGTAGAGATCTGTTTGGCTAGTCGAGTCCTCGCTTGCTCCTGAGCAATCGCTGTGACTCTTGGGAGAATAATGTTTACTTCACAGCAGGATGTGCAGCAGGTTACTCCGGTGTCGATGTAGGGATTTAGTCCGTCATCTTAATTGCTGGGCAGGGTGTTCCACACGGGACTTGTTACAGTATTCTGCGTTATATCCAAATCGTTCGCTTCTCAACTTCGGATGCTTGTAGGGAACACAGCGAGGAGAAAGACACATGGCAACCATTACAGTTCAGCTGCAACGCGGTCACTTATTTAGTTTATTCACCAAATCAATGGTAGTTACAAGTAATATTTATCTCGGATAATTCATTGCTCAAACTGAACAGGTAATTCACACATTTCTGCAGTGATTGTGCGTCGATTGACGAGCATCTTGTCAAGAAGTAGCGGTTGATGTTACATTCTTCACAAATAAACAAAGGATGACGCGTGCCAGACAGTGCAGTAGATGTTGTACTATCTGCGAGCCGCCAGCCAGGAGTACGTGTGAAATCAAACACGCACAAAGTAATCTCAGATGGGCAATTTCCCAAGCAGCCGGACCTAGAAGGAATCGAAAATCACAGTTAAACAAACTCTGGTTTGATGATGAATGCAAAGATATGAAACATATATGTAAACATGATGATTTGAACCAACAAAGTTTACAACAGTTAGCTTTTCTAAAAATTGCATTGAAGGCCATAAAGAAAAAAGAGACTCCGACACAAAGCAAACAGAGAATGCGTCTTGTGCGACAGCGTATAAAGGCCGTGGCTGCTCCTCCCGACACGCCCTCACAGGGGGGGGCCACTGGCACTCCACTAATTCATGGCATGGAGTGGACGACACACTTCACAAATTTTCTTCCAAGAAGCCCCTTCCAAGAAGAGACTCTGAATCTTACCTCATTCCTTTTATGCAAGACGAAGTAAGAATAACAGTTATGTTAACCCAGAATAACAAGTCAGCGGGGCCAAACCAAATCGTGTACAAGCACTAGAAGGGCAGCATACGTATATTATGCTCTCTATTAACGAACGTTTACAGTATGTGCCTGTGGCGACGTTGAGATACCAGGCGAGTGGAGAAAAACCTACCTACAGCATATGTATGAAGGTCAACGAGATGCTATGGACCCAAAATCATATCGAGGCATACCCTTAATAAGCGTGATATAAAGTGTTCACAACCGATAAACTGCTGGCCGAATAGGACGGATATTCTTCGAAAACGCCGAACTGCAGACGCTCTGAAGCTTGTATTCGACCACGTAGAAGCACGACAGGCTTTAGGGACCTACGCATCATTTATGATTTAAAAACCGCCTTCGATGGTTGCGTACCTAGGGATGATCTTAAGTAATTCACAACACGGGTCGGATGTACAACCTCATACATGACAAGTTGGACCATAATCGCATCTCTATTAAAACGGGGACCATTACGTCAAGGACTCTAATATACAGAAAACCGGCGTCGTCCAGGGGGCTCTATGAGCCAGTTTCTATGTATCCTATACATGCCATGCCTGGCGGAACTTCTACGAAAAGTAAAAGCACCATATGCATTCTATGCAGATGACTTGGTCGTTCTCGCAAAATCCCGCGACCACTTACACCCCTGTACAGCTAGTAAGTTATTTCTCATATTTAGGAGAGACTCTAACTTCACCACTCTCGTTTGACATAGAAGAAAAACGGGCCAAAGCAACGGCAACTATAATGCTTCTTGGAAAACTTTGTGACACCGACCTAAAGTTTGCTACTTAAGATAAAGGTTGCGCCAATCGATCGAATTAGCTCAAATGTGGTTGCGCCTCACCTTGAGCCTACAGATCTTAACAACAGGGACCGAGTTAAGAATTGAAGAAGAAGAAGAAGAAACCTAGGAACGCATCGGCGACATTAGCGTTGGCAATATGTCGAGAGAGAGCCTTTACGGAGGACCCCATATCAAACAGAATGCCATTTAGTGCAGATGTGCTAGACCGAAACCTAGAGTTTAGAAAAGAAAGAAATATAAACTTTATGAAATTATTATGTTATATATGTATTAATTATTATAGTTATGAAATTGACGATTGTGTGTGCAAATTTTGTGGAGAAGGTGGGTAGTCTCACCACAATTTCTGCAAGCTTCTCCGTTTTCAAAGTTTGTGCCTATGTAACCAAGTTATTCACACTTGAGCGCGTGTTTTATGCAGAATATATATATATATATATATATAAACAAACTATGACGCCTAGTAAAATCGTCATATTTTTGCGACTTGGGCTCCTAGAACGAGTTAGGGCTCGTTGTGTTCACCAACTCTTCGCGCGTCTGTTCATAATTATCTAGCATGTCCAAATTGTCATCGTACGGGTTTTACAGGCTTCCATTCCAAACGCGGTCAATCCACGGCCTCACAATAGTCATCAGGGCTCATTGGTAGACCTCCACTATTATAATTTCATCTATTTTTTTATGTAGTGTGGAGACATAGCGTTCCCCTTTCTTGACACCACACTTAACACTTGCACCCCGATCGTTCAATTTTTTTCTATGGGACTGTCTTCTCCGGACGGCAAATTTATTTAAATGCAGTGATTTATCATTAAACTTAATTTTTTTATAATTACTCATTTTTAACAATTGTAACAATTAAATGCGTTTCCGTCCTTGTGATTGCAATTTAAATGTGATCTACAGGCAAACACGATGATACAAAACGTCAAAAGCGCCATTTTGTCGTCTGTTGGTGGCGCGCAAGTTTGTTTTGATTTAGCTGGCGGACCCGGTATATACATAAATATCTATATATATATATATATATATATATATATATATATATATATATATATACATATATATATATACATACATATACTACTTGCCGGCTGCACTAAGGCCTACCTATATCAGGATAAACAATACAGGAGAAACTCCCCATCTGATATTGCTGTGAAATAGTGACACCTTCTTTAAAATGCATGCCTTAAAGTAATGTGAAAGTTCACATTTGTAAGGCGAACAATGTAATAAATACAATCAAATTAAGAATGTCGTAAATCATCATATATATAAATATATATATATATATTAATATATATATATATATATATATATATATATATATATATATATTCCTTCTTAAAGATAAATCATCAAGAAATAAAACGGATATATGTATGTCTTGCAGTGTTGATTCGCGCTGTTCTATGCCTATATATATTCGGTTTTTCTTTTAAAGGCAGTAAACAGACGGCACAGTTACTACGCGTTAACACAATTACTCATAGACTGAACGCACAGGTACTTCTATTAAGTGCACTTGCAGGTCCTTACTCTTGTCAAAGTTGTTATTCAAACGTAAATGTCGGCAAGAGCGCTTGGCCCACCCTCCATCGTGGATTTAATTAGACAGCTGCCTGTTACTGCTTCGACGTGATATTTGTTTTAGAAGTGAATACCGAAGCAAGTCAAATAGCATGAGTATGTAGATGACATTAACATGTATTTTTCAGTTGAAGATCATACTCATCTAGCCTGTCATATATATATATATATATATATATATATATATATATATATATATATATATATATATACTCTTATAATTATATACTCTAATATAATTAATTCGCATAAAAGTGTCTTCTACTCTAGTATTGAGGGCACTTATACGACTATTTCCAATTTTCTGCGTTTCCTGTAGTGGGAATTGTTAGCATTTCCGGTCTCTTCACGCGAGGCTTTCTAAACCTCGCTTGATTACACCCGTGAGGCTAAAATCTCCACCACGCAAGTTTCTGAATAACCTGGGGCACATGAGCTACGGAAGCGAATGTGGTGATAACATGAGAAACGTATGTGGAGCAATAGTGCTCTTTCTAAACTCGTACCGCAAAACACTTCGCGCTGATCCAAATGCTCGTTATAATCATAGTTATATAGCAACTGTTTACTTAGTACGTTAAAAAAATCATATTAAAAAAATTGCTGCTCGTGCTGCAAGGCGTTTGTCTTTAGGTTTTCCTTTGTGCACTTCGCTAAGTGGTATTTATTAAACGCTTGGTTGTGTCTAAACAATAAATAGATTTTTGTAACGGGTATCCCTTATTGAAAAATTGACTGTGAAGAGGGTAGATATACCCCTTCTAGAAGACACAGATACTGGTTCGGCCCGAGTGACGAACTCCAAGCGATTATTGAAAACGGCAAAATTGGGAATGATTGTATGACGGCAAAATGTTGACGTCATTATTTGTTGTTGTTGTTGTTGTTGCTGCTGTTGCCGTTGTTGTCGTTACTTCTGCAATTGCTGTAGTTAATACATTCCTTTCCCATATTATACGATTGGCTCAACATACACGTATGGATTGCATCTAAATTGCCTGCCACGAACAGAGAGAAGAAGCTAATAAACCTATGGAAGCGAGGCCTGACTTTGGTTAACTGCCAGTTATAGCAGTGGACAGCGAGCGACAGACAAGTCGTTGAGTTTCGTTCACCGAAAGTTTCGTATTGCCTGCGGCAGTGACGGAGGAACTTTGTGACGATGAACGAGCAAGCCTGCACTCGCATTATTGCACTTGTTTGGAAACACTTCCCGCCCTGTGTAATGTCCCCCCATACGTGTGGTGTACGCAAGAATCTCAACAGAGTTGCTGAAATTGCGACACTGCGTTATCCCGCTGTTCACAAAGACACTGCAGAGACTTGTTGTTGTTGTTGGTGGCCATGGTGTCGGTTTTGTTGTTGCTGTTGTTGTTGGCTGTGTTGTTGTTGTTGTTGCTGGTGAGGTTATGCTTGGTGCTTACATGCCAAAAAACGTACGCAAAGCAAACCTTTGGTGGATGTACTAGGCTGTATTTGGCGAGGAGCGGGGATTTCACCATACCTCTTTTTATCATTCACTTTTTTTTGTCTCGCTTCTCCCGCGTGTGTGTCTCGATTCTGTCTATGTTCGATCTCTGTACATTTGAAAACTAATGCGGTACATGTTTGTGTGTATGCGTTGTTGTGTTTATATCCATAAGAGCATATCGAGAATGACGACCTACAGGAGTGACAAAGCGGAGTGGTTCGCTAGGCCTTAACGTTTTTAAGCTCAGTGACCTTCCAATGGATCCATATCTTTATGACAATGACGCTAGTATATCATTGTGTATCGGCCACTGACGTACTTTCCAAGAATTCTTAGTGGCGACGGGATCTTTGCGCAGGTTAAGCTGACTCTCGCAGCGCAAGCAAAAATGAGGGAGGCGTACAAAAGTTTAAACCAAGTCAGATGGGGCACTATGAGCGATTGTTCCGCTTGTTACAGTTGCCGGTTCGGGACGCAAAGATGCTATGGTAAAGAAAGAGAGACATCATGTGGAACATTTCTGCTTCACTTGAAAGTGTTATGCTAATCTTGGCAAAGGCGTTATGCAGATGGTGCAGCTCATTAGGTAAACCCCAAATAATAAGTAGCTAGCAAATGTAGAGACGTCGAGCCCGATGGCGTGGTGGCATGCGTCTGCGCCTCGCGACCGGAGGAGACACATAGGTGCGCGGGTTCGAGCCCCACCGTTGCCCCACATTTGTATTTATGGGGGTCCGTCTATGAACCAATGCGAAAAGCAGTCTCATGGACGTTAAATCTTGGCTGATAGTCAGCCCCGAAAGGATTTTTTTTTCTAAATGTAGAGACAGTGCTCACTCAAAGCCTTAATACTTTACTGAACAATATCAAATAATCTCTAAATTGTGGTTGGTTCCTTTCATTCGGGAGAATGCCTATGATGAGGCCAGAATGATATCCGGTTTGTTCTAGTCGTCTGTGCTTAGTGCATCTCTGTAGTTAGAAGAAGAAGAAAAATAAGTATATAAAAAGACTACCGAGGGAACAGGTTGGGACAGCTCAAGGTGTGCAGATTGGCCTTGAGTACACAGGACCTGTACAATAACCGTGGTGATTTGTCGATGCTGCCATATTTGTAGATGTTGAAGCACTTTTTAGAGACGCGCTGGTTGCTTCAGCTAATTGTAGGGCTGTGCCGGCAGGACTATAGTAGTGCCTAAAGGGATTAGAGTCATGCGTGTGGATCTTCAAGACATCCTGCATGCCTACCGCGTCTTCACTGATTTAAATCAAGTACCGGTCTTTAGATAATCTATGTGTTTCCCTTACTTACGGGCATCAAAACCAGCTGTCTTCATGTATATGTATGTATATAAAAATTTAAATAAATAAATAAATATATAAATATATATATATATATATATATATATATATATATATATATATATATATATACGGGTAGTTCAATAAGTTCTTAGAATGAAAACCAAGAATTTTCCAAATCATGTTTTTAAATTTATCTTATTCGATATACTCCCCGAGATGCTCAATACACTTTTCCCACTAAGATTTCAGAGCTTTTATACCTCTTAAGTAGAATTCCGCGTCTTTAGACTGAAAATAGGCATTGACAGCAGCCTTAGGCAGCCTTTAGCAGCAATGAAGAGGTCTTCATTGCTGGAAAAACGCTTTCCACCGAGACTATTCTTCAAATGTCCGAAGAGGAAATAATCAGAGGGGGCCAGGTCTGGAGAATAGGAAGGTTGTTCAATAAGTTCGAGCCTCAGTTGGGCCAGTTTTGCCGATGCTTGCCGGGACTTGTGTGCAGGAGCATTGTCCTGGTGAAACAGGACAACCTTCTACTGCAAAGCGGGCCGTTTCACGATGAGTTCTTGCTAAAGGCAGTCTAACAGTCTTGCCTAATACTCTCCTGTGATCGTTTTACCGCTCTCAAGGTAGTCGACCAGCATTATTCTACGTTGGTCTTAAAAAACTGTAGCCATCACCTTTCCGGTCAATGCCCTTGTCCGCACCCTCTTCGGAGGTCCTTCATCAGGTGCACACCATTGGCAAGATGCTTCTTGGGTCTCGGGAGTGTAGTGATGGACCCAGCTTTCATCGACGGTCATGAATCTGCGCCAAAAATCCGACGGATTGTTCGACATCTTGGCCAAATTTCGCTGTGAAGCGAAAACAGGCGCGTTTTTTTGGCCTTGGTTGAGCAAATGCGGCAGCCATTTTTCTCTGAGCTCTTTCATCTTCAAGTTTTCGTGCAGGATGAAATGCACACTACCCAAACTGATCCCCAAGGCCTCCGCTATCTCCCTAATGTTCACTCGCTCATCTGCGGCAACGATTTTCCGCACCTTTTCCACGTTTTCCTAATCAGTTGCCATTTTTGGGCGTTTTGAACGTAGTTCATCCCGGTGCTCCTGCGACCTCTTTTTAACTCATTAATCCAGTTGGAAACAGTGGCTAAACATGGCGCAGAGTCACCGTACACCTCGTCTAACTCAGTTTTCACTTGGGTCGCATTCCAACCTTTGAAGTAAAATGCTTGATAACCACTCGAAACTCTTTTTTCTCCATTTTTCAAAATCACGCCGATACGTTGCACGGGAAAAGCGATCAAACGAAATCGCAACGGCCAATCACCATAATATTGTGACTGTTGGCAGTCGAAAAGTTGCAGTTCCTAATAGCGGTGGAAGCGCGCCAAATTCGAATTCTAAAAAGCTCATTCTAAGAACTTATTGAACTACCTGTATATATATATATATAATATATGCGGCGGCGTGTTGCTGTTTCCCTTATTGAATTCAAATGAGCAACTAGACTTACTTGCACATAAAGACAGCTGGTTTTGATATATAAACAATGTAGATCCGGGTGCGCTAACACACTTTTCAAAATAATCATTCCTAAGATCATATATATATATATATATATATTATGGGACGCCATTGTGCCAAAATTCTACGCCAACCGAAGCGTGCAGGAGATATATATATATATATATATAAACTTTAATCTTTAAAAAGTTGAATTTTATTTCAACCAATATCAAATTATTGCCTTTATTCTGGAGACCACAATTCCCCTTTTGCATAGTCAGCGAATAAATATTGATACAGGCACGTTGGTTTATGTGGGCCCCTTGTAGTCGATGTAATATGCCAATAACTCAAATGGCAGTAAAAACACATGAAAACAAGCCAACAATTATTTGTACCTTCTCATATTTTATGTTGTCGGGTCTAGCTACCTATCCTACGCTTCGGTTAGCATAGAAAGTTGGCACAATGGCGCTCTTATATGTATATATATATATATATATATATATATATATCTCAGGGTAATTGCTTTGAAAGATATGTTAACTCACCAGGGTATATCCTGTTGACATTTAAACTGCTGTTTATATCAAAAGGACGACAAAATAATGTTGATACCCTCATTTTTTAAAAGTTTTTTTTTTGTTTTATAATATGAAGTTAAAGAAATAGCTAATAATGCAAAAAAGATAGGACAGAACTATAAGGTCGGGAGAAAGAGAAGTTCAAGCTGCACACGAAGCACGCAGCTTATTAAGTTCGTACCGTGCGATTTCATTTTTTCCAAAAATGAAACAAATATTTGATAGAAAAAGTTAACAAAATGTAGACATTGGTAAACGTTTGTCGAATTCTATATAATAACTGCTTGCAAAAAACACGTTTGTTTTCTATCATAGAAAGTGCAACAACTAAGCAACCTCTTTACGTATATATAACTTATTGTTGAGTAGAGCTGCAGGGAAAAATTGCAATATAAAAACCGTTGATCCCAATTGCCTTGCGGCCTAGCTACGCAGACTCTGTGGATCCCAAAGGGAAATTCCGACATTTCGTCCGATAGAATATTGTGCCCGTATAAAGAAGCTCCTCTCAGGTAGAGTAATTGCTCGGTGTCACTCAAGTAATAAATCAGGCTGACAGGCCTTGTCAACTATATCTCGCAGCGCTGCCAGCGGGGCACCCGATATAGTGTAGTTTCTAATAAACTGCAACCCAATATGGAAATTTGGCTCCCTCTACTTTTCTCACTAATATATGCGCCTATCACATTATCTCCCGCTTACTCGCGTATACACGCCTCGTGCACTAATATTGACCTCAACGAAACGAAAATACAGGTATATTGCCAAAAGGGCCTGCGAATATATAGTATAATATTTGCCTCCACTACAGTATATGTATAAGTATCCTGCTTGGGCATGGTATTATGGCTCAACCGATATCTGGTCGACGTCAATACGCTTAAGGCCTATATTTGGCTATTATCGCATATTCATGAGATAAGCTTGTCAACGTCTTTAATATTGCTTCAAATTGAATTGGCCGAGTCCTTCCTGGCCGGGCGTACGGAGGGCCGCCACGATCATGACATTCTCGGGCGCACTTTTAGACAAGCGGGCTTTTACCGCGCTACACTGGGGTCCGGTGGACTGCAGAGAGACGAGAGGCGTCGGCCGGTTGGCGTTACCAGCTGAGACTGGGACGTTACTGTATAACCGATACGTACGCCCTCAGCTATCGTGGATTAGCTAGCGCGGGCGTCGGCCACATCGTTCACCAACGAATGATGCAAAAACGGCATCTGGCGTGTGGGTCAGGATGCACTAAAACTGGCAAAAGAGCTTGGGAAAGCATTTCGTCACAGCGGAGCCAAGATCGACCGCGTTCCTCGGGTTCATTATTATTATTATTATTATTATTATTATTATTATTATTATTATTATTATTATTATTATTATTATTATTATTATTATTATTATTATTATTATTATTATTATTATCGAGCTTCCCAAAAAGTTTACTATGAGCAGAGCTTAATTACAACATTGGTACGCACAACAGACTTTGGCAGCTTCTTTGATACTTTTTTTTTTGACACTTGAGGACTACAAAGTTGGTGCATATTTGTAAATTTATTTTTATTGTTGAGTTTGCACACTTGCACATAATATTAATTCGTTATATGTTGGTATTATAAATAAATGTATGTGTAATAACGTAAAACCCCCAAAAATAAAAAATGTTGCTTATTTGTGCCGATTTTATAATAACAATGTAGATAACATGTTTATGTATATGCATAGGTAGTATAATTGTCGGGAATACAAATAACTATATATATATATATATATATATATATATATATACAGGGTCATTTATATCGTTATGTACTTATTTCGAGGTTTGGTAGAACTCGGCAAGAAACTCATTTTTTCCCAATGGAAGGAGGACGCGGGAACGTCTTGTTTAGGAGAGAGAGTGAAGTTTATAAAAGTAGTTATTCTGCCTTTTACTTCTTCTATATAGTTGTGCAAAATCTACGTTTGCGGGAGAACCAGTCAACGCATGAAGGAACCGATTATACCGACGAAAATTCTGCACAAGGGAAGACACTTTACTATCTTGCGTAGCAAAAAGCGAATAACCAGATTGAAGAAAGTCATAAAAAGTCGATATGTTGTTATTATTATTATTATGGTTTATTAACACCCAGGTTGGGTAAATTTTAAGTAAGTACATCAGTCTGAATCAGTGGTTTTTCTGCGTCACCGGATCTTCCCTCATCTTGCGAGTTCAGCTATTGATTGCACTGCTGGACATGCTGCGGCGTGGTATCTATCACAATGGCCTAAGCATCTTGCGCACTTACAACACTCCTGAGGATTGTGGAATTCTTGTGTGCTGCATAACACGTGATGGAACCCGTGGGCTGCAAATGCCGTAGTTAGATGCCTATTCTTATATCCGGCTGCTCGCCAGGTTGTACTCCTCATCGCTATCGTCGTGTATATTCCTATGTCTATCTCCTTTAATTTTTCCCCCCACTTCGTAGTGTAGGCCACGAAGGCCGTCGTCTTAGGTAAACCCCATTTTACTTGTAATTCTTGTAATATGTTGTTATGTCTTACGTTAACGCTTTTTCGTGAAAAATCGTAATTTTTTTTTCACTACGACCAAAAATGTACGTTCAAAAGACTAGTCTCACGCAATTGCAAATTTAATGCCCATCATTTTCGTACCAATCGATCGTGATGGTGCTGCGTTACGTAGTTGTCAAGTAACTAAGCTTTTTCGATAGCCATATCGAAAGCGAAGGCATGCATACTTGCATAGGGTGTATGAAAAAGGTACATATTTTGAGGTTTGGTAGAACTCGGCAGGAAAATATTTTTTCTAGTGGAAGAAGGGGACGGAAACGTCTTGGCAAAATTTGACAATTCTGAACGTGAAAGCTTTAACTTAAAACATACCAACTGTGACTATAAAAAAGCTTAGTTACTTGACAACTACGTAACGGAGCACCATCATTTTGATACGAAAATGTGGGCATTAAATTCGCTATTTATTTTTTATTACTTTCTTCAATCTGGTTATTTGCTTTTCGCTACGCAGGCTAGTGAAGTTTCTTCCGTTGTGCAAAATGTTTCTCCGAACACGCCATTATAATCGATTCCTTCATGCGTTGAGTGGTTCTCCCGCAAACGTAGATTTCGCACAACTATGTAGGAGAAAAAGGCAGAATAACTACATTTATAAACTTCACTCTTTCTCCTAAACAAGGCGCTTCCGCGTCCTCCTTCCATTGGGAAAAATAATTTGGTTGCCGAGTTCTAACAAACCTCGCAATAAGTACATAACGATATGAATGACCCTGTATATATATATATATATATATATATATATATATATATATATATATGTATACATAGTGATGAATATCTATTTAGAATGCACATTTGAACTAGAAGGTTATTTCCTTCTCAAAGGGGGCAATATTAGCTTATGCTGGTCAGACGCGACTGTCAATTCACCAGTCCCTAAATCAAATATCGTTGCGCTAAACACATCATCCACTCGAGCGAAAGCATTTGGGTGAGTGACGCAAGTGTTGCGTGCACCCTTCGAGGCTTTGTATTTTCGCCCTATTTGAGTGTGCTGGCTAGAATTAACTAGCTAGAGTTGCATGACATGCCCTGCTGATGGCTTCGTCGGCAATTGGCACTGACAATTTGGTCAAGGCTTACCTAGTTGCTGCAATTCTGTAAGAGCATGAAGTCATTGTGTCAATATTACGTAACAGTACATTTAGACCATTTCGACCATTCACGAAGGATGGATCAGTTTCGACGATAGAGTCCCTCGTATTAAATGTGTTCTAGTTGCGATTGCACCATGTCAAGCAGTAATAGTCGCGCAGGAAAAGCAGCACTTCCGACGACCTTGTCCTTATCGTTCAGGCCCGGACATTAGACCGCGCTCGAGAGGCGCGCGAACAAGGCGCGGGGTGATGCCCCGGCCCGGAAGCAGGCAGCATGTTCCTCGTCCCCGCCAGGAGCGTGGGAACTTTTGCTTTGACGAAGGCGCCAAATAGATAATGAATTCTGGCGTACAGTAAATCAGTGGTGAGTGAGTGATAAGGGACTGCAAGGACCGGACTGTGCGTACTAACTATCTAACATAAAAGGGTGACCAGACCGACCGGGGTGTAGCTTGAGCGGTGTGAAGGACACCACAGATCACAGTGGGTGGCCGTTCCTTGATAGAGCCCAATAGAGAGAGATGTCTGTAACGACTTCCTTCTAACGAAGACGGCCGGAAAAAAAATTCCTCTAAATTCTCCTACGGAAAAGAAACGCACCAGGAATAGGCTCACCCTTCCTGGTTGTTTGAAACGATGTGCCAGCAGTCCTCAGTCAAAGAAGCAGACTGATGTAAGGGTGCTGAAGCTTCGCGCAAACCGTATGTTGCAGTTAATGCTTTAAAAAAATGCGTTTGGTGCTCTCTTTCGTTATAGCTTGTGTGAATCTGCCGATCTACTGAGGGTTGTTTGGACTGTTACTCAGCTCCTTGTTCTGCAGAGGCATCCCAACCACACACTTTGTGGCTTTCTAAGTGTGAGGGCCTGCTTTCGCAACAGCACGCTATTAGTAACGGTATTGTTAACGATTCATTTCTCATCGCAGGCAATATAGTTTCTCAGTAAAATAAGCGTTTCATTATAATATATATATATATATATATATATATATATATATATATATATATATATATTGGTAGGCTAATGCTGTAGCTGATTGCGATTTGGCAATTAGACATCGGCGCACGTTTCACGTAGCTGCGGCTAGGTAGATGCAACTAAGCGAACGCGCTTATGCAAGACGTTCTGCACTGTGTGCGATCTTGTCGATTGCTAAATGTGCATTACGATGCTCGAGATAAGTTGTTTCACCTGCTTGTTGGCAGTACAAATCCCCCACCGAAGTAGGCAGTGTGGGGTGAAAAGCATAATTGCATATGTTGTTGTCAAATTGCGATGCTTTTAGTAGGTATTGCTTTGCCTAAATACACACTACGATAAAAGACAGACAATCCTTGTTGACAACAGATGCACGCTATTTGCTTCCACCAGGATCTGCTGCCTAGAGTGGAGCCTACTAACTAATAGAATCGTCTAAAAATGACAGTACTGATTAATTTGAAAGTAAGTAAGATAATCCCCTTCCCTCCGTTATTTTGACTACAGTTGCTTTATTTTCAACAGTTTTTTAATATATTTTCATCAGTGTATGGATAGATGAAATATCTCCCATCTCATCTTTTGTTATACGTATCCGTTCAACAATTTAATACGTTTTTGAGGTTTTCCTGAGTAGAAATATCAATGCTGGGAGTCAAACACATATTGCATTCTGTTGAACACGGCAGGAGACGCTTCAGACAAAACAAATTCTGCAGCTAGAGAGCCTGTAAGCGACCGAAATAGATAAAAATCTGATAAAACAGAAGACATTTTCTGTTGACGTATCTGGGCCAACAAATTAAATAAGTTTGAATATAGTTTTGAACAATTTGAATATATTAATGATAGTAAGAATACGTTTGAATAAGCCAAGCGTTTAAATATTTATCAGAGAACAAGTTTCCAATATATATATATATATATATATATACACACTTGGTATGTTTGACCCAAGAATTTCACCAAGTTTCACCAGACGCATCGGCGGTCTTTGAACTTTTTCGCCCGGTGGGACGGTCGCTGAAGTGCTCACATTGTATATAATGAACTGTATCGTAATTATGTATCATCTTGAGATGCAATGTTATTGCGAAATAAAAAATAAAATAAATAAATATATTTATATATATATATATATATACGAAAGAGAGAGAGATCGAACTTAACTGCAATTTTTAGAGATTTGCAGTTACTAGTTACGGGGGCTGCGCGTATAGAGCCGGACACCATTCCGGTGGTACGGTTAACATTAGTTAAGTTACGACAAATTGTCGAGCCCGGTGGCGTGGTGCATTAGTCTGGGCCTCGCAACCAGAGGAGGAACTTGGCGAAAATTTTACTTTAAGTTACGAGAAATTAGTTTGTCACAGTTTCAAATCAGCATTTGAGGCCGTTGAACTACTCTATTCTAATGAAAAAAGTGACGATTATGGCGATTGTAGAGACTCAATGCATTCCATGGAAGACAGCAGCAACGGGACCGCTGCAAAATGTGGCTGAAGCAACGGTAGGTTGCTTGCGGTGGCCTCTGGCACGGGTGCCGTTTTCAGACTTTCGCGGCTGTGTGTTAGATAGACCTGCATACCCTGACGTGCGTTGCGTATTGCCATGCACCGTTGGTCGGCCCAGGGGCATTGGGATGGGGTATGCCATCCATCCAGCTATCTAGGCGTCGAGTCTGCGGTGCGTGGGGCAACGGTAATGCGGCAGTGGGGCCGTGGGGCTCTGTATTGAATGCTGTGTGCAAAAGCGTGACGCGTCTTTTTGTGTGTTGCATGCGATGCGATATTGCTTGTTGTTGGGTTGGTGTGAAATCAGCCAAAAAGAAATGACGTTGCATCTCATTCTGTGGCGCCGGTCGTTTTCCGGGCCAGCAGAAAAGAAAAGGTAATGCAAGCAAGGCAACATCGACAGAGCTAAGCAAAAGAGTCCCCGCCGCCAGGTCAACCGAAGACACGCGAGTCTATCAAGGCGGGGCGTTTTTGTTCGTTGTTGCCGTCATCGTCGTCGTAGTCGTCATCGGAGGCGCAGTTTCGGGGGGTGCAGCTCCGGGGGCGTCACGAACATCGCGAACCGTCGTTACATGGGCTGTTGGAGATGCACGCCATGGGCCTGCATTATGGATGAATGAGCTTATTCATTTTCTTCATTGAAAGGCAAAGACAGTTGCCGAGACTTTTGCCCATTTTCGTGACGGCGGTGTCGCTGCTGCTGCTGCGGTTGCAGCTTTTTGTCCTTCTCATTAACTAAAGTTTCGAGCTATTGATAAGTACGTCTACGGTTGATGTCGTCTGTTTTCTTACTGTTGTGTCTCGTTTATCGTTATTAAGTCCGGTGTGTGTAATGAGGACCATTTCTCGCTACAGGGTCGACAAAAAGAACAGCACAACGCTCTTCCAACTACATATATATGTATATCCTCATTTATCGGCGGGACGGTTGGGTAGCAATGGCCTGCGACCGTCATTACTTCCTGTCTTTCAATCGATGCACAAGCCCTAATACACATCTTGTTTCATCTTCCTGTCGCTCTCACAGACGACAGGCAAGTACGGCAAATTTGTTGGCGGTACACGCACGTAATTACGATCCATGTCCAAGAGAACAAAAGCTAACCTGCTTTTGACAAGCGCCCTAGGCGAAATTGCCATACACACAGTAACCTAAGCAATGGTCCCCACCAACAAAATACTTCCGACTACACGTTTTTTCCTCCACGGAGTTTTCGATTAGTAACACTTACTTAGTTAGTGTACAGTGTATAACGCGCAAAGGAGAACTCAGCATGAACCGCCTACTTCGTCTTATTCGAAAGCCTCTCTGTCTAGAGGTTTGGCTTGAGGCCATTTGTACGTGCGCTACGCTCTTGGAAAAAAAGACGGCCTTTATGAGAACGCATGCTGTCCTTGCGAAAAACAACTAATTTCCTGTTGATAAGATGCTGCGGACAGTTCTGGGCCAGTTGCTGTTACAGTCTCCTTCTCTCTTTGGAGTTGCTGGCAGTAAAGGACCGTGCAGGACGTCCGATTTGCTCGCCTTAAGCGTTTGAGGTGGTGCACGATGCCACCGTTGATTCCGGTCAACAATACAGCTTGTAAAATTTGTAATCTCGAGTGTACGGGGGAAGTGTGATGCCCCGGTTTTGTTAAAAAAGAAAATGTTAAAAAAAGTGTTTAACAAACCAACAATTGTTGTTACTTATAAAAAAATACAGCCTAGCACACCATGCACATAACCTTGTTTGAGGGTCATTCCTAGGTGAACTATGGAATTTGCCGTTACCGTTCCATCAGGATGATTTTACGTCTGCCTACATTCCCATAAACCCACAGCCCGCGTTCGCCCATCGCAGATAATCAGTCGATCCAACAAAGAAGCGTGGCGATATTATTCCTTAAGCCATGTTTTTCCGCGTCTGTTAACTTAGCGTAGCCGTTGTTAGTGACTTGTTACATCATTTTGTACAGGATTACTGAAGTATAATATCTTCAGTGATTTTGCCCATATATATATATATATATATATATATATATGAAGCTCTGACATTAGGAGACGAGTGACAACGGCCGCATCCCGTTACACCTGCGCGCCCCCAAAGAACACGTAAACGTCACGAGAACAAAAGAGAGCACGCGAACCCGAACGCATGCAGGCGAACACGCTTAACATACTGCACTGCAGACTGCTAGCCAACCCTCTGGTTTCTGGTTTGGCGGATTGGCGGCTAGGCTATTTTTTGCAATTAAAATTGCGCCGACAAACGCGATTATTGATTCGAAATGAACGGCTGTTGTGTGGGCTGCCGGCAGAATGGTGGGTCGGGTCCATCCTGTCTGTGACTGTTCGGTGTATGGGTGGATCGTCAGTCGTCTGGTGGGTAGGTGAGTCACTAAGTTATTCGCCGAACTGTGGTTGGTTGTCTGTGCAGCTGGGGTGCGCATACATTTCCGCCGCTAGTGTCAGTCCCACTGCTGCTGCTGCTGACGCCGACGACGCTGGTTACGGCACCCCCATCGGCACCCCATAGCCTCGAGTGCGTGCGGGGTGCGTAACAGTCAACCAGCTATCTATGTAGTCCGTCAGTCAATTTGTCCGTCAGTCAATTCGTCAGGCACGCCCGTTCTTGTTGCTGTTGCTGTTGTTGTTGTGGTTGTAGTTGTTGTTGTTGTTGTTGTTGTTTTTGTTCTTGCTGCTGTTGTTGGTGTCGCGATCATCGCGGCAAAGTCATTATGGCTATTAGTGACGCCATCCAATCCAGCACTCAATGGACTGAATAAATTATTCGTCGTTGAGCTTGTGTGAACGCCGAGGACGACACCCTCGGGCATCGTTGTCGAGTCGGCGGCAGGCTTGCAGACGACCGCGACGAGAACCGAGTAAATAAGAGGTTCGGTAAATATATGAGAGAGTCAGTAAATACGTGAGAGAGTCGGTAAATACGTGAGAGAGTCGGTAAATAAGTGAGAGAGTCGGTAAATAGGTGAGAAAGTCAGTACATAAGTGCGAGAGTTGGTAAATAACTTAGAGACTCAGTAAATATATGATATAGTCGGTAAATAGGTGAGAAAGTCGTCGGTAAATAAGTTAGAGAGTCAGCAAGTAAGTGAGCGAGTCGGGTAAATACGAGAGAGAGAGTCAGTAAATAAATGAGAAACTCGGTAAATAAGTGAGCTTGTTAGATAAGTGAGAAGGTCCGTAAATAACGGTGCTGGCCAGTAAATAACGGATAAAGTCACAGTAAATAGGTGAAAGAGTCGGCTAATAACTTAGAGAGTCGGTAAATAGGTAAGATAGTAAGGCAGTCGGTAATTAGATGAGAGGGTCTGTGTATATTGTGGAGAGAATCTGTAAATAAGTACGAGGAAAGCTGCATTTACATCCACCCAGGACGGGTAGTGTGGGCCACGATGCCGCTGTTGTTCTTGTCACAATACTCACCATTCATCATGACGAGGCGAGGGACTGGTGCCTCTCTCTAATATAACGTCACTCCCTATTTACACTTTAGGGTGGTTGCGTGGACAAAGCGCGCCCACTGTGACCTGCATTAAGCTCCGTTTTCGAGCGTTTCGAGCCCATAACTTGTACATTTGCATCTTCCCACACATTTTACAGGCAGCTTTCCAGCTTTTTCAAGCACAGTCGTAATTACGAACCATGCCCAGGTGAATAGCTAACCTGCTTACTGTTGTAGATTAAGGGAGCGAGTTTGAAAGATAAAATTAAGGTACTTTAATTTGTAGAAGATGCTGTCGACTACACTCTTGAATCGAACGGAGACGGTCTCATGGCGATCAACATTGCTCGGTAACGACACCTTCAAAAGGACAAGGTCTGGGCTGCCTTTGTCAAGCGCCCTAGGCAAAAAGAAAATGTTTTCACAAATATCCTGAGAGCCGGGCATACTTCCGACTACACTATTTAGCTTGAGTTCATTTGGACGTACGCTGCCCCTGGCATTAGGGCATGCATTCTAGGCGAGCATGTAAGGGCGTCTGAGTAGTTACTGCTCAGCTTCCACGTGACGCACGCTATTGTCTATCTTGCTAACGTTTCACTATGCGAGATATATTTGCAACGTTTGGACAGACTGACATATCAATAAGGGTAGAGCGTATCATGTGCTCTTCTAAAGCCTAAGCAACACATTTATATTGATATAGTATAGAGATGGAAGAGACAGCTAAAAGCACACTCGTGTCTATTGAGTGCGACTAAACCGAATTCCGTGGAAACACTCTTCGAAGCATCATTTTCACCCCGCCGAACCTATAAATAAGTGCAGTTGGTTTATAGCAACTACTTTTATATGTTCCATTAGCATAATTTATACAGTCATTAATTAGTATTGTTTGGACTGCTAGGGCTGTTGCTGTTCGACGAGATATAAAGCGTGCATCAGCAAGCGTGTTTATCTGTTGAGCCGCCGTCCCCACGCTGACTGATATAGGGTGACATCATTGACTACCTGTAATACCTACCTGCCGACGAGCACGTCACTCCGCTTTAAATGACACTTTTAGTCGCAGCACTTCGATCTGCCGAGTTCTTGCGTCAGAGGTTGTCGCTCGACATTCGACGAGGAAATGCAGCGTCTGTTCGGGGCACATTGTTGAACTGGGCTAACCCTGGGTTAGAGAACCTGTGATCACACGTTCGCGCGGAGACAATTGTCCACTCCAAAGTGCTAACATAGCTAAAAAAAGTGATATAAATAAATACTTTGATAATTAAAATAGTTTGTGGTATTTACCTAAAACCAGTAAACTAGTCGTACCTTAAGAAAAGTAGTAAGTGGCGGCATCTCCGGCTGTAATCTGTTGCGGTAATTTCTCTTGCCCTAGGGGCTGTCCATGCCGTTTACACAATTGCAGCGTAACTGCTAACGTGCACGTTATGTTCAATCAGTCTGGCAGTTCGTTTCGTGGATGAGCCCGGCCCGATAGAAGGTCTAGAATGTTTTTTGTCTTTATGACTTTGTGTCTTCCTTTAATACTGTTCAGACTATACAGCGGTCTAGGTTACAAAATACTTGCCCAAATTGGACGGCTGGTTGCTGCAGCATTTTGATCGAAAATATTAGACAAAAGGTTGAGCTCTAATCTAATCGAGCCGCACGCAAAATTGAAGGTGGGTGTGGGCTCTAGATTGCGTATCAAGGTACACTTGATCGGCTTATGTCGCATGCTGTATGCTGCCTTTTCACGCTGTACGTCCAATAAGAGACTACGCAAGATGAAACACCCCGGCGTTGGGTCAACGTTTCATCAACAAGTTTGCCACCCTCTGTAAGAACTCCTTCATGAAGGTGTCTGGCTCTTCTCGCAGGCGAAGCCACGTCATCGAAGAGAATTTACAATTGTTGGGGTCGTTGTTGCGGCAATTGCAACAAAAACGCACTGGGCATTGTCGGCCTTGTCTGAGCCACAAACCTAAGGTGTTGTCTCTTATCAGTACATATTATTTATCGTATTTCCTCACCATTGAATAGTAGTGATCAATAACTTACTTGTTGGTGAAGTTGTATATATATATAACTTCGGAAAGCCAAACACATCAGCGTGTTCGGCAGAAATCTCTGCTTCGGAATATCCGTTCCTGCGGAACCGTTTGAGATACCTGACATATTTGAACGTCTGTGACAAAACCTTTGTGATAGCTACAAAGTGTGTGTGTGTGATTATATTTATAACATAATCATGTCAGTCTAGAAGTAACATAAGTATTTGAAAGAGCAAGGCAAGATCTTATCAGATAAATGCATTCACTACCGACATTTTCACTGATATATATATATATATATATATATATAATCAAAATTTAAAATATTATTTTTTCTTTATTGTTGTGTGTATGGTGACGTATAACATGTTCGTATATATATATATATATATATATATATATATATATATATATATACATGGCACTATGTATACATTTTTAGCAAGGGCCAATATTTCCAGCCTTGGCTCTATAGAGATACTCGTATAGTGTCATGTTGTGGTCATGCTGTCCATAGGTGCGGAGCTTGTGGGTTGGTTGGTTCTCGTGTTATCACGGCGTTGGCGGCTCTAACCACGATAGCTTAACCCAGTTAAGCAGCTCGAACGAGGTCAAGGACGACAGCGGTAATCGCAACCGGCCGCCCGGTCAGGCCGTGAGGGTCAGCCAAAGAGCATGAACGTCGCCATTCACAGTAGCCTAAAGCATCTGTTGACCAATGTGGATTTAGAGCAGATGGACAGCTCTGTCTGTGTGCGAGAGGTCCGAAGTGTGCTGACTAGAAGGGAACGCCACCAAACCGCTCGCACTGATGACGGACGCTTTCCCAATCTGCAAAACGATGCAGGAACGTAATTCTCATGTTCTTATGAGAGACCAAATCGTCTCCAATTTTGAGAGAACGTTAGCTTCGTTTTCAGCTATGACGCCAAATCTCGACAGCTCGCATCTCAAACAACTTAGTTTCACGGTGAAAGATCGGCTTAATGCACTATATATACATATATATATATATATATATATATATATATATATATATATATATATATATATATATATATATATATATATAGGTTGTTCGCAAAATAGTCTGAGATCTTTGGGGCAACATAGATCGAAGAGTGTTTAAATTATTTGAAAAATATTCTAATAGCAGTACACATTTGAAGCCATTTCTAATGAAATAAAATGTCAGTATAGTATAAACTTTTTCTATATTTTACAAACTATATACGGGACAGCCGTACACGGCTTGTAAAATGTAAAGTTTTGGAAATATAGAAATTTCAAATACATTAGACCCAGTTAGTTTAGTTACCTTATTGCACGCTTCATTCTTGATCGTTAGCTCGCTGATGGTTGTACGGTTATTAGCGTACGCTTTACTCTTGACAAAAAAGACTCTACAAGAAAAGTCAAACAGCGCTAAGTCGCAATAATTTAAAAGCCAGTGAGTGGCTCCTCGTTACGCGGGATCCACCATCCGGAACACCAGCAATTTGCCGGCAGTGTTGCGCCCGGTACCACCTTGTTACAACCAGAATTCACTCGCATCGATTTCGTCCAAATTCTGCCTCAAACGGTTGAGAATCATGCTGTGACGACGCTCGCCCGTCAAGTTGTCCTGTAACTGTTTTTTTTTCCGGTTTCCTACCGTCCCACCGAGGGAGGGAACAAAGTCCAATGGGCGGAATCCGGAAGCCGGTGCGCGAAGGACCCAATTGTTGAGCACGTTGCCGAGCCGATACACCTGGACATTGTTCCACATTGTTGGCCACAGCGACGCATCACGTACTGAACCTGTCCTGTAAAACGTTTGCACAGGTTCGCAAATAGTATTCTCCGCAAGGCCAGTTGCGTGGACCGTAAATTGCACAAAGTGCTCGCCAGGATACCCGGAAAAAGTTTGCCTTTTTATGATATAATTTGACAATCTCTACGCGTTCTTCGTTAAGTAATCGAACTCCACCTTGGACCTGCCAAGCCTGTCATGTTCTAAATTAAAAGATAGATAATGCGGAGAGGGAAAGAGCGAATGCGGGAACATTTAAAGGAGACAACTGATTATTTAGACATACTTTATATAAATGGAAGGTTAAAGGAAGGGGATAGAGGAGTGCTCGATCTGAACTTTAACTGGCCTAACTGCTCTGCTGAAACGAAGGCCTTCATTCATTCGCATGACCCCGAGAACACTGAATTTATATATATATATATATATATATATAGTTTTTTGTGTTTGTTTCAAAAATAACTTTCGTAAGTCAGGTAAATGTCCATCTGGCGTTCCGCAGGTGACAAGCCTCAACCCACTTGTATGTAATATATTTATTTTAGACTTTAAAACCATTATATTCGAGTCAATAACCTATAGGCCTTATGCCGATGGTCTTAACTATATGGGACACAATCTAACACCGGCGACGAAGGTCAAATACTACAGAGTATCGTTGATGCGGTTTCTAAATGGTGTGTAGGTACTGAGAGAATTATATCAAAGTGTGAAGTAGTGCATTTAACAGATCTCCATAGCTACATGCAGAGACTTTTACCATTTCAAATAGAATTAGGAATCATGGGGTTACTGTGACACTGGAAAATGATTTTAGCACTCATATCACATAAATCATCCAATTAACTTTTCTAATATCTAATACCATCATTCGTTGTTTTATTATTCATGATTACAATTGGTATAATCGTTTCATTCCTCCCAAACCTAAATATTGTTGTGAGCTTTGACAGCTTTACTTAAACAGACACATTTACGCAATTCAAAAATCCTGCTCGTAATTCCATTGTAACACCTCTACTTGGGAACTGCAGTTCAGAACGGATGGTCGTATGTGCAATCGTATTTTAATTTCATCAATGCATCAAATTTTTAACATTCGCTCAAACAATTTTATTTTATCGTAACAACTTTAGAAGCGTTACCCCAATATTGTCAAAACAGGTCGCGTATATTGCGTGACGGATGTCTAGAATGCGGAGATATCCAAATTACTAATTAAGTACTATAAATATTCCTGATGAATTGCGGTACAAATGTAACCTGTCTGTACTGTATGAAACTCGGCCTGTAAAACGTATATTTTGCAAATAACGCCCTCCTTTAACAAAAAAAAAACTGCACTTGAATTTTTTTAAATTTATTTTTACACCAATAGAGGCTTTTCCGATGTGCGCCCTAGTAGTCTCCTTGTCTCAGCGGAGTCGTTGAGGGCACTGCGCGGTTTGCCATAACATCTCAGCAATTTGTCCAATCAGCTAGGCTGACTTTAGGTTTTTCAACATGTCGCCTTGAAGGCAGCGGCTAGTATTTTCGTTGCAGGCGGCACTTCTGTCAGAAGTCAAAATTGATGGTGGACCCTTCAAACCATGTAACAATGGTAGTAGAACTGTGGGGCGAGCGGTACGCACTGAAGACTGGAGGACCTCGAAAAGCTGAGGGCGTATGCTTCTCCGCCAACAATAGCTGGCACCAGAAGTGTCCCCTGAGGGCTGAGGTCTAAGAGCTTTGCTACGTCAACAGCACAAAGTGGCAACAGCCTGCTCCGAGGAATCCGCGGTTGGTCTATTCAAATGTTGATGGTGTAAGGCTGTGGTACTGTGCGCGCGGAATCTTGGCGCCTTTCCTGAGTGGTAACGTTCCCTTCGAAATATGGCTTTGCCGCGGCTCGTGTTAACAGCAGATCAACCGATGACGAAGGAGCCATCGCACTCCTGAAATGTAGGGCCCGAACTCGGATATCGCCTACAAAGCAATTTTTTTAAAAAGATTTTCCGTAAGGCTATTGCTCGTGTACGGTTTTTTTTAATGTCATGACTAATTTTAATCCACTCCGGCATTTACCTTGTCTAAATTGAAAACCATGCAAACCAATTTAAGAGTGGCCGGTCTGGGTCTCGGGCCCAGTCCTCCCGAATGCAAGGCAAAGGCTTTGCCACTAAGCCATCTTGCTCGGTCACAAAGCAAATTCAAATTGAAGATATTTAATAGAAAGTGAAGCTGCTCTTAATCGATATTATTTTAGTGATATATTGTCTACATTACCTTACGGTTAAGGTATCTGCGCCCCAAGTACCATTTGGATTGCATCCTTGCCCAACAACTACAGTAAGCTGAACGAAAACTCAAGCATTTAACTTCATGTTTTGTATCAGTGTGGCATGCGTTGAAATCATTACAAACAATAGACTATCACTTTTATATTGGATTATCGTTAGTGCTATACAACACAAAGTCCCCTGTGCTAAAAACACGATAAGGAATACTGGGCTAAGGTTAGCAACCTCATGTGCATTCCCCAAGAAGAGAAAGTATTAATTTGATGGACACACAAGATGCGGCCCATTAATAAAAAATAACTTACGAATTTAAATGTTAAGTAGTTAATATATGTTTAAATATAACACTATAATTAATAATATATTTTTTTAAATTTTTTATTATTCTTTTTTTTCCAATTTTTCCAGCCCATAAATGCATATATATATATATATATATATATATATATATATATATATATCAGTTCCTCCAGGCTTCTCCTGTTCGGGGGCAGATGAGCGTGCAACCGCGAGAGATAAGACGTCATGCGGCGGACAAGACTAGGTGCTTTCTGAGGAAATACAGCGGCGCCAAGGAGTTCGAGACTGTCTGGGAGCGCGTCGGCGAATGTCGTGGTGGTGCCTTGTATTCATCAACGCCTCATCATCGAGCGTTCTCGGTGAAACAGTTCGCACTTGGTGGCGTTCATCTTGAGCCGTGCTGAACCTGAGCTGACTTCTGAACGAAAGTCCGGGTCAGGGTCGGCTAAGTTTGGAGTTGTCTAGGTATGATACAAAAACGACAGTCGTCAGCCCAAGAAGAATCGGTTGAAGCAGCAAGCTGAAAAATGGTGGTGCACCTGGATCTTCCTGTTGGCATCCTGACGCCGACGTGATGCGTCTGTCCCCAAAGCAGAGCGGCGTGGATCTCGCATAAGAGAAGTAAACTACATTGTAAAGCTCGGACGCGTGCTCTCGGGCCTGAAGAAGCATCAGGCCTCGGAAGTGAAAATTGAGGGCGTTATTGACGCCAACTTTTACAACAGTGCACTTACAGAAGGCTGCAGAAGGTTGTGTCTAGCGTGGACGGCTGCCTCGCTCCCTGTTTTGTACCGTATCCCAACTGGCGAGGTCGTAGCAGTTGTCCAAGGCGGAGTCTGAAGATGGATCCTATAGCGATGGGTCTCAAGCCACTGGTCATTTTCGTCTCAGCCATGCTCCGTTTGCGCGTTTTGGGTGTGTTCAGGTGCTCTCGACGCGGTGATGACGGTCGCAGATTTTCGCTAGATCGCATCGAAAACACGCTCGAGGGGCTGACGAGAATAGGTGAGCGTGAGCGGGTGCATGTCGGAGAAAAGGCACCTTCGGGCAGGGGCAGATTCCTAAGGCTGTCGTCGAGGTGGTGTCTGAAGACAATATCCTCACGGCACTGGTTACTTCAGCGAACACTCATAGCCGGCGCTCGGCAGCTGCCGCTGTAATAGTCTTCTAGGTGAAAGTGCAGGGTAATTATACTAATAAAGTAAGTCTGAAAAACTATTTTTGTATGTGAATATGTTCTGTCTGCCGTTTTTGTCGCTCTGATATTAGGACGCGTACGGGCATTGTGATTGGAACGTACACATTATACAAGGGCAAATATGACGATATAATACAAATATGATTATTATCATTATTAGAAGCAGCAGCAGAAGCTATCAAAATGCGACCTCTTCTCGATAGGAAGGTCATTTATAAACGACACTGCTATGGTATCAAGGCCAAAACGAAATGTTAGCAAGAGACCTGGTCGGCGAATAATGATAACGACGATGGTGAAGGCTGCCGGATGGAAGGTCTCGGTTTGACGGACAAGACCTTTAGCGGTCTATGACAACAGATGTTGGGCATGGTTGGATCGGCCACCGCATTACCGCTGCTAGAAATCCAAGGTGATTACATATACAGCAGGACGTCGATCTGCCAGCCGCAGGAGATAGCGGCCAGGGGAATAAGGCCGAGAGGTAGGTAGAACCTGCGTGCACGCTCTTCTAGTCCGTCCAGTCGTGGGCTATTAGCGAGGCTGTGTTCAGCTGTTGCACCGGAGCGTATCGGCAGCTGATCTACAGATCGACTGTGTCTGCTACATTGACGGTCGTCTGCCGTCTGTGGTTTCGACGCGGTCCGAAGCTATGGCCCTTGAACGCAAACAGGCAGAAATAATTCCCCTTTCCCTACTCATTCATTGTCTACTTGGCGCAGTGAGCGCCTGGCTATTTAAGGTGCTCTACTACATGGAGGTGATGACGATTGAGCGAGCAGCACATGCTAGACTCTAACGGTACGCAACAATGATGCGGAACAACCTGTAGCTAAACTTGCGAAATTGTGTGTGCGCAGAGGATGAGGCATACGTAAAGGTAGACAGCAATACAGGGAGGCATCGTATGAATAAAACAAGCTAGTGAGAGGGTGACGGGGCGAATGGGCGGGATGGGGCCTACGAGCACAATTACGAAGAGAAACAGGCAAGATTTAAGAGAAAAGAAGAAGAGTCCGATGAGAGACAGGCGATACATGCTGCGGGGTACTTGGGCGGAGGGCATGACCAACTAAACCAAAGGCTTTTGGCCACGCGACACGCCACCTCGAAAAAGAGGCTAGGCTCGATGGACAAGGTCATATCGGAATCCACGTCATAACAACAAAGCGAGACATCCTTGAGAATGGCCAAATCATCATGGATAACTACTACGATAGCATCCGTTTTCTCATTTCTACCCTGTTATCTCTCTCTCTCTCTTTTTCTCTCTGGTGTGTCCTGCGATCCTCCAACGAGGCGGAGCAGACTATTTCCTATATGTATAGTGATAGTTTCCGTTCGTTTGCGGATCAGCTCGCATTTGTCGCGTTTCTTAAAACGTTTGTTTGTATTTGCCTTCTGTATATGTGCAACGTCACATAATAAACCCACTTGAAATAGGCCCGCATAGACGCGTAACAGTCGTTGGAGGACTCACCGCCATCACTCTACTGAAACTAAAGCTTCATTAGTAATGCAGTAACGTTTGTGAGTAATAGTTCAAAACAGCGAACTGCTAGAACACGTCTTGGCAAAAACTGCAGCTTGCGGCTGAGAGGTAGTTGATAGAAAAACTTAGAAAAATATGTGTTTCCTTTTATACCATTCATTGCTTAACGCGTATTGAGTCACGACACGCATTTGTAAAAAATAAAACAAATAATAGGGCTGTACGCAAATGAGCACATTTATTTTACAATTATGGTTGTTAGGTGGCGAAGTCAGGAACCGATAACTTGGAGGGAGGTAGTTGACCCCTGCAGGGCAGAATACTTTGTGCAAGACGACGTCAAGTGGGGTGGAGTTACCTCTTCAAATTGATGCTTGCTGCATTTAGATGTCGACATAATGAGATGACCTTGGCAATGCACGAAAAATACCGCACCTGGCCCCGTACAGGTCAGACCGTAATTTGATTAAACCTCAAACTAGGAGTCAATATATATTTATATATATATATATATATATATATATATATATATGCATTTTGTACAGAGTGCTCTTCAGTGCGATTCCTCGTTATTTTGCCGGGTCAGTGGTCTCTCCCTTCCGCTTATGACAAAATACGAAATATTGTATAAACACATATAAACATATATCAAAGAAAACAAAGTACAATAATACAATAAAAACAAATAATTTAGTGTTGTTCTAAAAGGTCGCTTGTTACGGGTGTTTTAGAGACTGTGTTCATTTTAAGGCAGTCGAGTCTGTGAATGCGTTTTATGTCAATTTTTTTCCATAATACTTCTTTGTGAAGCCATGCATGTCTGTATATGCCACTTTTGTCTTCTACTGAGGGTCTCATTTGTTTAAACAGTTTTATTAAAAAGGTTAGTTCTTATTCTTAGATTTACAACGAATAGTCCTTTGTTGCATAAGTATAAAACTAGTGCATACGGTTTATTTTACGGAACACTTGGGCCATTTTAAATAAAATGTCTTGATTTTCTTCAACAAGTTATGATTGTCTTGAATGCGCTTAGATTATATTGTGTTTGGGCAAGACGTGTGCCCTCATAAAGAGCATTTTAGCGTGAACATTTTTTAAGCTGTTGTTAGGTATGTTTGACGAGCGTGCTCTAAAAACATTATAGGCAATACTAAGATGTATTTCTTTACCTCCAGACGCATTGTAGACGATAATTGGAATGTTAGTGTGACTTTGAGGTATCCAAATCTATTAACGAGATCGAGTTTGTAATCGTCTATCCTGATGTAGTGGGTGGCTTGGCCGTACGAGTCCCCACTGCTGAATTGCATAACCATTATTTCTGAAAAGTTTTATTGTCAGCTTTTAGCAGCACTGCATGTAGTCTCTTGCTTTTAGTGGATTATAGGGGTATCAGTGTAGATGATATGTGCAACTTTGGTCTCTCCTAGCCTGACGCCTACTATGTACAAAGAAAATATCTAGCTGGTGTTGTCCTTGAAGATGAGTTGCAGATAATTGTTTCCCCACTGCTCTGCTCGGGCATTACTCTTTTCGTAAGGTAAACTGGTGACGGTGACCAGCGCTGAGATTATATTTATGAGGTGTTTATGCACCACAAATTCCAGTCTTGCAGTGTATATGTTTTTATTATCATTGTCGTTTATATATAGCCTTTGTCTGGCCATTTAATTCTGTTCTGCCCGCATTTACTCCCGTTATTTCTGCGTACATTCTGCGTCAAACTATTAAACAGTTGGCTATATCAGCTAATATGAGTGCGGTTAAAATACTACCACATGAAATACATTATACACTAAATTTAAAACTAAAAGGTTATTTTAGTTATGACATGTTATATATAACCGTAACTGCGAGATCACACATTCACCAGGACTCCTAACGAATCTATATATATATATATATATATATATATTCGATAGGAGTCCTGATGAATGTGTGATTTCGCAGTTACGCTTCTAATTTGCTCTGGCCAGGTGTATATATCTTTTTGGAGCTTGTTTGTTGATAAGAGCTAACTAATGCCATTGTCAGCCATCCATACCAGCCTCTTGATTATACTGTTTGTTCTGTTGAGCTGCTAATGCTTATAACGTGTTGTCCGCTACCTGTGTTCTTGTTCGTATTTCGGCCACTCCTGGTCCGAACCAAATCAGCTGGTTGACCTGCATGTCTACGTCATCCCAGAGGACGACTGGATCAGCCACAGAAAACTGGCTACCAACGCGGCTGTGACCAACGATGCGGTGTCGGCCGGCTTCATCAGGTAAGCCTAAGTGATTACTCTTAGCTAGTTAATTGCTTTGCTAAACTTGCTGATGAAATTGCTCATCTGGCAACTAATAAGTGTTAAACGCATAGATCGTGTATATCGGGTGAGAAATTTGATAATATCATTAAACTATTACTTTTTTATTTATATTTTTTTAAATATTTATATTTATATATAATTATTAGATAGTGTATATATATATATATATATATATATATATTCTATATGTATATATATATATATATATATATATATATATTCTATATGTATATATATATATATATATATATATATATATATATATATATATATATATATATATATATACGTACCTGAGTAGTGACAATACTCACGCAATGTAGTTAGCCCTAAACAAACGTTTTTAACGTATGCTCTTTGATTTGGGCCTAAAATATAATCCAACCTGTGCTTTGAGTGGGCGATGATGGCCAATTGAGCATAATCTATATTAAAGTCGTTTTGATAACAGCAATGGGAATACCGAATGCCATATAGTAAAAGTAAGAAATGTGCTTTACGTTTGTTGAGGCCTGAACCAATTGTTCTAGTCGGGTAGTTTCGTAAACTGCGTCTGACTAATACTCTGGACAAACATTTTCTGTAAAGTATACATTCAACATATATCCCAATACACGGAGATCTACGCAAGCAAACACCCGCCGAAGCAAGCTGAATGTTGCCGCTTGATGCTAATGGCTGTGATAAGGCCAGAACTTGCGTTTACTTCTTTTTGTCCTTGCAGCTTTGGTCGAGTTGGAAATATTAGGATTTTTACACCTTAATACGCTCGACGCGAGGTAAAGCCGCGCAGTCCGCGTTGATCCAATCAGGTGGAACAGAGACAAGACGGGAACATATATCTACGCTCTATGAGCGACTCTTGGCAGTTCTTTTAGAGAACATGACCTTTTTGTCGGAAAGGTCAAACCAGCCAACAAGTGACTTACTGGTAACAAACGGCTTTATGAGTCTGCCGGTCCGCTTGATTTGCCCGTGATTTGGACGGCTTGCTAAAGTGTTAGCCCATCTCGTTTGCGAGGTCTAGCGGTGGGGTGCAAGAGACAAAAAGGAGTGATGACCGTGTGTGACAACGATAACCGGCGACGCCATAAATGGATTTCATAGTTAGGAAACGAAGGAGAAAGGAGCAAGAGGTAACGAAACAAGCGTACGGAGAAAGCAGCGCACGCTAATCCCATTTAGACTCGGTTTACTCTCTACGGTGAAAAGCTGAGTGGGAAAAACCCTTCAGCACATGATGGCCCGAAACTGAAGGTTAAGTGCCAGATGAAGAAGCACTTTGCTGCTATTCAGTCGGCCACGTCAGCACTTCATTGGCTTTGCGGTGGCCTTAACAGCGAGTGGAAGGGGGCAGATAGTTTAGGAACTTTTCGACACAAAGGGAATTCGCTGTGATTCAGTGTACGTATGTCTAGCAAGGCGGCGCGTAATGGTGGCACCAGTATTAATTGTAGTTGTCGAGATAAGGACAAACATTTTAGCCGTCTGTAAGCTATTATTATTATTATTATTATTATTATTATTATTATTATCTAGACACTTGTGTGGGCTGCGCCTGTATGTTTGTCAGCTGCTGAAACTATCTTTGGGCCAAAGGGTTTTTTGGAGAAACTGCCTTTGGCTGACAAGGTCACAGGTGGAATTTATGTCCATACAGGTCATAACGTCAGTAAATTCAGAATTGCGAAGAAGAAAGTAAGGTAATACTAATAGCATAATAGATTGGATTCTTTATTAACACCCTGGCTGGGAAACAAGATATATGCGACGACGAGTTACACCTTTGTCTTGCCAATTTAGTTTGCCGTTAAATGAACCGCGGTACACTCTGGCACTTAGTACCTATCGCACTTTAGTTAAAAAAACCATAGATCTGACACGTGTGCGTGGTGGAAGTCGCGTCCTTCAAACGCCGTTACCAGACGCCTATTTTTTCTCCCTGTTCTCCGCCAAGTATCGAGTGGCATCGCCCGAATTTAGTAAATACACAGATCTATCAGTGTTTTTTTATTTTTTACCTCCCATTGCTTCGAAAGGTAAAATCCACCGAACTTAATGCTACTTTGTTATTTGGAGATTTCCCTCCAAGATCCTAACAATTCTGTTTTTGCAAGTATTCAACCGTCGCAGGGCTATTTTGAAGAAAAAACGGACCGTATCAAGTTGTCCCATCTCCTCAATTTTCAGTTGCGTCTATATGAATTTTATCCCGATTCCCCCTATTAGTTCCACCTTGAGCCTGAACAAAGCCACTGACGGATCCAACGGAAACGTTTGCAGGCCTTCGTGTTTTTTTAGCATAATCTATGAATCATAGCAATCTCAAACCAAATTAGCTATAGCATAAGCAGAAGTACTTTGATTGAAAGAAGCGCACAGAAACGTTTTTTTAATCAGAAAATAATGCTACGAGGTGGAAGGCCTGTCAATTTATGAAGAATCTCGAGCCCCGTTTCCGCGTTGTCGTTCCCAATAGCTTTAAAAATGTTGAACGTCATTTTCCAATTCGAATTTCAATTTTTCCTTACAATAATGAGTGAAAGTGATGAGGAATATGAAATTATTTTTCTTGAGTTTTAGGGAGTTCTGCAAGTAAGACGATTGGATTCTGATCAATAACTGCCGGCTCTTATCACAATCAGCGTGTTTTAGTGTCACACCAAGCTGGAAATTAAACTTTGCACAATTGACCATTTTATTTTCAAACGACCCTGCTCCCCCCAACAGGACAATGCGTAACAATATAAAAAGCTCAGCTCTTTAAGCACTAGAAGTTTGTAGCAATATATATATATATATATATATATATATATATATATATATATATATATATATATATATATATATATATAATATATATATAAATATATATATATATATATATATATATATATATATATAAAGTGTGATATATGGTGTTTACATATGTGGGTAGAAGCCCTAACCTTTCGACGGGAGACACGAGAGCATCGGAATTCCTGCTGTCACTCGACATTCAACGAGAAATTGCAATTGTTCGAGACACATTGTTGAACTGGTCTAATCCTGGATAAAAGAACACGTGTCTACACGTTCGCGCGGAGATTTTTCACCCCAATGTGCTAAACAAAGCTATATAAATTGATTTATTTATATATATATATATATATATATATATATATATATTTTTTTTTTTTTTTTTTTTTTTATATATATATATATATACCGCCTTTTAGCCCACCTTACCGACAGAAGTTGGTCAACTCTAACGCGCTCTGTTTGTCTGTCGATTTGTTAATGCTGTGAACTGATGTGCTGCATTTTTTGCTACATGTGGCGCCGATCGTGTCGATAGGGTTTTGCCGGCTATGCGGCTCGACGAAGTGCGTGAGGAGATTCATGAGCAGCTCGGCCTCGACAACATTCCTATCGCCTTCGTTTTCCTCAGATGCGTCGGGCGAAACTTCACTCAGGTACCAGACTAATTATAGTGATTACTGCATCAGTTAGAATTACGACATCTATATGTGTATTAAGTCGCACAGAATTTGTGTACATATATGCATGAATGGTATTATGAGAAAATAATGTAGTATTGCGTATTATGAGTACAGAACGTTTTTCAACTACGCTTTCGATTATATTTTTTCAGATAATATGCTGTGCTGCCATAAATTGACCGTAGGGGAAACCCTAAATATCTACACATTTTTGGGCCGGTATGGCGATATTTCAATTGATTTGCAAATAATAATAAAATCAATAAATTGAAAAAAATGTAAAAAACACACACACTATATATATATATATATATATATATATATATATATATATATATATATATATATATATATATATAGCCCAACTCCACTAAAACCAGCAGAACTTGTCTGTAAGAAAAATTACCTTAAATGGCCGTTTTTCATATAATTGGCGATATTTCAATTGATTTGCAAATTAGAATAAAATCACTAAATTGAAAAAAAATTAAAAACACACACTATATATATATAGAGCCTAACTCCTCAACCAGCAGAAATTGCCTGCAAAAATAATTACCTTGAATGGCCGTTTTTCATATAATTAGTGTCCTCAAAATATAACGCTTCCCTTTAATTTTGATCCAACACTAGAAATTGCCTGTAAAAAGAATTGCCTTGAATGGCCGTTTTTTCATATAATTAGTGTCCTCAACATATAACGCTTCCTTTTAATTTTGATCCAACACTAGAAAAATAATGACCTTGCGCCAAATAATAACCAGAATCATAAAATAACGTTTGTTTGTATATATCGTAGTAATTGATCGTGTGCAACTATAACAACAACGTGCGGAAAAGAACTGAACTACCAAAGTGCACAAAATGCTGCAAATACTTTTATGTCCCCCAATTGAGTGACGAAACATCAGGCTATGTATTTTACTTGTTACTTTTTACGAGTTTCTTGTGTTAGCCATATCTTTCGTAAGTTAGGCTGTCAGTTATGATGGGTCTACGTCGGAAGGATCGTCCCGTAGGGGGTGCGTAACGCAATCATGCCAATGTTATAAAAAAACTGATTACACAATATATATATATATATATATATATATATAGGGCGAGCACAGCCAACTGTGCAAACGTATTGTAGATGATTAATCAATCATCACAATATTATATATATATATATATATATATGTACGCCAAACAAAAACGCACCTGATCGATCTATGACAGTGAGGAGAGATTAGTGTATTTTGCTTCTCAACGGGCATGTTCAAAATACATGAGTACACCCCGTAGCATTAAAAATAAGGAAACCTTGCCTTGATTATACGGCATCGTATTTCACAAACGCATTCCTATATGGCCATTGAGATACGTCGGTGAAGTAACAGCTCAGTGCGTGTTTTTGAATTCCAGGTGAAGCCTCATCAAGAAGGCGAACTTAAAGTCAAGTACTTCTGTCCGCCATTCGTAAGTGGTTGAGAACACATAAAACATTGCGCAAGCAAATTTTTCGATTAGCTCTGATAAGTTCAACGTTTATATATATATATATATATATATATACACGCACACATATTTATTGATGGTCGGACATACATTTACTCGTATATGTACATATATTTTGAATTTGTAAACGGACTTATTCATTTCTGTTATCCACTGTTTTTGAAGTGCTTGCGTGTGCGATTCACCTCGGTGTTTCTTTTGTGGGAACGTGATTTGACTTCAACCTTCCGATAGGCAATTCGTTGGCTGAACCATGTTTGTGTGACGGACTTCTTGCTCACGCTATGTTTACTTTTCACTGCCTTTGTAACACTTTCGACCACGCATCATGAACTTCGAGACATGTGTGTGTGTTGCAATGAAACTGCCCGGATTGGAATTGGTTGCTGCTCGCACGGATGTGGTGCGGCGGGACATATGAAATGTTTGCCACATTCTACTGAAGTGCTGCAGTCGCTCGTGTGTCCGAGTTGCCAGCAAAATTCTTCTCCCTTTGGGTCGCAGGTCAACTTACGTGGTCGCATTGCTGATTTGACAGACATTATTTTTCTCAACAACAAGCGCTATAGAGATCATCTCGGTAGGCCAAGCGCCGCGGAAGCGCTAGCAGGGGAGAAGAAGCCATCATTGGCACAGCTGGTTTTTCCGGAGGTCTTCTTCCGGAAGTGCCATGATAAAGAAAAGAGTACTTGTGTCTCGTATCGCTCCTAGCGTTATCGACACTTACATGCTGAATACCGTTAAGTCTTTTATGCAAAAAATCCATTGCAGTATGGCAACTCAACACTACTCACAGCTCATATTCCTCGTTCTGAATGTTCGTCGTTAGTGAAGAGGATGAACGCACTGTACTTGACCCAAAAATTATGTCCTGAGGCGCGCTGATATCTAAATGATAATTAATATGGCAAGTCGTATTTAAGTCGCATTTCACCCGAGGAAATTGAATCGCGGTTCGACGGTTAAATTGTTGAAGCTTGGCCGTCTCGCACGTTGCTTCAGCTGATAAGGAGCCGTCGGGGAAATATATCGGCGTCCAGTTAAATGTCCTTACGTTAATCTAGATGCCAAAGCACATTAGGCAATTGATGCAGTACGAAGTTACTGTTTATTCTATGGAATTGACGTCGCGTAACTATATGAGACATGGTTTAAAGAAAACATCATGATTCGGATAATAGTTTATTTTTTATTTTTTCTTAGATTTTTTCCGTAAGGCTAATGCCCGTGTACGGTTTTTTCATGTCATGGCTAATTTTTAATCCACTCCGGCATTTACCTTTTCTAAATTGGAAACCATGCAAATCATTTTAAGTGTGGCCGGTCTGGGTCTCGAACCCAGTCCTCCCGAATGCAAGGCAAAGGCTTTGCCACTAAGCCGTCTTGCTCGGTTCTAGGAATAATTACAGGGTATTCCGTAAAGATAAAGATTCGCATGGCGGGGTATATGTCCTCGTTATATACTCATTAGCTATCGTCAACGCTAACTTTGAACCGGGGCTTTTTCCAGCCGTTTATCCGGTTTCCCACAAATCTCCTCTGGCAGACAGAAACCGTACAATCATGTTGTAGCGTGCAGTAGGGGGATCCTTGCGGTCCAGCACTTTTCTGCATAGGTGTCTCTGATCTTTAGGCCAGACTAGAGTCGGAGATACGCGTGCCTGCTCTAGGGCAGGAACAGCAGAAACGTTCACAGATGAAGCCGACCCGTCAACTCGATTTAGCCGCGCTTCCAGTCGGTATTGAGAGTGTCTTGTCCGGAAGTGATGTAGATGTCTGCTGTCGGACTCTCGAAGGAGTAATGCAGAAAGCAGTTAAGTGGAAAAAGTTCAAGCCGCGGAGATCCCGGCCGTGGTTCACACGGACTTGTTACCTCCGACATAGAGAACTACTCGGCTTGCTGAGACTAGCAAAAGCCCGAGCAGATCCACAGCTCCAAGCAAGGCGAAGACAGGACTACGCGTTTCGTAGAAAGTCCTACATAGGGCTATGCCGTGACTATAAGGTCGAACATGCGAGGCGAGAGGAAGCCCGTCTACTTGAACGAGCAGAAAGGGAGCCCCATGCCTACATAATCCGCTCTCGTAAGGGGATACGGCACTCACTGAGTGACGAGCAGGTAGAACGTCATTTGACGAATCTGCTGTTCAATCCTCACGTAAAAAACTCGGCCACAGAGGTTGAGTATCCACTTACACTTGAGCAGCACACAATGAATCTTCCCTTTGAGGAAGAAGAAGTATGCCGAGTTATCCGATCCCTTCCTAGATGGAAAAGTAGTGGGCCAGATCGGGTCTACTACGAACATTGGGTGCAATCGGAGCCGCTCTTGAAGGGGATTCTCTGTGATTTCTTTAATAGAATTATGGAGGAAGGGCGAATGCCCAGAGTTTGGCACATTGCTAGGCTTTCTCTGTTATTCAAGGGTAAACACGGCGACGATAGAAGTGACCCAAATCTGTACCGGGGAGTGGCGTCGGAGAGAACGCTCAAGAAAATATTCTGTAAGCTGATTATTGAAAGGATTGCAAATATAGCAAACAATGCTCTGCCTTCCGAGCAGTTCGGATTTAGAAAAGGCATGGGGACCCGCGACGCCATCCACGTTTTGCAATCCGAAGTAGAACGGGCGGTGTCTCGTCCAGGGGGCCACCTGTATGCAGTCTTCATTGACTGCGTCAAGGCCTTTGACAAGGCTCCGCGCGATCTTATGATCGATTGTTTTAGACAGATTGGCATAGGTGGAGCTCTTCTGCGAGTAATTTCTAGTTTTTTCGACGATGATGCACTGTTGGTCGAGGGAAGGAACGGCGTGCGTGAGCTAACGCAGAATGTTGGGACTCCTCAGGGGGACCCACTAAGCTGCATCTCGTTCACGCTGCTTCTGGCCGACCTTGTTCAATACGTGCGTCAAGAGTTTCAACATGCCGTGGTAGTGATGTATGCTGATGACATCGTTGTTGCTCATCGTAACATTGGTGCCATCTCGCGCATTACCGCCATGGTAGAGGCGTATCTCATGAAAAAAGGGCTAGAAATAAACTCACGCAAAACCAAGGCGATTAAGTTTCGTCGCGGCGGGCGTTTAGGTGCAAACGACGTTATTCGTTGCTGCGGGAAGCCATTGGAGTTTGTAAACTCTTTCCCATACTTGGGTCTCCGGATTCACTACAGGGGAACATCGTTTACTACACACATCGAAAACAGTGTTACCTCGGCACTGGCAGCTCTCTACGGAGGGGTCGGAGATGTACGGCGACTGTTTGTCGGTACGGCAGTGCGCTTGTTTATGTTAAAGACTCTGCCAAAGTTGGCGTATAGCTTAGACAGAGTGTGGCAACACCTATCTCAAGCTAATTTTAATTTGCTTGAAAAGTGCTTCACACTATACATGAAGCGAGTACTCTGCCTTTCAATCAAGGCGAGAAGCCGCTTCGTCTATGTATTGTCGGACTGGGCGCCGATGGTGGAGATGCTTCGGCTTAGGCTGCGTATGCCATTGACGGAGCCACTTAACCATTTCTTGGAAGAGTGGCGACGCAAATTCACGGAAGCAGCGACGGAGGTAAGAACGCTCGACGTCTTTAAGTCTCCTTGGTTGTGGGCCGGGGTGGCCTGCGATGACAGGCATGTATATACCAGGTACATCGTACACGGGTTCCATCACCTCGTATGCTCCCGTAGGGAGTTTCATGAAGACTATACTACTCAGTGTAATTGTCGGTTCTGCTCGCAGCAATGCGCTAAGTACCACGCGGTTGATTGTCCGGCACTGCAACGAAGATCCTTACACTTCTTCTCTCGGTGGAACGGCAAAACAACAAGTATTTATGTTTAATAATAGCATGAACTATTTTGTACATACTCTATTTGAGTGAAATAAATATGATTGATTGAAAGAGCCGGAGATGCAGCCGTGGTATCTCAACGACGCCACCTTAGCCGGCGACAGCTTGACGTTCATTGAGGATATCAACAAAGTCAGAGCACTCGAGGCTTACGTCTAAATGACGATAATTGTGAGGTATTCTGGCTCTCTGAAGATACGCGTACAGAGTCAACACCGTTGGTAAGGGAGCAGCTTCCTAACTTCAAAGGGATAACCGAAGACAGTTTAGAACTACTGGGTGTACCACTTACGGAAGCGGCGGTAGAGGGTGCGCCCAGGTAAAAGCTCGCAGACACAACGCAGGCAGCACTCGCTAACTTTTGCGACCAGTGCGATTCAGTGCCAGAGTACATGACACAAGGATCTCTGGATTGAATCGTGGTATCTCGACTTCAACGCGACCTAGAAAATCAGGTTCCCGACAGCTCCGGGAGGGCCCGTTTAAAAGCGTGCTTTAGCAAATAAGTGGCAAGTGGCTTCAAGCCCTCCCCTCGCCTCAGCTGGGAATGATGCTGGACAACAACAAAGTCCGCATCGCTTCCAGCTGGGGGAGGTAGTTTGCGCACCCCACCCATGCAACCTATGCAGATCACCAGTAAACGCCACGGGTGAACATGCCTTGTCGTGTCGCTATAGCGCTGGGCTTCACTCACAGTCAGTTCGCCATCAACGACGTTATCTTTCGCGCTCTTCACTCGGCCCACATTCCGGCAGTGAAAAAGCCCGTCGGCCTCAGTCGGAATAGCCAGCTGACCCCAGACGAAAAAACTCTCACCCCCTGGGCTCGTGGTCGTCTCCTCATCTGGGATGCTACAGTGTCGTGTACGCTGGCCAAAAGCTACGTTCAAAACACGAACCGTGAGGCGGATGCGGGCGCCCAACTCGCGGAGAATCGGAAATTGACGAAATACCAGGAATTAGCGTCGCATTTTTATCAAAAATTATAGTTCAGCCGATTGCCATAGAGACTTTTGGCCCGATCGGACCGGAGTCTATAACATGTATTAAGGAACCGGGCCGGAAAGTCACTGCAACTCAGGATGCGCGCGCTAGAGAATAAACGTTGCAGCGCATATCGATAGACGTTCCGCGCGGCAACGCTGCGGCTATGAAATTGTTTTGAATAAAAATAAGAACCTGCCACCTAACGTCAAATATCTTGAATACACATACATATTGTTTATTTCGCAATAACTTTGCATTTCAAGATGGTGCATAATTACAATACAATCATCATTATATACTATTTTAACACTTCAGCGACCGTCCCACCGGGCAGGAAGGTGCAAAGACCGCCGATGCGACTGGCAGCTCGCTGCGTGGTATTTAGCGCATACCTGCGAATGTCTTGAATATACATATGACTTAAAACTCTATTATTCTGTTAGATTAAGTGGTAAGTATTCCCCATGCTGTTCTGCAGACGCTGTCGACGGCACTGCTCGGTGATGTTCTAAAAATAGCATGATTCTCTCACTTTCCGATCAAATGCGCAGTGCTGAAACTAGAGTCGCTTACCTCGACTATAAAATTATTGACTTCGTTTTACCGAGTCTCTTTTATATGCATGACCCAGGGTTATGCATTACTCCTGATCCTGATTTTAGCATCTACACTACCAAGGTTGCGGTGGCATAATGGCACAAGGCGCATTGTTAAAACTATCTTCGGCTGTTTCATTGTGACCAACCCTCATGTGTACATTTGATTATATAAATATCTTGTTTTCACACATTCACATATTGCTCTGCTGTCTGGTAGCCATATATGACTATGTATTACCCTTATTTGGTCTTTGTACTCATTTGTACTCCAACTACGAAAGGCGACTAGTGCGGTGGACTACTAGCACGCTTTTTAGAAAATTGTCCTTAAATCTGACAGTCAACTGACCAAATGTAGAAAGTTAGTGGAAGACGCCCACGACATGTTTCTGAGGCGACTATAATTAATATATGACCATAACAAAATGTAGTGTTTTTTTTAAATCCAAACATTTATATATATAATCATTTATTTTTTTATTTAACTCGTAACGGGGTTAACAATTGTCCCCTAGCGAACGTGACGACAAACTACAGCAGCCCTAGGTCTAGGCCTGGTGTAGACCACCTGGACAAGGTGCCAAGCACCGCCGTGGCGTTTCCACGTTGTATATCCAATGATAGCCTTCGCCGAAAAAAATCACCAGCGCGTGGGTCCCCCGTAGCCAATCTGAGACACTTGCATATCTTAGTAATAACTCCTTCAGTAATTTTACCTGGGCCCCCTAAGGTCTCGTATGTAGTGTTATACCTCTTTTATGTATTTACCCCTTTAACGTATAAAATGGCTGTTTCATGCTGTGTTATGTTATATATCCTGTGGGTATAAATTTGCTTGCTAGAAGCTCGATTTGGTTTCCGATTAGGTCGAGTAGAACAGTCATATCTAGGCCCTACTTTATGTGCATGCATCTGGCTGCTGTGAAATTTCAATTTCTATGCAGTGATCACGCAGTGTTGCCGGTTCTTTCCGAGAAGGAATATTCGCTGCAGGCAAGACACGAAAGCTTTACCTGGAACAATTGACGGAGCATTCTTATACTTAGGTGGGCAATCGTTGTTAACTAGATTCAACTTTCTGACTCGCTTAAAACTAGGCTGGACTTAAAAGGATTGACCACGCAAACTAGCACTGCGTTCTTCAATTGTGCCCCGGGCAGTTACAGATTTTATTAATGGGTAGAAGATTCAACTAAACGTTAGGTACCGCTGTTAGCGGCGCAGTCTACCTGCTTAGAATCTGCAGACCGTCGAGGAACTGTACTGTGTGTCTCGTCTTTTAATGCCATGCAGTGCAGTACAAAGTAATATTATAACAAAGAGGTTTTACACGATTCCTCTAAGCAGTAAATATTCCTGGGCACGTTGAGAAAGCTATTTTTCTAGAAATCGTTACAAACCATATAATTACTTGAATATTGCGATGCTGGATTGGCCACAACTGCAAGCATGACCGGAATTCTCGATTACCAGTAGTAGTTAGGTCTCTGTTTAGTGATACCTTTGTAGTGAGTTGAAACAATACTTAAATCTCTTTCTTCCCACCTGTCAAAAACATATATGTGTCAAACGAATAGTCCCTTAAGCTTAGACGAAATGACGATCGCTTTGAGAGCGAATACTCCTGCTTCTAAGCACCCCGTCCACACAAAGTGCAACGCGAGAGTGGCGCTTTTCATCCAAAAAGCCGTCTCCTGGGCGTCGGTCGTCGTATTGTATCAAGCTAAGTTGGTTTCTTGACAATTGGCTTGGTTTTCCCACTGATCATTAGCCAAAAGCTTTGTATGATGTATGCTATAGTGGCACATAAGGTTAGCCGTATAGACGTCTATGCTGATGAAAGATGCCACCAGAACCATCGTATATATGGTTCTGGTGGCATCTTTCAAAATATATGCAAGAACGAGTCAACATGAGTTGATGACACAATGCATAATTTTACATATTTTACATCCCAGTATCTCTTTTATATTACTCGCATCTATTCTAGAGAAGATGTTATATAATACAATGCCCACTGAAGCTAACAGCAGATATGGACTAGCAAATAGTCTAAAGAGAAATGTGCTCTAAGAACCACTCCACCGACAATATCCACTCACTGCTAGGTCTCGAACTGGCTTTACAAGATACGGAAGCAATACTTTTAATGAGCCTGTTGCGCCCTGCACAAAATCTAAAGTTACGCCTGAAAGTGCACCCACAAACACCCACGCTCATAGTTAAGTACTTGAGGGTGATCCAAAACAGGGCCCATGGTCATACGTGAGGCTACTGCGGACCTGAGCCAGGGCGAAGCAGAACAAAATCGTATGGTCAACATCGTCCGGCTGCCACAATGTGCACACCGTGCATGTGTCCATGTGCGACTTCCCAAGCCGCACCATAAAGGCTTGGAATTGGCCGTGACACATAAAGATTTAAACCGAGAAATCGGAAAGTGGCCCCCATGCCGGCCCGTCCTACCAACGTCGGGGACCCGGTACAAGCAACCGGGTCCAGTTTGTCTAAGGCCCTCCTGAACCAGGCATGGCTCATTCGTGAGCCCACGCGTTAAGCGTTATCCCTTGAGTTACCGAGCAAGATGGCTTAGTGGCAAAGCCTTTGCCTTGCATTCGGGAGGACTGGGTTCGAGACCCAGACCGGCCACTCTTAAATTGGTTTGCATGGTTTCCAATTTAGACAAGGTAAATGCCGGAGTGGATTAAAATTAGCCATGGCATAAAAAAGCCGTACACGGGCAATAGCCTTACAAAAAAAATATTTATTTACCTCAAAAAAAAGTTTGCGTAAAGTCCGTCGGTATTCGTCCTAAATTCGCTTCTTTCCTGGGTATGGAGATCCCAGGGATGAACTGGCTCACAAAAATACTTGTCAATTAAGTATTTCTGTGAGTTTCGTCTGCTTGCATTCTTCGGGCAGTGCCTCGACCTCGCCATAAAATGGAAAAACGCCGCCGTATACATATACATATATATATATATATATATATATATATATATCTAAGAGTCGCTGATCTTTCTTCAGACATGGGCTCCAGACTGGGGTTGCATATTTTATCACAGGTAGTGCGTACATCTCAAATAGTTTTTAATATATATATAGATCCGTAAGTATGAATGAACAAGTAATCCAATTCGCTCTCTGTGTTGCTCTTAAAACGGTATCCGTTACGTGTTGTGTGTACTTCATATTAACAAATGTCATTACACCGAGGTCTCTGATCAGCTTTTTCGAAGCAAGAGGATGGCCACTGTTGGGGTACTGTACTCTGCATTTCTGTTACCGAAATGAAGTGCAACGCACGTTGCCACACGGACTAAAAATCAAAGTATATAACGTGAAAACACCTTGATGCGTGAAGATGTTCTGCCCAGTCAAACTGTGTCTTTAAGAGTTGTAATGTGCAGGTTCTACCCGGACGATAAGCAAATTGTTCTTTGGTGATCAATCCTTGCTTGTCGGCGTTGTGATATATAGCCACGGAAGTTATGCTTTTTAAGAGTTCACAAGCTATAATGGTGAGCGAAATAGGTCGCTTATTCTTGGGGTCTGACTTATTTCCCCGCTTGTGTACTGGGCTAACAACCGCCGTCCAAAAAATATCCAGTACAATCGAATCTTTAAGCCATCCAACACGATTGACGGCACCCTATCTGGGGTATCGCTTGTCTTACATTTCAGGCCTCTTAAGTGCTTCAGCAGGTTTTCTGATGTGACATCAATATCATTCACGATCACTAAGTCGACATATCCGCCCGGAACATGCGTAACTCTCGAATCTCGCAGATGTAGCTCACCATCCGATGGTTAGGTTTGTGTGAATGTGTTTTTGATTAATGTTGCATTTTCATGATCATGAGAAGCTCGTGAACCATCGGAACGCATAATTGACGCTAGATAGTGTCGAACTGCACTTCGTTTGCGGAGATATATGTGGACTGGGTTTACAGCGCTGTTTGGAAAACCAGCGTGCTCTTCTAGAGAACTTTGTTGAGTGCATGCTTTGTTAAGTTTTTTTCTGAAGCTAGCAAAAGTTGTGCTCATTAACCTCACGATCAAGAGCTGCTTGGAGTGCACGCACATGTCTGTCAGGTGACAATATGCGGCAGGCTCACTGTGGCACATGTAGTTACATTAGAAAGTGCACACACTCAATACCTTTGGCGTACATAGAGTCCACGGAGAAGCAACTTTGAAAAAAATATTTTTTTCAATTACATTTATTTCACTCAGATTGAGTATAATATACAGTTCAAGATGTTTCTTCATAATACTTTATCTTCTTTACGCTTTCGGCGAGAGAAGTAGTGCAACGATTTGTTGTCCAGCGCTGTGTATTCCACTGCATGGTACTTGGCACACCTCTGTAGGCAGAACCGGCAGGTGCACAACTCGGAAAAAAAAGTGGGTTTGTAAAGTCGAGGTTCAGCTTCATGGCGTCATAATTCCCTTAATTTCCTTTTTTTTTATAGCCTAACATGGCTATTAACGTTTGCTTGGGGCGCTTGTAGTTCGTTATGACGAACTCTACCATACGATGATCAAAGATCAGGCGGTTTGTCCGCACAGCAACTTCGTCCACTGTTGCTTCTGTAACATGTTGTTGGAGTCCGTACTCGGTGCAGAAGTTCAAAAGTATTTTTTTGTATTCTCGTGTAAGGGTCGCAACACATTGAGCGTCTCCCAATTTATTTCTGGCTGATTAAAGTTCCCGGTAAGTTATGAATGATCACATTCCATTAGTAATGATAGCTCTTGTGTTTAAATGTCCATTTTAGTACTTAGATTGTCATGTGCGCCATTAGACGAGAAATACGTTGTTATAAGCATCACTGTGCGTTCATTAGAAATGGCATCACACGTCACAAATTCGGAGTTACAATGCGCTACGTCAAACTCCGAATATTCCAGCTCTCTTTGATTATTAAGACTCCACCGCCCTGTGAGCCACGATCCTTTCTAAAATTATGAAATAGTCCCCTACCGCTGATTTCCGCTAAACAAACCGACAGTTCAGTAAGCCATGTCTCAGTTATCCTTGCTGCATCTCTATTCATACCTTTTATATACTATGTAGAGTTTCAAGAGCACCAGGCTTTACAATTGATTGAGCATTGAGGTGAATACATCTTATTTTTTTTTCTCTAGTGATATTACATATGTTTATTGCAATGGCGGTAAGTGGCTTTCTGTACAGATGATTAAATTTGACAATCCGATAGCATTCACACATATAATAATAACTGTAACAAGTCATTAAAAATACCAATAATAGCTGTAATAAGTAGACATAACAGAATGGCAAGAAATGGCTTTGCACCACATCTCTACTAGGATTACATCTAGGATCACTTCTTCATTTTGTGTCCAAGTTCTGCTAATATAGATATACTTTACACGATTTCCAAAAACCAAAGAGCGCCTAAAGCTCTAACCAGACGATGCTGAATGCATCCAGTAGCACAGAGGTGCTTTAAAGCTGCTTGTAAAAAAATTGTGCAGGTAAAATTATCTATACGATTGTTACGTTGTGTTACGCCGCCTTTCGACCGCAAGCAAAACTGAATCCATCTACGAAGGAATGAATGTACTCGGCACATTGTAGCAATATAGTTACTTGCGCCTTACTACAAAGAACGAGATAACTACATGTGTTTAAAAACAAGTTTATTTGGTGAACAAATTTAAGTGATGACAACTATCCACAGCGATCGTGACCAAACGTAACTACGAAAATCAGCCTCACCAGAGGACTATAAAGAGTACCACGTTTAACTGATTTACTGGCAATATGGGAACAAACGTATAGCACAAAAGACAACTGAGGGCAGCCGGTGAGGTACTCAAAAGAACCATACAGTACCTGGCTTAAGTACCACAAAAATGTTCGCGCCCCTTCACGGCCGTCCATTGCTAATGTAACAGCTGTGAAAAACGGTTGGCCAATGGTGAATAAATTGAATACTTAGTTCACAGTTCAAGATGTAACAGACTTTCAATGGTCGACCAGAATTTACTACAGCAAGCATGTGTAATAAATAGGAACAAAAAAACTACTTGATTGTTTGTGCAGTAGACTAAGTAAATAAATTAAATGTAAACAATCGTGTAAAATAATTCATACTTTGCCACGTAAAAAGTTTGAGTTTACAAACCACGTTGATGAATCGAAGCTTTACACATGTTTAACGCATCGTCAACACGTGGTCCAGCCACAGCACAAGCTAAGGCTGGCAGATGCGGGCGAATAACATCGAACGACTCACAACCAGTGGCCCGCTTTACCTTGAGTTACACGAATGTGGGTTAGGCATGCATCTATTTGCTTCGGGGAATGACCCATCTGTCAGACGTCCAGTTACCGACGCACGTAAGGGTAGCTCTAGCTGTTTGTCCTATTACCTGTATGCAGACGTATATATATATATATATGTTTCTTCATAATACTTTATCTTCTTTACGCTTTCGGCGAGAGAAGTAGTGCAACGATTTGTTGTCCAGCGCTGTGTATTTCACTGCATGGTACTTGGCACACCTCTGTAGGCAGAACCGGCAGGTGCACAACTCGGAAAAAAAAGTGGGTTTGTAAAGTCGAGGTTCAGCTTCATGGCGTCATAATTCCCTTAATTTCCTTTTTTTTTATAGCCTAACATGGCTATTAACGTTTGCTTGGGGCGCTTGTAGTTCGTTATGACGAACTCTACCATACGATGATCAAAGATCAGGCGGTTTGTCCGCACAGCAACTTCGTCCACTGTTGCTTCTGTAACATGTTGTTGGAGTCCGTACTCGGTGCAGAAGTTCAAAAGTATTTTTTTGTATTCTCGTGTAAGGGTCGCAACACATTGAGCGTCTCCCAATTTATTTCTGGCTGATTAAAGTTCCCGGTAAGTTATGAATGATCACATTCCATTAGTAATGATAGCTCTTGTGTTTAAATGTCCATTTTAGTACTTAGATTGTCATGTGCGCCATTAGACGAGAAATACGTTGTTATAAGCATCACTGTGCGTTCATTAGAAATGGCATCACACGTCACAAATTCGGAGTTACAATGCGCTACGTCAAACTCCGAATATTCCAGCTCTCTTTGATTATTAAGACTCCACCGCCCTGTGAGCCACGATCCTTTCTAAAATTATGAAATAGTCCCCTACCGCTGATTTCCGCTAAACAAACCGACAGTTCAGTAAGCCATGTCTCAGTTATCCTTGCTGCATCTCTATTCATACCTTTTATATACTATGTAGAGTTTCAAGAGCACCAGGCTTTACAATTGATTGAGCATTGAGGTGAATACATCTTATTTTTTTTTCTCTAGTGATATTACATATGTTTATTGCAATGGCGGTAAGTGGCTTTCTGTACAGATGATTAAATTTGACAATCCGATAGCATTCACACATATAATAATAACTGTAACAAGTCATTAAAAATACCAATAATAGCTGTAATAAGTAGACATAACAGAATGGCAAGAAATGGCTTTGCACCACATCTCTACTAGGATTACATCTAGGATCACTTCTTCATTTTGTGTCCAAGTTCTGCTAATATAGATATACTTTACACGATTTCCAAAAACCAAAGAGCGCCTAAAGCTCTAACCAGACGATGCTGAATGCATCCAGTAGCACAGAGGTGCTTTAAAGCTGCTTGTAAAAAAATTGTGCAGGTAAAATTATCTATACGATTGTTACGTTGTGTTACGCCGCCTTTCGACCGCAAGCAAAACTGAATCCATCTACGAAGGAATGAATGTACTCGGCACATTGTAGCAATATAGTTACTTGCGCCTTACTACAAAGAACGAGATAACTACATGTGTTTAAAAACAAGTTTATTTGGTGAACAAATTTAAGTGATGACAACTATCCACAGCGATCGTGACCAAACGTAACTACGAAAATCAGCCTCACCAGAGGACTATAAAGAGTACCACGTTTAACTGATTTACTGGCAATATGGGAACAAACGTATAGCACAAAAGACAACTGAGGGCAGCCGGTGAGGTACTCAAAAGAACCATACAGTACCTGGCTTAAGTACCACAAAAATGTTCGCGCCCCTTCACGGCCGTCCATTGCTAATGTAACAGCTGTGAAAAACGGTTGGCCAATGGTGAATAAATTGAATACTTAGTTCACAGTTCAAGATGTAACAGACTTTCAATGGTCGACCAGAATTTACTACAGCAAGCATGTGTAATAAATAGGAACAAAAAAACTACTTGATTGTTTGTGCAGTAGACTAAGTAAATAAATTAAATGTAAACAATCGTGTAAAATAATTCATACTTTGCCACGTAAAAAGTTTGAGTTTACAAACCACGTTGATGAATCGAAGCTTTACACATGTTTAACGCATCGTCAACACGTGGTCCAGCCACAGCACAAGCTAAGGCTGGCAGATGCGGGCGAATAACATCGAACGACTCACAACCAGTGGCCCGCTTTACCTTGAGTTACACGAATGTGGGTTAGGCATGCATCTATTTGCTTCGGGGAATGACCCATCTGTCAGACGTCCAGTTACCGACGCACGTAAGGGTAGCTCTAGCTGTTTGTCCTATTACCTGTATGCAGACGTATATATATATATATATATATATATATATATATATATATATATATATATATATATATATATATATATACATATATATATATATATACGGGAGCTAGTGTGTGCCATTTTGCTTGAGCACTAGAGGGTTTAGTAGTACAATCACATCTCTCCCTTGATGGCTTCATCACCAATCGTGCCCATCACTGAGTGCTGTGCTGGGGGAGTGGGGAAGCTGTAAGATCGCAGCCATCAATCGCAACAGTGGACGACGACGACAACGACGACAACAGCAGCAACAATAACAACAACATGAAGGATTCTCGATTCTTATCTGATGAGGCTTGATTCATTGATTCATCTGGCGGCAGCATGTTGATGCTGGACGGACCGACGATCGAACGGACGGCAAGTGAGTAACCCCCCTCCCCCCCCCTTCTCCCAAGTGGGCAATTGGGGGGTTGCGGGTCAGAGGCAAGACTACGCGCTTTGGCTCGGATGGCTGCATCGCCAATGAGGCCAATCTTATGCAAACGGCCGCAGCGCGGCGGGGGCGGTGCCAGTGCGGGGTGTTATTGTGGCGGAGGTTGGTCGCGCGCTACTAAACACACTGGAGCGTCCCCGGTCGTTCCTCGCTGCCGCCTTCTGCTAGCCGGCCTAGTAGGTCATCCTCCAGTCAGTCCGGGATAGCACACTACCGTGGGGTGTTGCGTAGCGAACTTTCTCTACCACAACTGTTACTACAGCCGCTGCTGCTGCTTCTGCAATGGCAGCTGTAGTTGTGTGGTTGCTCACAACAGCTGTGCCAATACCGTGGTCGCGCTTTTACTTGTCGCATCATATCGTAGTAGTACTGCGCGGATTATGCGGTATTGGTCAATGAGCGGCAGATCGACTGCTGCTGGTGCTGCTGACCACTACAGTGGGGACCCCCCTCGTGGGGTCAAGTGGCAAAGTAAGAAGAGCGAACACACGGTCATCGGCGAACAGTCGCGGCAGAGACAATTAAGCCCCCGCTCGATCATGCAACTCTTGTCGCAGGCAACTCGGGTGTTGTGTCTAATGCGTGCCGCGGTTCCGCATGTTGTTGCTCTCCGTACCTTCGTTCTTTCTTTTATCCCTTCCTCTTCCCTTCTCTTTCTTCCTCCTGCTCCCTCCCTCTCTCTCTCTCTCTAGCTCCTTCTCAGAAACCCACATTTGCACTCTTTGCTGTTTCATTCCCAGGTTCTCTTTTCAATCCTCTCTTGTCCTCTCTCCTCGCTCGCTGGTTTTCCCTCTTTCGTGTGCCCTGATCCCTGGTCCTTGCAGGAGTACGAGGTCTCAGCCTCCGTCTAGCACTTCCTAGTGTAGGGCCACAGGCACTACACTAGGAACTACTAGACAGAGTGACTGGTGCTGATGGTGCTGCTGCTGCGATTGTAGCCAGCCAGCCGGAGCCTCTGCTCACCCCTCTTCGTAATTTCGGCTTGTTCGTTTGTGCCGATTCGATCGCTGCTCCAACGTAACGTAACGAGCAACGGCGCGGAATTCAAAGCAGAGTACGCATCGCATCACAGGCACGCCAGCACGACGGCGACGACGACTGCCTACCTACTACTATCACTGCGTCGGGCGGTGGCCGCGGACCACGGACGGCGAGCGAATACTCCCGAATATCAAATTCATTTATTGAGTGGGTAGGTGGCGCTGCTCTACTACACGACCCCCGGGAGGGCCCCTCGCCCCCGCTACCACCACAACAGCCGCCACCACCACCACAACCATCAGCACTCCTCTAGATCATGGAGTTGGGCGGGGGGGGGGGGGGGGCAAACGAGAAGAGGTTGAAGCGATAAATCCCGCGCCAAACCAATGGGGACAGCACCGACATGGATGTCTGTCTATTTGTCCATGTATTTGGGTCTGTTGTCCAGTGGAACGTGGGAACTCAAGCGCAGAGGCCGTTGGCGGCGGCGGCAACGACATTTCGAAGTGCCAAGTCTGCCAGAGGAGTGGGCTAGGCAAAGACGGGTCTCCTATCCTGTCTCTCTGGCCCGAAACAACCGGAAGTCGGGCCAGGTGGATTTGCACCGACTATCGGCACTATCGACAGCACCAGCAGCAGCAGCGGCAGCAACAGCAAATATCCTGCAGGACAAGCTGCCTCCGTTGGGTCGGCTCTCAGGGTTTGTTGCTCTAGATAGAATCTCCCGGGGGCCCGGGGGGGCGGTGAGCAAGCGTGCGTGGGAGTGCATATAAATCCCACTTACAATTAATTAATGAATTCTACGAAACACTTGTTTGTGTAGGAAGGAACAGTTACACATTCGTAGGTTATACAGGTGTCGAGCCCGGTGGCGTGGTAACTTAAGTCTGCGCGTCGCAACCGGAGGAGACACATAAGTGCGCGGGTTCGAGCCCCACCGTCGCACATTTCTATTTATGGGGGTCCAACTATGAAGCAATGTGAAAAACAGTTCCGTGGACGTTAAATCTTGGCTCAGGGTCAGCCCGAAAAGTGTTTAGGTTATACAGGTATTTTTTGGCTAGCAACGAATACTAGCAAAAACCTGACTCGTATAAGAGTTACATTGTTTAAAGAACAATGATTAGCACAAACAACTGGCAGTAGATTATATATATATATATATATATAGCCATGCTATATGCTTACTCAATATGAGTGAAATATATGTGATGAGATATATATCTATATATATTAGAGCTGGCATAAAATGGACTTCAGCTTAGAGACAGAAAGATCATTTGCGACGCAGACAACCGTATCGGCCATGTTTGGGGTCGGCGTTTGGCGAAGGTGAGGGTAGACGGGCCCGGTGGTGCAGTCCGAACCCTTCCACCATCGCCGCAGCGCTACCATGGTGGCGACGGTAACAGCGGCGGTGGCCGCTGCGGCGGCGTTTGGGGCCTCGAAGAGCCTTCCACGCGTTGTGCAACACCAATCAGGCAGCTGCACTATCACCCTTGCTGTGGAGGAACTCAGACGTACAAGCCCCGGATGTGTCTGCTTCTCGAGCTCGTCTACTCAGCGATAGATTCTAGCGAAAAGATCAAGCCCGCGCTTTTACAAGTCGCACCTCTTCTGGTCCCAGCTGTTTTTGCCCTGCACCGCCGTCCGTACTAGTGAAGCTTTCCAGTTAGAACCGATTGTGCGTGTGGGCACATGCATATACGTAAATGGCCACTGGACACGTATAAGGCTAGCGTGTGTTTGTGTGTACATCTGTAATCTCGCTCTGTGCTTCGTATAGCTTATCACCACCGTCACGGTGTTCGATGTGTTGTTCCTTGTGCTTTCACGAGGACAGAAAGGAGCGTACCTAAATTCAGTTCCCTTTTTCGGTTTCGGTTTCAACTCCTCTCGTTTGCCCTGTACCTGTCAGCTGTGCCATCATAATGTGCCAATAGTGCGCTGAAAGGAAGCGCTTATTCCTGTCGTTGTCGACTTCGTTTGTCCCCGTCATCGCTGCCATCTCACATCGCGAACATAGGACCTATCCGCCGTTCGGTCTAGAGAACGCAAGGTCTTGACACGATCCGTCGCCCGCCAACGCCGCAAAGTGACGTCCCTGTGCTGTGGCCCGTCCCGGCCTAACAAGATGACTGCCGAAGTTTCCCCGCCACCAACTGTCCCTTCCAGTGTCCAAACACTTTCACCGCATGAGGAAATGGAAAAAATTGTCGAGGAGAAGGTGCTCGAAGAGGCGCGATCGATCTTTCGGAAGTTCTCCATCTCACTCGGAGGTCGTAAAAACTCGACAAAATCGATCCGCTCAACGGACGGCCCACACTTCGCCGACAATAGCCTCGCCGTGATTGCCGCCTCACCTTCTCAGGATATAGGCAGTGCACGCAGTAGTAGTAGTAGCAGAGAGCGAGGCATGTGCACCGAAGTCTCTCCTGGACCTGATGCTCCCCGTGAACAACAGGATGGCCAGGATACCGACCCCGCTAACGCCAATGTATGTAACGTCGTACTAAGATTATAGGTAGGAGACTCTGCAACAAACGCAGTTAAGCATAAAAGCACTACCTGTCATGCTGTGAAACAAAACGTTTGTAGACAGACGGAACGTGCATCCATTCCAACTACGTACACGCTGCACAGACTGGCAATTTATGACGTTTTCCTTTTTTGTTAATTTTCAGTATTTCGATAACTATATTATACTATTTAATTCACATAGTTTTTACATTATGTGGTGATCATTCGTGAAGCTACAATAGTACAATGATCACATTATTAATATTATATATATATATATATATATATATATATTATATATATATATATATATATATATCCTAGAAAAAGTGCGTTGCAAAAAATTAGCAACTCGTTTTTTGGTGTTGCAACAGTGTTGCAAAATTATGCAAGCCATTCAAATAAATCAAGCCGAAATTATCAGTAAAAAACGTGAGTTGCTTAATATTTGCAACGAAAAAAAAAAAAAAAAATATATATATATATATATATATATATATTTACATGCATGCTCAAAAGGGACCACAACTAAGGAGACAAACACATTTTATACAGGCTACTCATACATAAACGTGCATAAATACACTTGTGGCATAGCTACGCCGCAAGATGAAAAGTATGCTGCAATTTTCGGAATATTGCAATGTGCTCATGCGACATCGTGTGCTATATTATGAGATGAACATATAACAAAACAGAAAGCTCCAATTTGACTAATCGATAAAACGGAAGGTGGGGAAAACACATATGTGGGAACTATACAAAAGCGAGCTAATTTGTTAGCGTCATTATATGTCCTTCTTCGGGTACACGTGTTACACGGGCGGCGGAACATTTGTATAACATTTCGGAACAATTCGCCATACGCTGTTCTGCTCATTGGGAGTCACACTGTTCAAGTCGCACACTCAGCTATGTCGTGCAGAGCGTAGAAATATGGCTTAAAGAGACTACGAAAGAAGAAAGTCTACAAAAAAAAAGGGGTCAGTCACCAGGGAGCTCTTACTCTTACCGGCTCCCTGACCAGAGATTTCCCTAACCGTGATTGAGTCAAGGCGACATCGGTGTCGCCGCTTTGATCCTCCATGATGCTCTCGTATTCGTTTCGTCGTTTTTCTCTCTCTCTCTCGCTCTCTCTATCTCCCTCGCTCTCTCCCTGTGTTGTAATGTTGGTGCAATCAGTGATGACTGCCTTCGTCAGTCGTCGAGTTGTTGCACTGGATTGCATTGCACCCGCTGTACACGGCCCGGCCGGACAGGCGGGCAAGCTTCACAGTGAGAGGACGGACAGCAGTCCTTCCTCTCCTTCTTCCTGGTCCTACTTCAGGACACCGGGAGTAATCCGCGCGAGTTTCAACGAGTCAATTATTGAACGCGCGTGTATAGCATGCATAGCACAGCGTCAGATGGGGGCGGGCTGGAGGGGCGGGGGGGGGAGAGGAGAGAGCGGGCGAGTGATTACGCGATCAATGCATGCGCGTGCAGCAATTGTGCCGATACGTGGCTCGTGCAAGTGGCGCTCGCGTAGTCAACAACGAGGGCCAAGCCGTGCCCGGGTTGACGACTGAAAAGTCCGTCCGGCCATGCTGCGCCACGCGAGTACCCCCGGTCACAATTACGTCTACTACTACTACTACTACGTCAACACTAGTGCTACTACTACCGGCAACAAGTTCGATAACAATTTCAATTGGACGCTATCTACTTTCGTTTTACTTCGCTACTACAACTACCCACGCAGAAGCACACCATGTACAGCTGTATGTCGGCACTACGATCTGTATATCGTATATCTGTATATTATGTGCACAAAGTCCCATCGAAGTTTGACGTCCAATCGCACGTGTACGATGCATGCATGGACTGTGCTCGATTGATATCACTCGATACTAGCCACACCAACAACGTGGACAATGCACGAACATGGCTACTGTTTGCGTTCCTTGTATATATATATATATATATATATATATGTATATTAGATTTTCTGTAAGGCCCGTGTACGGTTTTTTTCATGTCATGGCTAATTTTAATCCATTCCGGCATTTACCTTGTCTAAATTGGAAACAATGCAAACCAATTTAAGAGTGGCCGGTCTGGGTCTCGAACCCAGTCCTCCCGAATGCAAGGCAAAGGCTTTGCCACTAAGCCATCTTGCTATATTTTTTTTAAATTATATATATATATTTTTTATATATATATTATTTATTTATAAATAGAGAGAGAGAGTTAGTTAGACCGATAAAGTAAACAGAGGTCGAACGGAAAACGAGATCCGTCAAATCTCAAATTATAAACCACGGCAAATTTCCCGACTGACATGACCAGTCAGTCGCTCACGACTTCATTTAGCTCAAGGATGAAGCTTCGTTTGCCCTCAAACACGTCGGTCCTCACTACGCATCTACGAGCTGAGCGAGAGTGAAGCAGTTTCAATTCGGTCTAAGCGTGCTTCTTTCCCGTTTCCGTCACTTCCTAGCTCGCAGCGTAGATAGGCGTCGATCGCGTGCGGCACGTCATCGCGTCTTTCACGTCGTGGCCGGGGGTTCCCTACAGGGGCGTACAACTTGAAAACCTGCCATAACCTGTCTGATAATTTAGGCAAACGTGGTACGTCACGTCACTGTAGGGCCAGCTGTACCCTACGAACTGCGTAGAACCGTCTCACTTCGACCTAGACAGTGCTTAGCGTTTATTTCTGTTTTATTTTGGCAGTATTCTGTTTATGCTGCTACTGCTGGACAGCCTGTGTGCGGCTGGTTTACTTAATAGCCCGACTGTAAACGAGACAACGGCTTGGCGGATTGTCCAATGGACGTGTTTTTTTGCCAACGATATTTTACGGCCAATAACGTAACGCCGGCGGGAAAGTCCTCTAACGTTGCTTGCGGTTTTAAGCCGTTATCGTCATTTGTGTTTAGGTTATTTGAAAAATATTCTGCTGTATTCTTGTAACACATATTAAACAGGTCTGTATACTACGGAAGCACTAGCCAAATTGTTGTGTATACGATAGCGCAGAAAAATCAAAGCTCGAGTCAGACAGAATAGGAAGCTGTAGAAGTACAATTATCATCAACTTATTACTTGCCGGGAATGGCTACGTTTTAGAATAAAATAAAAACTTCTTTATTCATTAAAAGTGGTGAGGAAAGACTGATCGCAGCACGTACCTGCGCAGTTGTCCTGTTATGAATATCCTTGTTTTCTTCTTTTCTTAGGGGACTATCTGGGAAATGTGGTTGAACTCAAAGACACCGCGGCAGGGAAACTCCCTGCAAGCGCGGGCCGTGAGTGTGCAAATGTGGCACTCGTACCCACCAAAAACCAGTCATGTCCCCGTCCCCCGATCGGACTAGAAACTGCTTGCGCATACCATGAAATAGTCAAGGGGATTAATCTACTACTCCTGACGGGTGTCTTCTCCGGAAGCTAAGGGGAGGCGCGAGCGAATAAAGAGGGCGGCCATTACATTTTCCTGTAGTACGTTCTTACAAGTTTGTGATGCTTTCTTCCAATACACACATTTCGTCATTTTTTTTTTGACGATGGGGGGAGGGGATGGAAGAAGCACATTCCGTCATTTTGTTGACGATGTTCCGTAGTTAAAAGTTGTTGTGTTCCTTAAATGCTCCAGTTGGTGTGCGCGCTGTCCCGCTCATGCTGGATTCCTCAACACGGTGTGTTCCGGGGTGTTATCAAGTCTAATGCCGCAGTGGACGCACATGGGGGTAGAGGCCTTTCCAATCCTACACAGGTAGGACTGGAAGTTTTCGTGATTTGTTAGGACCTGGGTGGTTAGTCCTCCCTCCAGTCGGTTGAGCCAGCCTCTGACGTTTGGGATTACGGGGCGCTATTTTTTCCCGTTTTTTTAATCTAGGTTATCTCAGGAGTTGCGGCGCTCGGCTGCCTTCAGATCCCACGGCATCGCTTCGTCAAAACAAATCGCCGCCGTGCTAATCGTCCTGTACGCCGCGATCACCCTGAGGGCTTCGACTCTCTGGGTTCGACGTTGGCGAGTCCTATTCGCGGCCAGCTTTAATGCGTCGGTGGGTCAGACCGGAGTGACTCGGCCGCGAACGTAATGATTCGTTTTCTCAGCTGCCCATAGGTATTGGGGATGATACGTGTGAAGTGACTGCCTTCGTTGCCTTCTGCGTCACTCCCCGCACGTTTCCAGTACACGTGCGGCGAGTGGATATCCTAGAATGAAAGATCCTTTTCAAGGGTCACCCCGAGGTATCTCGCGTTGTTGACGAGCGATCTCCTGGCCTTATAGGCAGAGGTGAAGAGCGGGGCATCTTCTCCGGCTCAACAGGAGTATCGCATCGCTCTTGGAAGAAGCGGGAACCAACCCCGACGCTTGCGGGAGACGTCGGCAAGTGCCTCGTTCGACGGCTCTGCAGCAGGCCCGGGGGGAAGTTCCTTAGCCGCAGCACGTCGTTGTAGGTTTTAACCCATATCAGGGGAGCATGTATAGAACCCTGTGGCGCGCTGAAACCGTTCAGTGGGACTGGATCGTCCTATCATGTAGATGGTTGGGTATAAACTTCCGCGAGTAAAAGAAAATCTTTTTTCCCTAGAGGAGTTTTCAGGATAACTTTCCACTGTAGCCTCTTAGAAGCGCTTTCGACGTCGAGTAATATCCCAGGCGCCAGGCGTACATGCTGTTGATTTGCCCCGTTTTTGCAACTCATCTAGGTACATACATTAGTTGGCTACTGCCATTGCTCGGCCGCACTTCAAGCAGGTGATCAATTAGGTTCGCAAACGTTAAGAGACAGTAATGATAGATTTTCATCTGTAGGTTTTCGCAGATACTCGTATGCTATGAGTGTACCGTCGAAAGCTTTGTTGTCGGACTAAAGCTAAATAATTAATAACTGTTACCACACACAGAGATACATTTTGCTGATATCTGTCGAGATACCACCAATAGAAGAAACAGGGCAGTACGTCGTGTTTATCAACTTTTTACACATTTATTTATACATTTTATGGCGTATACGTTAATATGCATCATTGTTAATATATAATCCATACACGCGTTTGCATCGTCCTTTGAACGTACAATAGGGGGGGGCTTAAAGGGCTTGTGAAAAATCGCTTTTGGCATTGTTTCAACGGGCTAGTATGATGCGTAAACGAATTGAAAACACGATATTTAAAATTTGAAAAAAAACTGAAAATACTAATAATATACAACACTTGTACGATGTAGAACATTGTACGAGCAGATCGCTCGTACAAATTAGTGTAAACTAACTATACCTAGGTTATGTAAAAAACAAATGACAAGCAAATGAATACGTGATCTTAAATGCGATATGCTATCGATCTCTGCACGCGACGCTTACGAAGTTACTATAAGGTGATTGAATTTGAGCTCGTATGCCAATGAAATGTCTACATAATATAAATATACTTGCAATGCTCACAAGATGAATATATATACAGGGTTCTTCAGAAATATTTGAAAAAACACTATAGGGAATTGTAAAGCTTGTTCAGGTTAATACTAGTTGCAATGGAAAATGATCTCTGAGAAGCTTCGTTTAGGAGTGAAGGTGAAACAACTTAAATGTTTGACACTGGTGTTATTGCCTATTGGCATAGGAGCACCAACTGTGCAATTGCGAGACAACCAGTCTACTGCTTCTTCTAAAGAACATATAACGCCGGCCGCTAAATGCGACATGGTCGTTTAGAACAGAATTCGCAAAAAATGAAGTTCTTTGATTAACTTCCACGCCTATTAACTTAAAATCACCAACCTACGACCGTTCACATTGTTCTAACACATTAAGGCAAATGCGCATTTCATGACGATCATTTTAGAATGTATATATGGCAATGCCGTGATTGTGGAATAATGAAGATTTTTTGGCATGTCGAGATTGAGTGCATGTAGAGTGGTTTATCTGATAGGAAGTAATGTATGCATGCATTAAATCTCAACACAGCCGCCGGAAAGCCTGAACTACTCCAAAACCACGAATCGGATCGTCGCAGATTTAATTAGCTAATAAACGAACTTAATTTTATGTAAATTATCTTTCATTAGACCCGACGATAGACCATGTCACATCTTCTGGCCAGCGTTATACGTTCTTCAAAAAAAGCACAATTTTTTCACGAACACGACGATGTGCTTAGTTTCTGTATAGGATGGTTGTTTCGTAATTGCTCATATTGTGCTCCTATATCGGGAGAACCAGTGTCACGGATTTTAGTAATTCCACTCTCACAAAACAAGATTTCTTAGAGACCATGTTCCATTGAAAAAATATTTACTTTGAAGATCCCTACGATTTTCTATATCGTTTTCAGACCTTCTTTTTATCAAGACACCTCTCGCAGATATGTTTGTATTCTTCATCATTACGCGTTTCACTTGCTTTAGTATAAGCATGTCAATTATTTGTTGTCTTCTGCGTTGTATAATCATGCTTCAACCAGAAAGAGATTATGGCGAGAGAGCTTTGTAAGCGCCGGTCAGACAATTGCATAGTCTTTAGCGCATTGCTGTGGCCAATACCGGTATATGCATTCATTAAAATCATCTTGGAACTTAGTATTTAGGTACACCAAGTAAATAAACATCCAGTAAATTCTATTATAGCCTTTGTAATTAGAGAGTTCTATCGAAAACCAATAGAATGGCTTGCTGATGATGCATGTTTTATCTATAGTTGTATCATACCCATGCCATATATTAAACAAGCAACGCGGTTGGCTTTTATATGCGTCGCACGACAAAAGTACTTGATCATTGTAGCAGTAGGTAAACGAAGGTGTCTAGAATAGCAAATAAATATTGGAAAATTGAATTGCGCACGAGTAAGAGGCAACGCTAGCCAATGTAGGAATAACGTCTATGCATCCTGTTTATAGTATTCTCGTTATAAGATTTGGTCTAAAATGCAAACATGCGCTGCACTTCGATGTACTTGCTAGTACACATTTTGCGACAAAAATGAAAAAAATCACATACAGATATATGTTTAAAGACATTTTATTCACTGTTTTTACACAAAGTTCATCAGTATCATACGATACTGTTTGTTGGTGCTGCGGTATAGCAACTTTTCAGGGGGTCATATAAGCTAAACCAACAACAAAGTTTTAACTTTATGCATTTCTACCACTCACACATATGTACATATACATTTTTTATTTATATCATTTTTTTCGATTGCGAGTCCAGAAGCGAATGCTATATCAGACAAGAATAGAATGTACTTACTTAATAGGGATCGACGACAGTCTGGTAGAACTTCCTCTTTTTTTACGGATTGCCGGGCTGGCTTAGCGGAACAAGCTTAGCTGTGGTTTTCAGTTTTGTTAAAACACCTTCTGTCGAAGATCAGTGGACAGGAAAACCTGGTGTAGGTAGTTCTCTATGCCAACGACTTCATAGCTGACTGTAAAGCCGCTTCCAGGCTAAGTAGGCGCTTGCCAGGCTACACAGGGCGTCTGCAGAGCTCGGCCTTACATTGCTAGGTTTATACCTAGCGAAGACCGTTAAAGTCCGTGAAAGTTCAGACTACGTGAATACTGTATTGCGTCACAGAACACCCTTTTGCTCGCATGATCGCCTCTGGCCTATGTAAGCAGGTTTCCATACCTGGGTCTGCTCTTATTGGTCAACGGTTGCAGCTTTTCAGATCCCTTCATGTGCACAGAGGTGCAGAAAAGTCATCATTGCCATCTCGACAGTCAGAAACGACGTTTAATTCTCCCGGCCACAAACGCCATCTCCGTTCGGCTTCAAAACAACTGTCTCGCGAACTGGGACTATGTAGAGGACCACGCTTTCCTTTATTCTGGTGCTGGCTGGCCTAACATTTTAACATCACTTCTTGTGTTACTTTACTCTGATCTGTTATGTACGCCGCGTAGCAACGGTGAATAAATTGAAATAGGGAAATACGTTTTTCAATTCAAATTGATTCAATGATGATTAATCAATTCAAATTGATTTTTAACAAGCGTTTTCTAGGTGACCTATGAGGAATAGTAATGATGTCACCCTCTTTATTTTTTACAAATTACAATAATAATTAAGAGCAATTAAAAAAGTAAATTTCTAAATATAAGACATGTACAAGATTTGAGCTTATATGTACGGAATGCGAGCAACGGACGCAATTAATTTTTTACTTGTTGTTGTGGTTTTTGTTGTTTTTATTGTCTAATAAGCCAAGCTTGGCAAGTTGGCTATCATTAGTCCACTCTTAAGGGAGAAATCTCATCTAGAAGCAACGTCTGTCATGGAGTGTCGTGTTCGGTCGTCTGCTTGTTCAGAGCTGGGAGCTGTCTAGCGACGACATCCACTTCTGCTCAATTTAGGCCTCTTGTCTCCGCTCTTTTTTACTGCTTCGTCGACAACAGGAACTAGACGGATAACGCGAGGGTCCTTCACGAGACCGCTCTGTGCCTGTCGAGTTGGCTCGCCGCCGTGATTAGAGATTCTTAAGTACCAATCTTGGGCGAGCTCGGCCTGCAAGATGCCAGCGCGGCAACAATCGCCCTCACCACAGTGCTCTCTGCAACGACAGCGACAATGGCTGTACTCGGGACTAGTGCTAATAAATCACAATACGATGATCCAATATTGAAGGAGGCGCTTGCAGAGTCGTCATCCCTTTCGTCGTATTTTTAGACGAAACCAGATGCTATATGTTCCGTCGCACGGTCGTACCGACTTGGGCTATGGCCAGTCCAAAGCGAGACTGCCAGGCGACGAACACGGACACGCCCAGTTGCCCCAGGACACACAGACAAGTCGCAAGATTCCGACTGATTCCATCGTTTATTGTTTGTAAGCTTTTGAACGTACAATATGTCTCTAGTAAACGTGTGGTCCGCCACATCTACTCAAGTTCTCGGTCATTTCACGTTCATATATATATATATATATATATATATATATATATATGGTGGGTCATGTTTGCCCCACAAGCTGTAAATATATATATATAGCAAATAAGAGAGATACTTACACTCCCGCCGCCCGCGTAGTTAGGCGCGGACCTCTTGCGGGAGTGCCCGCCAGCCCCGAATAGACAGGCCAGCGGATTTATTTTATATTTTATTATATTATATTATAGTTATGCTTTATTGCAATAAGTTAATTTATATTAGATTTTATATTTATATTTCTATTTTATATTTATAGTATATTATATTGTTTTTATTTTATTGATTCTTTTATATTGTTTATATTTAGATTTATATTTCTTACCTTATCTTTTATGATTATTTTATATTTATATTTCTTTTTCTTTTCTTTATATTTCTCTTTCTTTTATTTTTTTTTTCTTATTCTTTTATTTTTTTTTTTTTTTCTTTCTTTCTATTTATATTTTTTATATTTTATATTTGAAGGCCTTGGCCATCACTTGTTGCTGCAATAAGTCAATCGCAAACCTTTCATTTTAAGTAGGTGCATTGTCAGCGGACCTGTAGACACCCACACGTTTTCAAAACGCGATGGGGGGGGAGGTGGAAACGACTTGTGGAATGACACACCCTGAGCGCTTTTAAATCGGTTTGTTTTGTTCCGCCATCGTTCTAATTGCGTAGCCGGGACGAGGGTGTACCACGGTGGCCAACAATTGAGAGCAATTAGTCTAACCTTTTTTTCCATTGCAACTGCATACATATGAAAAATAACAACTAGAGAAATTATCTATTATTTAATTTTAGAGTTACAGGAATATGTAATTAGCGTATTACACAAAGGCTTGTGAGCAGCACTCTAACTAAGCATGCCCGATGAGGGTTTCCATTGGCGCTGCACGGCACAGATGTCGAAATGTGGCGGCGTGGTCTAGAGGGATAGTAGGCTAGTTAGTCATCATGGCTGTCATATACCGTGGTGTCGCCGGTTCGATCTCCGTTTTAGATCGAAGTTGCTTTGAGGGAGAATGCTCATTAAGAATGAATGATAAACCATACTACGCTGCTGAGAGTTAGTGGTCATGCTGTTGCTGCCACAAGGACAGCTGGAAAAACCCTAAATATTTTTAAATGTCCGGCTCACTTCGGCGCATTTAAGATGTGCCTCAAGGCAATTCCAAGCCCGTAGGCGACGGAGAATAGTCTACTGGTTAAAAACAACCTCAATTAACAAATTAATTCTAGCACAGAAGTGGAAGGATTCTGCCGCGGTAACAACAACAACCACAACAACCATAACGACCACGACAACAACAAGAACAACAACCATAACGACGACGACCACAACAACAACAAAAACCATAACGACGACGGCGGCGATAAAAACAACAATAGCCAGGGCAACCACATACACTTAACTGTATGTGCGATGGCTTGAATTGGCGCGGTGAGGCGTCCGCTGGATCGAAGTCGGGGGAGGGCGGCCTCCATGCCTCTCGAGGCAGGCCGTCGTCATCATCGTTGGCACCGCTGCTACGCGGGGCTGACGCTACCACGGCTCTACCTCAGCAACAAGAGTGGCAAGCAGCACGGTTTACGTTGAGACTTCAGACCTCAGCGCGTGGTTAAGCGCGGAATTCGGTATCGAGGAACGGCGCGTATGGGCGCGCTGGGTGCGCGAGGCTGGCTGTTGGCGGAGATGGAAGGCCGAATGGCGTGTGTACGGCAAGCAAGCAAGCAACCCCCCGTAGGGGTTGCGGCGGCGGCTGGTTACGAGACCCTCGAGGGGGCATAGAGTTGCAGGTGCTGCTGCTGTTGCTGTTATATGTTGGCCCTCGCCCTCGGTTGCCATGCACGCACCCCACCCCCCCAGGCGCCGGTACGTTCTCAGGCTTGCCCGCGTCGTTTTGTTTTCGTTGTTGTTGGTGCAGCGGCAGGGGCTGCTAATGCTACACGACGAGGTCGCAGCCTGCGAATTCTTCAAAGGCGCGGACTTTCAGGAGGGCCGAGACGACGACGACGACGACAATAAATACGTCTTTGTCTTTGTTGTGGTTGCTGTTGTTGTTGATGATGATTATTTACTGGACGTACCCCTCTCTCTTAATCTCTCTCAATTGTGTTGCGGCGGGTGCGTCGTAACCGTACTATCGCTATGAAACGGACGGATCATAGACTAACAACCAGCCCATACCAACGCGGGTCAATATAGCCAACGCTATAGTATTAGCAGCACTAACTCGGCGATCTTAAACACCACATTAGTTACCGAATCAACACGCTGATTTGAACTCGCCCTTGACGGAGCATAGGAGCGCATAGGCCGAGGAGTGCCACAAGGCGTAGTAGTTGTGAAGTACCCGTAGTAGTAGAAGTAGTACTAATAGTGGTTAGTAGAAGTGGTAGTACACGCAGCAGCAGTAGCAGTGGTTAGCCGAAGTGATAGTTAATGTAGTCTTAACTACGTGAGTTGGTCAGCTTGCAGTTGCTAAAGAGTAGTTAGTTCTGATCAGTCAGTGGCCATACGTAGCAATGACGCGCAAATGGACGCCTCGTAAACAAATGTGAAAAAGTCAGTTTCGACATTTGACTGCAGAGGCAGCCATAACGGTGGAAACAACGACAACAATAACAACAACAACAACAACACCAGCAGCAGCAGCAGCAACAAGAACAACAACAAGTGTGTGAAATTGAGTAACAACACCTGTTGGTCGTGTGTGCGTCCGGCGTCATCTCTAGCGGCCCATACTCGGCAAACGGGAACCGGAGGGCAACCGGCCGCTACGGTCGAGAGGGGCAGGAGATGGTGACGGAGTTGGTGTTCTGGTGCAGGACTTCTGCAGTAGTAGCGTCGCTCCTGCCATCAGACAGAGCAGGCGCAATATTGGGGCTATCGTAGCCGGCATCTTTGGTGACAGCGAACCGTGGGCACAACAACAAGCGAGTATTATTGACAACGGCAAAGACAACCGCGGCGGCGGCAGGTGACGAGCCAGGCGTTGATCCAACAACTATAGCGGCATGGTTGTCAATAGCAATCATGTGATCACTCGTCGACGGCCAATAACCTGCCCGTCTGCTCACGGCTCAAATAAGCTGCCTGCTCGTCGTTGATGTTCAGGTGCGTCGGAAATACATGCGTGCGTCCGCTCGTTCAGTTGTGGTCGTGCTTTTACCCCACAACGAATAGTTGAATAGCCCCGGCGTTCGATAACTGCTGCACTAACAGTAATTGCTGTAACTTCACGTATGTGCACGATGTCAAAATGATGTTCATACGACAGCTATTATTCGTGCGTTTTGTGTTTATTTTTTTTTATTTTTTCGGAGGGCAGGAGAATTCTCATGAAAACCTATAGCTCCCGTCGGATCATTGCTGGCCGTGTAGTATACTGCACTTACACACACACATTTATATATATATATATATATATATATATATATATATATATATATATATATATATATATATATATATATATAAAAGGTTGTGTTTATCAAGTATTGACCGTTGAGTCCCGCCCAGATCATACATGCTTGTACGATCTGAGCGAGCTGACGTCTGCCTTGATATGCTCGTAGGACAGTCTATTTCCTGTGTGTTAAATAATAGCATACATAGCACACATTTACACATAAGCTTTTTTTACCTCAAATGGTCTGCTTAAGTAGACTCCATTGTCATGGGAGTTTTTGACTGGCGGCAAAACACACAAGCTACGAACCTGTTGAAGTGGTTGTACCACGCATCATCATTGATCAGTGGATATGGTACATGCGGTCCTTTGGGCAACGGCATTCGGCAGCCACACGCTTCAAAAGCTTTTAATTTTCGTACGCGACTTTTGCTTGGCTCATCACCATCTTGTGGTGTTTTCTCCTTTGATCAAAGTCGTTGTTTCCAATGAACCCGTTCGTCGTCTTGTCTGAATCATCAATATTACCTTCATATTGCGGTGTGTATCCGATAGATCAGGTGCTCCCATTCCATCCACGCTATTTATAGAGACGCGACTCAGACTCTATCACGTTTCCGAGATTGTGAATTATTTTACTGAAGGACAGAGGCGGTATTGGTGTCTGCAAAAATATCGATGCTTAAATCTGAGGCAATTAGTGTATGTTTGTATTTATTTGTACCACAAGCTAGGACGCCTTCTGCCTCTAGGATAATCTCTGGTACTTGACGTCTCAGTAGGCTGTATGAACGGACTAGACACCAATGAGTGGTTTGTACAGCAACGCATTTTTCTGTTGCTGTTTTCAATTCCGCATAATCATGGCATCAAACCGCTATCGCGACGCCTTGCTTTAGGTTTAAATGTCAAATTAGGGAAGATGTTGTGGCTGGGCAAAGTTGTCTGAGCGAGGTGATGTACAAATGTTTCCGTTAGGAAAATGATGTCCGAAGTGAGAGGCTTGTTCGGATGACTTTCAATAAGTATAAGTTAGATATTTAACGTTCTACAGATTGAATTCTGTGCTGTTACAAATAATTTATAATCTATTACTTGGTTCTGGTGGGCTCCATGTGAGGTGTTGGGCGGGTGTTTGGAGTCGGAAGTTGCGATAAATTTGATTATCGTGTTCTTCCGGTGGTTATTCCGAACGCCACCTTTTTTTCTGCAGTCATTGGTCTCGGTGTAATACTTTCTCTAAAAACGAAATGGCCCCTCTGGCTAGATCATGGGGTCTCTAGTTGTAGAGAAAACGTCTTCAGTTACTATGCTACAGATATAGTTACAAATACTTCAGTTATTGATATAGCAGTTGCTATAGTAGACGACAGTAAAAGACAAAGTTGACTAGATACGTTACAAATTCGAGCTCTACTAGAAAGCGCCTTGCATGTCGCATATGTCTGAGTTGGTGTCAGAGAGATGGTAGCCCCGGGCGTTATTTTCAAAATCTGTTTGCCGAGTTGACTGGCACCTTGCTTTTCAAAAACCCCGTAGACAAAGTCCAGGGGCCTCACGTCCCCCCTGTAGGTGCACCGGCACAGGTTTCAGCTTCTGTATGGCGGTATTCGAAACAAACCCCCAAGTGACTCTTGGCGCACGCTATATATATATATATATATATATATATATATAAATATATATTTTTTATGTATATACAGCTTTAATTGCTTCTATGTAAGATACCGATAAGAGGTAACAATTGTCTCCACATGAACGTGAATACCGGATAAGATAAGTGAAAACGTCACATATCCTCTACGTTTGGGCGTGTCCAGTCCAATCAGAGTTCCACGCACAGAAGCGGCGTTCCCCCACTAAATGTCCAGCGATAGGTGCAGGTACTCGACAGCTCTAGTGTCCTCTGTCGAACGACTGAGCGTCTTGCCGACACGTAGAATAAGTTTATGCATCTTCGGGCCAGGCCCCCCTGGTGTCTTAAATGCCAGCGGGCAAAAGTTGTGGGGGAGATAATAGTGGCATACTTTCTGCACTTAATTGCCTTCTCCAACGCGTGACCAGCATGTTCCGCTCCTGCACTGACCATTGAGGGGCCTATGAGTCAGTGACGGTTGCATCCCATACCAGCATGCGACCCATCTCGAAGGACGTTTGTGTCAGTCCGCCCGGTGGCTTTTCCAATATACCTGCAGAGGCCAGGAGGCTTAAGAATGCAAGGAAAGCCTGCAGACCTCAAAGCTCGGCTAAATGCCCCGGTAAGTGCTGCGTGTCGGGTTTGACGCCTTGAGCTTAAGGCACGAGGGAGCCCATGATGCGCATGTGGCTCCACTTGATCGCCGCATCTACATTGGTAGGGAAATACGAGAGCTGCCCCCAGGCGTAGCCCGCACTTATCCCTACAGTGTCGTCACCTAATTGACTGCCTAAGTGAGCACTGGGGAGCACCTGTAACCAGGCCCCAGCGTTTTTTGCGACGACCGCCCGCAGCCTGGCCTTGTCAGTCGTAGTGGGGGCTTGCTCAAGAAGATGCGCAAATTATTAATAATAATAATGTTATTATTATTATTATTATTATTATTATTGCGGTTCATTTAGACAGTCGTATATTTGTTGGTGATGCATATTCTTCCAATGACGTTAGGAAGACAGCAGCGGTGAAATAGGACTTCTTATAGACTCTTCTGCGTGTCTATGGCGAACAGCCTAAGGAGCTGCAGACAGCATAGACAGCCCGGGTCATAAGCTTTGACTACAAAACTGTGCGTGCGCCACGAAGTAGCCAGGCGAAGTTGATCTGCCCATTTTAAACCCTTGACTTTGTGTGCCAGCCAATAGGATTTCTAAAATTTGCTGACACACACAGAAATGATAATGTGCTGTCAGCAAACACAAGACAACACGTTTGCTGGACACGCCGTCATTCCTGCTCGCTGTACCATATGGCCGTCCTCACTACTGCTAGAAAGGTGCCCATGTTGATCGAACTTTTGCAGCTGTTATAAGGTCTGCAGCTCTTACATATCGTGTACTTCGCAAAGTTTAACAGAAAAGTGAAGCTCGACACTTTTCCATGTGTGCGGTGCGTGGCTCTAGCGATTTTGTAAATACAATCGTTTGGTTTTTCATTGAATTGTTTTTTTGTATTTGATGACCTCATAATAGTATTATAATTAACATTATTTCGCAAAATCTAATGATGACTAACACACTAGCCTTCATACCCAGATGTCGGGAATCTTAAGGCCTCAAAATGGTTTTATATATATATATATAGTTTTTTTTAATATATATATATATATATATATATATATATATATATATATATATATTAATATATATATATATATATATATTTGCAGTAGTTTTATAGTATTAAACTGTTATCTACGGTGCGTCACAATTTGTTTAAACTAAATCATAAAAAAATACATTTTTGTATCCGTATTGTATAGCAAGTAAAGATAATATGAGTCTATATATTTACTTGTGCCATTATTATTGTAGGGGATGAAAAACGTAGTTTAAAATATCTGTTGTGTGCTTCTCGATGCCGCACACACATGATTCTGTACGCACTGCAAAACGGAGGAGTCACGTGAACGTACTGAGAAGTCACTTAGATTTACATTCGTCTACATTCGTTCCGGCTAAATCGGCTGCTACCTTATGTGAGTTTGTGTGCTACATTAGTAGGTCCATGATTACATTGTCCACTCCGTTCAACTGAACGGCCTGTGTCTCGGAAGTCGAGAGGGGATTCGCCATTGCTGGCTTGTCGCCTTTACAGTGCACACGGTCACGACCTTCCGCGTGACGTACCCAAGTCAACCACCTTTTATACGTACAATAGAAGGGCGGCATAAACCTTTACCTTTGCACATCACCTTCGTACGAGGCTGACGGCGGCACGCGTCTTCGAGGGCACGATTGGTAGGTCCATGATTACAAGACTGATCAAAAAGATTTGATCAGTCTTGTAATCATGGGCCTACCAATCCGGCCAGCATAAAGTGATTGATATACGTCTTTTATGAGCACTGTTTCCTACTACGGCTATTTAAAAACGCCGCCGTCGTCGATCGTATTGTCTTGTTGAGTTGTTGTGTTGTGTTTCGCGTGTCCGGTGTGCTCTATGTAGATAGGCGGGAAATAGCCAACTCTGTCAAACTCACACACATATACGGGCTCACGTGACACGTGTGGACACGAACAGAGCGACGTGTACAAGCCGCGACCAATAGTCACGTTAAGGTCAAGGACTCGACGTGCCACCACGTTTTACTTACGCGTTGTTCGTCTGCCCGCTTCCATACTTTGAACCCCTTCTCTAGGGCTGCCCTAGGGCCCTGACCTGTATTGCTGGCGCATCACATTTTGTCTGTCGTTACTATCCGCGTCATACGTGTATACAATAATGAATGCGCAGGTGTGCTAAATATTCATGCCTTAGTCGCAATGGACTTTCTGTGCGACCAGCACTCCTCAGCGTTCCTCCCGCCACCGCCCACCTCATTCTACAAAGGTGAGCGCTGACGTGCCCCATACGACGTGTAACGGGGCAGAGGGCATGATGTGATGTAGTCCCCATAGACCAACGTGCCGTACTGATGTGAGATGGAGTAACTTATGAGGAAATCATCATCGAATGCTGCCTGTGCAGTGCAACTCATACGGTGACAGACTCTTACGCCTATTTGCAGCTACCACAAATAGAACGAGAGAGAGAGAGATGAGACAAAACTAACATATGTCCTAAATAATTCTCTAGGAACCGAGCTGCAACTTAGACTAGCCTGTTTCGCCTTCCGACAATGATAGTTCCTCAATCGTTTGGTCGATGAGGAAGTGTTGGAAAGTATCTGCGATACATTAGCGACGTCCAAAAGCAATGCTTTTCTAGAGTTGCCGTGTTTGGTGTTGGATTATAATAGTCTTGGTTAACACAGGTCTTTATGCACCTATGTCCATATAGAAGTCTATGTCGAAATGCACTAAGATGCTGACACAGATTTCTAATAGACTGCCTTTACCATGCCGCTCTAAGCTTCTCAGTATGTGTCGGTGTCCTATAGCGGACTACTGCGCTAGTAATGGCTGTCATCTACCGGTTAGTCGCCGATTCAATCACAAAATAATCTATCGATGAGATTATTCAATACTCGCGTGAACGGGTATCGTGGCATTTTTGGTGAAAAGTATAGCTTGATGCAGCAAAGTTATGGACCAATACTCACACAATATAACGTGTTACTTACAAACCACAAAACGTGTTGCTATGTATGCCTATTGGTCCTGTTAAGTTTCTTCCATGCGTTGTTGGTCATTGCGCCCGTATTATAAAATTCAGGATCGATTTCTGTCATCTTCCGTTCCCATAAGCTGATAAACTTTAATTAACCTGGAGTAGTCGGATGGTCGAAACATCGTTTACAAACTAATCGATCGTTGTGTTGAGCGGTGGAGCCCGATGGCACGTTTGGAAAATGTTAACTTTATACGATCGAGCACCTCAAACTGCGACGCGGAAAGGTACTCCCAGAATACTTGAACTTCATATGCAACAACAGGTGCAACTTTCATCTCGAACAAGGCCATTGCTGACTGTAGAGGATGGCGTCTGTACTCCAACCCTCACTACCAACACTTGCCCGACTCGATCCTTAATGTGCTCTGTTAAACATGGGCCTTTGGTAGGTAGTACTACCTTAAGTTCTTGAAGCTATTCACATGCTTAAGAGTCGTTGCCCCTATACGAAGTGGGTCGGATTCGGCTAGTCGCCCTCGCCGGCGGAATTTCATAGCGTCAGTTTCAAGGTTGATTGTAAGGCCGGTATCTTCTACGTTCGCGAAGAGTTTTGTTAATGCCCGTTGGACATGAAAACGACTTCTTTTGAAAATGACAAGGTCATCTGCATACAGCAACGTTTTAACGTGAGAAATAGATTCTTGGACTCGAGACGACAAGTCATTCAGCAGCAGGGAAACAGCAGAGGGTCCAGATTATCGGCCTGCGCGATTTCGGTCGTTTGGGCAAACGGGGGTAGATAAGACACCCCTAATGAGCCAACACAATGGGTGGATATAAGGAAATTGATGGTAAGACAGGCAAAACATGCACAATGGTTCAGACGCTCGGGGTCTGTCGAGCATACCTACAAATCAGAATATGAGTGCAAGTTACTAAAGTGAACGGCTATAATCGCATCGATACCAACAAATAATAGTTAATAGATAATACGTCAACGTCCATACTCCACATGCACTGTATTCAGACTCGGTATACGTTCTGGATAAGGGCATCGAAGGTCGTAGCTGTTGTATAGGGTCTCATATCGCGCGTGGTGCGGTTGCAGCAATGTAAGGTCAGTTGGGTCAATCGGTAATCATCATAAATGTAAAAATCATCACAACCCGGCAGGCATTTCAGGTCAGTCAACAAACTACAAGCGTTTGACGTGTTTTTCCCAGAATGCCGGAGAAAAGTAAACACAGCGTTACTAACAGGGTGCTCAAAAGCCAGGCCATACATTTATCATCTAGATTTTCTTTAAACTTATATCAAACCATAATGAAAGTTTTCACCTCCGTTACAAATAGTGCGACCGGCTATAGCTGCTGCTATAGCCGTAACGAAGACATGGTTACATCGACAACTCCAGGCATCGATCGGGTACCTAATGGACGGAACCTGGGCATGCCGACAACAAATACGTGACACCTACTAAACTATGCACGCGTGCAGGATAGAAATGCGTTTTTAATGGAATTTAACAATAATAGTATGAGCATTATTATAATCGAAGTGCAGTTTCTCTCTATTTATATACACTACTCATAGATTCTAGGTAGACCCACATACGCCCCAAATGTCTGCGGGCTAGTCGAAGCATTCGTGAAGACTATAACTATATAGAGCTCATGGTCAGTATGCTCGTCACGACAATGCCATACCGCTCTACAAAATTTAGGCAAATTATAACAATGTGTGCTAGGGGAGGGGGAGCTTTGTATGCGCACAATGCCACAGAAACAAGGCAATCTATAATCGTGAGGGTAGTTTACCTGTATGGTCGCCGCGTCTTCGAACATGTTTACATTGGTTTGTCCCTGTTAATTCAGCTAGTATAGTGAAACGCTCGGGTCCTATGTAGAAAGCGCTATGAGAACAACGAGCACAAACGCAGCGAGGTCTGCGGGTATTTGTTTATCGGCAAGCATTCATTAGTCGTTCAATTTGGCGATCGGCGGCAGTTTAGTTACATAGCGACACATCACCATAGAATTGAATGCGCTTGACATTTCATGTAGCTCAGATAGCGCAAAGAATTCGCCTAGTATCTACAGCAAACTGCTGCTAACCTAATAACTTTGCATACGTCTAGCGCATACCCGGTGATAGTAGCAAACCAACCTTCATAAGGTAGGGTGGCCACTTGTTCATCATCGGCACAGATGATGTTTTTTAAACTCCAGCTTACAATGCCTACGATTTTAACCGTCTGGTTAAAATCGACTCCAACCTACTGGTTATTTGTGTAAATTGACCGCTGTTAATTCGGAACGTTTTTTGTCAGAGAAAAGGCGGCCGAAACGTTTCGCTTCAGAGAAAACAGCCAGCGGGAAGGCTGTTGCTGCTGAAGTTAAGCTATTTGGTTTGCCGCTTTGTTTTGGGCTACCCGTTGCTTTTATAAAACGTTTATAAACTCTTTGTAGGAGGACCCGTCAACGGCAGTTTGGCCTGTCGTTGCAATGCTCCGAGTGCCTAGTGGAAGAACCTATAAGAATCACGCAGCTCAGCGTATTTGTGGTGGAACCGATACTGTTCAACCATTGTCTTACCTAGACACCACTGCGACTGACTGATAGCACACGCATTGCAGATGGTAGCTAAAGGCGCACTAAAGTCTACAAATGAGTATGATATTTTTTCTATAATTTATATTTAGACTAATGTTTTGTTTGGTTTGGTTACATCCTCAGCGTGCACGACATTTTGTGTGGGCTTGTCGGAGTCGCCACTACAGGCGGCGGCACATGTACGTAAACAGGAAGGGATGCAGTGTTTGCAGTGTATGATAATACGCTTGTCTTCTCTATCAATGTTGTCTCTGGAAGTGTTGAATGGAGATTGTTTTTGTTGCTGCTGCCGTGCCTGTTGTTAATCGTTAATATTGTTGCTGAAGTGGTAAAAAATCTTAGTTACGGAGGTTATCTTGATGGCGATTGCGTTTGAAGAAGGGGCCATTTTAAGGGACACCGGGCGGTGTGACCAAAGAGCGTCAGTCAGACGTTAGCTGCTGTTGCTGCTGTTATTACCGCGGTTTCGTCCTTTTTCATGGTGCTGCACCTAATGCCTTATTTTCTACCAAGGCAGTATCAGTTCAGTCAATTTAGTCGTGGCTAACAAAGCAGTGTTAGAGAGAGAGCAAGCGTAAAAGAGCAACAACAAATAGGAAACGTTTGTAAAGAGAGGCAGCTAAAGAAGACGAGAAGAGCGGAGTCAAGCTCGCTAAATCGGATGATTAAAACAGCAGCGGAACAACTCAGCTAAGAGAAAGACGACGAAAAGCTAACCGAACAGTGGGCATAGTGACAAAATCATTGAAAAATTAAACAGACAGAACAAACACCAAATCGTCTCGCAGCCGACATCGTGCTGACATAGCGCTTCTGGAGTGGGCTGACACGTTCTGGATGTGGGCTGACACAACCCTGACGCTCACATTGGCGCGCAACAGCAACAACAGATTGTCATGTGAGCTTTTTAAGAACACATGATGCAAAACTTGGCCTTGTTTCTAATGTGCCGTAGGTATTTTCTGCCATCGAGCCCGATGGCGTGGTACATTAAGTCTCGCGCGCCTCGCGACCGAAGGAGACACTAGATAGGTGCGCGGGTTCGAGCCCCACCGTTGCACATTTGTATTTATGGGGGTAGTCCGTCTATGAAGCAATGTGAAAAACAGTTCTGTGGACGTTTAATCTTGGCTGAGGGTCAGTCCGAAAACTTTACTAGGTATTTTCTGCCGCGACCGTCGTCTGTAACTGTTGTCGTTGTTGTTGTTGTTGTGGTTGTTGTTGTTGAAATTATGGTTGTCGTCATTATCTCTATAGAAAAGGTGGTGCTAGCGCAGCCCTACGGTGTCTACTGTATACGTTTGGCTGCCTTTATGGCCCGACAGCACGTACCTATGAGAGAGAGATAGAGAACATTGGATGGAAAGAGAGACAAACATAAGGACGTGTATGTGCGAGGTTCGCACATTGTGCGTACGGCACACATGGTAGGCACGCGTGTCACTCAGTGATCGGGTCACGTTTTTTACGGTCGCTCTGCTCTTACGGTACTGCTTCACTACTATCGCCACACTATTCTCACCTCTAGACCCGTCATTGCTGCTGCTGCTGCCGCCGCTGCTATTGTGAGCACGTTCCCTCTCTGCTCCTCGTTGGCCTCGATTTGCTGTCTCAGCTGTATGTCGAGAACAGAGAAGAACAACGGCGAGAGTGAGAACAGAACATCGACATTGACAAACACTGCCAGGTTACTGATGTTGTGCCCTCGTGGTGGTTTTACATTAATAGCGTATTCGAGTTAGATATGTATGTCAGCTTTCATATACGTGTTGTTATATATATGCAAACGTATGCGTGAATAAAAAAAAATTATATTTATATATATACACGCGATTGCTTTTCATATATACGTATATGTTTGCAAATACAGGCATATATATATATATATATATATATATATATATATATGTATATGGTTATATATATATATATATATATATATATATATATATTTATATGTATATATATATATATATATTTTTTTTTTTTTTTCCAAGTTCCAATACTAGCAGAAATCACACAATATTTGATCACAATCGTTTTCCAAAATAGCTACATCCAGATAACCACTAGGCACCAGGTTTATGACCTAAAGCTAATAACGAGCAGGTTTATAATAGTAACTGACTGAGGGCAGTGCATGACAAAAAAATAACTTGTTTATTTGAAAGTTTACAACTATTCCAGTGATCTGGAGAAGATTTTTCAACGCGCGTTGTTCTACACGACTTTGGCGCTGCGCGGGATATTATTCACTTGCCTTCAAGGCCATGTAATTTAACATGGAAATGCGGATTAATTTAATAAAGCCTGACTTGTATGATTTATTATTGTTATATAGGACTTTTAAACGGGTAGCAGAAGATCTTGATTTGCTTATGGAATACCTACAGCAGACGAGTCATGGGTATATGGTTACAATATCGAGTTCAAAGCCCAATATTCCCAGTGGTACTTTCAAGAAGACGGTCGATTGAAGAAATTCAAACAGAGCAGATCCAATACCAAGGTTTTTTGACTGTCAGTATGTAAAACTGCCAAAGCGAGGTTTTAATAAGATTGCGCGAGTACGTCCGGTGCAAGAGGCATGGATTCTGGGCAAACAACTATTGGGTTCTCCATCACGACAACGCACCAGCGTACACGTTGTTTCTAATTGGGATAACTTGATAAAAATGTGATTTCTATATTTCCGCGCTTTACCAATCCACCGGATTTGGGTCCGCGCAATTTTTCTGTTTCCACGGATAAAAAAATTAAGGTTTCGAACTAAACCTCTATGCTTTCGCATCTATATCTGAAGAAAAAAATTGCAGACGCAATCTAACTTGATTCTAAAAGACGCGGAGAAGGTGGCATAAGTGCATTGCAGTGGGCAGAGCTGTTTTGAAGGGAACATAAACACTTTAGAGGATTAAACAAATATTTTTTTTATAAATGCGTATTAGAAGTTTTATTGCAAACTTGCACTTATGATTCTCTTTCAAAATGCGTATTGAATAATGCATACATTACAATATGATTATAGTGGTTTTATTCATCTTAATAGTAAATCACTTTGGAGTCCTATTGGCGTGCAGGGCTCAGCGCATATAGCTATTGCTTATCTTAGCGCTTTACGATTCTTGGCTCGGTATTTATTTAACGACGCCAAGCATACTTAATCGAACGATATGGCCCAACTCGACGCTTCGCAAGCGGTCTATTATTGTCACGCTAACGTTCTTCGCTATATAGAAAAAAAATACTTTTACCCACACCGAAATACTTTAAAGTCGTTTGGGACTTGCTATGGTTTTGTTTCTTTGACGTAATACGCACCGCTGATAAAATTCCTTTCTTGTGCCTTTTTTTTGTCTGGGGAGACCACTAACTGGGCTAGACTGACAGAGGAAAATGCTGATAAGCTGGGAAAACATAGTTCCTTCTAGATGACGTGAGCAGCAAAGCTAATTGCAAGTAAAAGATTAGAGAGGCGCATGTCGCAGGGGTTTACAAATTTAAGTAATACGCCAGCTGCCAGCGATTCTCGGAACCTCGGAAAAAGACTAGCTTCAATTAATTGTTAGACGTCAGCCAGTTTTTTGGTATGCACAAGAGAACATTCTTAGTACGTCTTTCTGAAGTGTGTACTTGAGTGTTTACACCTTTGGAAAGTTCCGGAACCGAACCGGAGCGGCATCACTTCAACCAAATATATTTTTCCCTGCCGTCGTCAGTTAAGCAAAAAAAAATATATATAAATTTATATAGTTTTATTTTCTCAATTGTTAAGTTGCATATATATATATGATTAACTCACTACACAAAGGCTTGTGAGGAGCGCTACCAGTTGAGCTTATTGTCGAGGCAACCCTTTATTGTGACAATTATTGGTGCCGCATTGCCGCGTTTGACGGCGCCAGTGATAGTCATTGAAGTAGATAGTCAAGAGCTCTTCTCGGCCCTGTCGCCAGTTCGATTCGTTTACCAATCTTCAGGAGGAACGACAAAACGTGGCACCTGGCTTCTAGCGCTGCTGTGGAGCGAAATCCCAGACCTCCGAGTTAAGGGGGAGGATAGCTTTTCCCCCTATGTGTTGTCGGCCAGGGTTAGATTGTGGAGGTGCATTAGCCTCTTCTTGGAGATGCCGGAGTTGCTAATGCATGTACGTCACGAGCAGCTAGCGTAACTAGTGTGGGACTTACAAACCCAGTAAAACCGTATTTGTTTCACCTCCCTCAGGTTTGGTATTGCTTTGGCATTACTTCGAAACCACAGGAGAGGCGTCTCCGCGTCGTCCACCGATAACGTGTCCTCTGCTGTCCCCCCACCATGTGGTTAGTCCAGATGGGCGAGAGCAGTACCAAGTTTAATCGGCCCGAGTGGATGCATCGAGACCCTTGGAGCGCGACTGATTCCCCAAGAGGGCACCTCGTCTCGGCCATTGTATCGCTCGAACCTTTCCCTCCTGGCTTTTTTCATGATACCCTTGAGTGTCAAAATGGCGTCGAACCAGTTCGTCGTTTTTTTTATGCCTCCGCTGACATTATCGTGCAGTCGAACACCTCCCTGACCGTATAAGGCCCTCACGGCGGTGGAAACTCGTCCCGTGCTGTCCTGATAGCCTCGCAGCGCAGAACGGTATGTTCTGCGTCGTCCGGTTCACCAGAGCAGCACGTCACACAGATGTCTCTGGTTGTCTTCTTAATCCTTATCATGTAGTTTTGGAACTGACCGCGTCCGGTCAGCACTTGCGTCATACAGTAGGATAGCATTAAACGCGTTTCCTCTTAGTTTGTGAAGATATATGTCCACTATTGTAGATTAGACTACGATTTTCCTTGTCTGCTCTTCCTTGGAAGGACAAAACTTACCCAAGTTCAGTATGTAACATTTTCTGAATATACATCCCAATGATTGCACCGCAATAGTTTTCCACTGTGCAATCGCTGGCAGCGCAACGAATTTAACGGCAGGCCATTTCGTCCATTGTGCCTGCATGTAGCGCCGTTCCTCCTTATTTCGCCTTGAGAGTATGGATTGGTTCTGCTAATTATACTGACTCAGCTGGACTACTCTATATATAGGTAGACAAACGAACCGTTGGGATATACTATGACAGCGCTCCTGTAAAACGGCGAGATGGCGCGCTTGTAAAACGGCAAACCCCATCTCATCCTACCCTAGAGCGCTCTGGCACCAGATCAAATGTTGATGCAGATCAAACTGAAAGTTGTTGTTTTGGGTCCGTTGCGGCTGCTGCTACCACAGGGCTAGCCATCGATAGCTGTGCACTCGAAGAACACGATCATTATTCCTGCTAGCAGCGTTGGCCAGATCGTAACAGCAAGCACACGCAAACTAGATGCGATATTGATTCACAGATAGTTGCAGTTATGCAGCGTTCGCTCTAACTGCGCTAAGGCCCCAATACCCGTTCGTCTCTCTGCCTGTCTGTCTGTCTATCTGTCTGGGTATCTGTCAGATTGCCAGCGTACCGCCATTAAACCACAAGGTCACATGGGCGCTTGCATTTGCGTATCGTAAGCGTTCATCCTCACAGAAGCACCCGAAGCAACATGCGCGGTGACGCGCAGACTACGAAATTTGCATCGTTATCATCATTGTCGGCGTCATTATTTATTTTAAGCCTGCTAGTCAGCAAATACGTAATGAGGCCAGTCAGCCTGGCCAGCTAACCATACCAGAATCAAATACGTTGTGAACTAACACAGCAAAGCGGTCTAAGTCCAGCAGATTAGGCAACATTTGGTTGTTTGACTATTTGTGTCAAAACGTTCCCTTGTGTACTGTGAGAGAGAAGCAGGAAGAGGGGCGACTACGCATCCTAAAAATGTGCAATTCCATTGCCAGATGTGACACTCTAATAATAAAACAAACGCAAACGCTGCATCTCATCTATATATATATATATATATATATATATATATATATATATATATATATATATATATATATATATATATATTGCAGGATTGTCTTTTTATGGAGCAGAGTTTAATACCGTTACGTACTATGGCTACGAGAAGGAATTGAAAAAGAATCCCACTTCCCATCTGAAGCAGTATGAAACTCGACCTCAGCAGATAGATGTTCCCCCGCTGAAACCCCTACCCACTAAACGCACTTCCCCCTTAGGCTTCACTCTCTGATGGCTCAGATTTTTATAGAGCAGTAATATGGTCCATCACGAGAAGTGGTGAGTGCCTTTCGAATCATTTTGCGGCAGTCGGGTCACCGACGGCTTTCCAAAACGCTCGACCTGCCTTGTATCAACACCTGTAAACCCGTATCATTTAAAGACATGTAATCTTCTAGTACAGTAAGCGGAAATCGTGCTCTTCTAAGCTCTCCCAAGATTCCTTTCTTCTTTAGTACCTCCATAGCAACTTCTAGCTTCCATCCAGAAGTCGTGCGAACTCCTTAAGGCTTCTTTTAGGGGGATCTGGGATGTTTGTTCCTCTTCCGTCTCCCTTATTAGTCTATTTATTCCCGAGCTTTGCATTTGCTGTGGCTCTACCCTGTTCCGGAACCTGGCACTTTAGAAGGGTATGAGTCGAGTCATCTTTCACTCCTTCCTGGCAGTGAGCACAGCTCGCCGATGGAGCTTTTCCAATTCGAACGAGGTAGTTCTGAAAGTCCCCATGTCCCGTCATGCGTGAGGTTTAGTTCTTTGCCCGGCCTCTCAATTTATTTTTGTGATGTTTGAGATAAGTATCAGAGAGTGTGTCCTAGTTAGATGGCAACAGGATTAAATACTTCGTTAATGCTTGCCTACAATGAGGATCAGCCAATCCCCGGGCATGATAAGATGTAATAGGATGAGTGTTACATCCTCAGCCTTCTCTAATTTTTCTGTACGTCTTAACACGTACTGTTTTTTGAGGTTCATTGATGCCAAGTGCGACGCAACCACATATTGAATTTGCAAAAAGTTCTGAGATAGCTTTTTTGGTTATATATATATATATATATATATATATATATTTATCAGTTAAAGACTCCTCACCTTGCAAATGCGCTTTTGTCTGGCAAGGCCGATGTCGATCTTAGCGTGCACATGCCGTCAATTCCTTCACAATGATCCTTCAGGATCACTGCATAGCAATTCTGGATACTAGTAGCTCACTGTGACAGCAACAGCAGCACTAGACGCAACGGTATGACAGGTGACGACGAAAATCTTCTACATCGTTTGCTTTTTCTTGTTGGACTGTGAGATGCCATCTCGTTACTTACTATATATATATATATATATATATATATATATAATTACCAAGTAATGGGCTGTCATATGGCTCATATGAGCCGGCACCACCGTTAATAGCTAAGCTGTACATTTATTCCTTGTTGGCGGTGTGTTTTTTTTTCAGGCTAATCAACCGATATCTACGTATATACGCACACTGCGTATATACGCTTGTACACATGTATACATTTATATATACCGACAATCGCATACTACCGACACCTCAGACATGTTCGATACGTGTCTAGACTCCGCAACGCCTCAGCCCCATCAGGCGATCCGTTATGAAGGCCTTGGCCAATCGTGCTCGTTAAGGGGTGACACTATCCGACGCCGTGGCCGTCTCATAGACAAACAGATGTCGATAGACGCCTTGTCCGCTTCGTCTCTCTCTCTCTCTCTCTTTCTTTCTCTCTCTCTATCTGTACCTATATACCGTTCGGTAGCACTAACACTAAGTAATAAGCTTGTATTCGATGATGATGCTGGTGAAGACGCTGGCCGCGGTTGAGTGAGCGTTGGCGGGGACCGAGTGAGGCCATCGATCCTGCAATGCCCGAACAACAATGAACCCGTCGCGATAATACTCACGCGACGCTATTGTCCTGTCCCACCGCCTTATCTCTCTCTCCCCCGAACTCTCTCTCTGCCTCTCGCACCCCCGTGTCTCGAGCCTCATTGCTTTTTCATCAAGCGCCAATGTTTAAGGCCGCTCGAGGCCGCCGGCCTTTAGATGTTGTGCAAGCCTTAGCTATTCCGCTCGCCTCCTCGCCCCCCGCTCCCCCCGTTGCAAAAATAGGTTACACTCTTCCATACATACATGCCAGTCTTCCCAGCCGGAGATCAGCAGTGTCTACGACTCGCCTAGTACATCGTGCAATCAACTAATAGGCAGAATGCGCCCCAAATAAATAAAGGGGTGCAGAGAGTAATGAGCAACAAAGAGGCGTTCTGCAACCCATTATACACAAATGGTTACAGGTTTTAAAGAATGTGTAATTATATATATATATATATATATATATATATATTGGTTTTACAATTTATTTATTGTTGTTGTTACTGCTATATTGGCTGCGTCTTTGTGCTTGTCATCAGCGGCGTCCCCACAAGTGTTGTTGTCATTTGTAGGCTAGGTTCAAGTGGGCAGCGTACAATAGTATGCAACACCGCAAACCTCATAACAGGCACTAAAGCAATTTGTTGTTGCTGAGGTTCTCCTTCTTCTTCTTCTTCATCGTCCACTATTTAGCGATGACTTCGCTAACGAACAAGCCGATAGAGACCATCTCAGCCATCTCCGTGTATGAGAACACAAGTCACAGATAGACATTCGACCTCCGCTTTGTCGCACTTTTTTGTCGATAACGACAAGATATCCTATCCCATCCCCGCACAATCAACTTGATAAATGGGAAATCGGTTTCGCTGCTAGAGAACGCCCGCATCGAATACACGAAAGACGAAGCAGGCATGTTTCATATCGAGGACGGACGAAGGGAGTGAAGTCTTTCCGCCATACGTCCATGCGTCTATAGAGACACGACTGGATAAATACATAACTAGATGGCGAGATGCACACCCCTTCCATCTGTCGATGACATCTTGTCGATAAGAGAAGCGTTGCTCGTCTGCTTGGCTGGAGATAATGATCGGGATTAGGTGAAGAGCGGCAGAATCGCTAATCTGCATGTGGTGCGGCACGGACTCGTAAGGTACCTCCATACTGTCTTCTGCTGAAGCTAGTAACAGCTAGTACGGCGAATGTCGCTCTAGAAACAGAATACGTAATGATCTGAGGTTCAGATAAGTGCAATTCTGTGCGAGCGCCAGTGCTGCCTCGGTATTTCTGCCCGCGCAATATATATATATATATATATATATAGAAAATATTGTCATGATTTATTACTCATTTACAATACGTTTGCACACTCGGCAGTGCTCCCCTATATATATATATATATATATATATATACATGGGTTTCATTATTACGGGCACAACTAGAGCCTTAACGAATTGCAAATTGTACACACCCTAAATATATATATATATATATATATATATAGAGAGAGAGAGAGAGAAGAGAGAGAGAGAGAGGAGAGAGAGAAAGGGGGAAGAGAGAACAAGCATACGTAGCTCTCGTCAAATTTCTTACCGTCGTCGCTTCTCATCTTTGGCGGCAACCCGAAATGTCGTCTTCTGTCTCTAACCAACCTACATAGTCACTGCCCATAACGTGCCTATCCAGGTCCACTACAATCTCATCCTAGCGGCAACAATACGATGGCAACGACTCCGGTTGGACCGAAGCCGACGCTGGAAGAACAAAAGGCCAGTGGGAGACTGACTGCACTGGTTCGGCGTTAGCAGCGAGCTACGATGACTTGGAAACTCGTCTCTTTGCTAATTTTCCATTCGTGCTGGTTGCTTAGGCTTGGGCAGAGGACCGGCGGCAGAACGGCGAAGGCGAGAGGCAGGAGAAATGGAGGTAGTTGTGCGCGACCTAGAATGCAGATAGACCACCGACAGGAAGACAAGCATACAGGCTTGCATATTTGCTCCGAATCAGTTGTAGGAGTTGCCGGCGCTGTTCCTGCCACCGTTTGCCACGTTATTACCACCACAAGCTACGTTCTTATGGCTCTGTGCAGAATAAACAATAAGAAGGACAGGAAAAATGATGAAAGAAGCAAACTGAACAGATGCATAACGTTATACATATATATATATATATACATATATATATATATATATTGGGGCAGGCGTCCAGACGAGATGACAAGTCCATCCTTTATGCGAGGTAAAATGCTATATTGAGATGCAACCGTCGCCGACAGCCCAGGCTCACCTATGGTTGTAGCGCATCCGAACCTGGCGCCGCAGCCCACCTTGCGGAGATAAGCAAGCTAATCTAATACTCATCAATCGGGTATCCCCACGAAGTCTGCCCTTTCGCGTTCGAAACTTTTTGTGCTCCTGGCGGTTTTTATTTGCACACATATATATATATATATATATATATATATATATATTCAACACATCTGACTCAACACAACAATAAACAAGAGCAAAGGAAAGAAGCAAAAACGGCTTTTAAGTCTGTAGAGAATTTGTTGAAGAAATATGCTTGCGAGGACATGTCACCGACATCTGAACCCGGGGCGGGGCTAGCGATTACATTGCGCGACGCTACGGAAAACAAAATAATCTGTGAGACGTAGTCGCTTAATTTGAGAATCAATAATCCAACGGAAATTCAAGTTCAAGAAAAAGCTTGGTTCACAAGCTGAGAACGGCTTGAAATGCAGCTGCTAAATGTACGTTAGGGCTGGTCTAGCTTTAGAGCCTAGCAGCCTTAAAGTATGATACGTGATTTTCCCAAAGTCAATCCCATGAGCCAGTATCTGTGGCGGAGGGCCACATTCCAAATCCTAGCCATAATAAACGCTAAGTTGCGTTGGCGGAGACGTTGAAGAGAGCAGTGCTTGCAAGGACATCATATCACCAACAACCATAAGTCCGAGGCGGGGGCGGAGTACTCTATGATCGAGAAGCGAGTGTGGGAGAGATGCGGAGACAAAACTAGTTGACTGCGACTGAAAGCAATGCGAGCCTTTGAAGTGAAACAGTTGTTGTAATATCCAAATAAATCGATATTCATGACCGTATAGCTAACGTCAAATTTCATAAAATTTGACCTGCCCTTTCTCGAGAGTATACATGTGACGTACGAATGGTGGCTATGCTAAACCGTTCCGCATGACGTTCAGGTGTACCGCGTACTTGAGACGTATTGCTTGCAAATTCATTTGCCGACTTGTACTGTAGTATTTTAGATCTTTATTAAAAGCGCAAAACACGACTAACTATATCCTAATGACTTCGCTGTTGCACTGTGCTGCCACGCGTGTGGCTTCGATTTGTTCTCAGGCGGCAGAACCTGAACTCTATCTGAAGTCCGGAGACTATCAAGAAGGAGATAGCTTTGCCCAGTTGGACTTCGATGGATTAGCAGCGGTTGCCACTTCGACGCCAGTCGAGGCCACGAGCAGTGGCAACAATTCGGCCGTTGATGACTCCCATCCCGGTGAGTGGTCCCGTCACAACCAGCAAAGGTCCCGTCTGATTTGCTGGCTGAACTTAACTACTATCCTTGTTTGATAATCTACCTCGATCTAATTGTGTTGCTGCTGCTGCTTCTGCTGGTGACGCGCTAGTGCTAACGCGGAATGGCTTGCTACACCGCCCGCCACTAACTGTTGCTAACTCTTGTTACGTGTTTATCTCTGCGCTGTATCACTCCATTTGCCTTTCTCACCACTTCACGAAAGATTTTTCTTAACCGCAATTTACTGTTGAATATATTCCTCTAAACGGCCTTTGCAGCCGGCACGGATTTCATTACGTTCTATGCAACGTGGAGGGCTTTCATGAACCACAAGACGAATGTCGATGCAAAGAGTGCTGGAGTAAATGTGATAAATAACACGCCGCGGTTTGTCCGGCAGTTCGGTCCATAGCAGAATTGGCAAAACGCTAGATCGATTGTTGTGTCGAAACACTGTGATGTAACATAAACACACTTACCCAGCCCGGGTGTTAATAAATAAATAATATTCCCCTAGAGCCCAATTGCCACAGGTATACATATTATTTCAATGGTGTGTTTGTAATATATTATAATTATGTTTTGTCAATGTTGTGTGTAGAGGTACAGTTGACCTATGATCAGAGAGTATGATCAATACTGAATACACCTTGCAACACAAACAACCCCGTTTTATTATGGGCTGACCGATCCTACACTTAGGATAATGAATTGGTTTAACACGCCGCACAAAATAGAGCACTTGCTGGTCACGGCGTTCTTCGTCGAAATTGGCGAGTGGTCAGAATTACAGAGAAAAACATGGTTTAGTTGAGTGACTTTAGTGAGTGGCCCCACCACAGATCAGGTAGCCAAACCTGCGTACCGTGCTTCTGACCCGTATTTTTGACCTTAGTAAGCAAACTGATGGTATTATTTTATTCGTGTAGTGACATGTATGTAGTAATAGCCTCAGAGGCACCGAGTTTACCAACGTTTATGAATACAATCACAACGAGCGACAACTTCTTAGAATTTGAGTTGATTCTTCTGTTTAATTCTTCTACTGGATTGTGGAAAACGCCCATTAGGTCTATCTTGATATATAGTTTCGTGTTTTGCTTGATATAAACTCCATTTTAATTTGCTTATGTTTAAGTCTATTGCACTGCTCTGGTGGATCAATCATTCTGCTTGCATTTTACCGCTGCGTCCTGACACTATTTCTAGTACTAGTATCAGATAGAGTACTTAGAGGTACTAGAGATACCCGAAGTATCTCTAGTACTGTCAGGGGCAGCAAGACAGAACAAACACTGCAGTGTATTGATTAAAAGGGAATAGGTTTGAAAGGTGGAAGCGAAAAATACGAGAGTCAGGGGGGATCCGTCACTGGCTAAGACAATTAGCTAGCCAAGCAATTGGGCAAGGCAGAGACGGAGGGGATTCTCTATGATAATGCGTCGTTAACTTTTATTCCCCTGACGCATGCGTATCCGGCCAGGCGATAATAAGAAAGGCGAATAACAAGGAATTGCAAACACGTTTGCTTTGGCGGCATTTCTCAGAAAGCCTTTGACAGTCAGGGAGGAGACAGCTCTTATTTGACCTATGTGTCGGTCATTGTAACGGTGTATATATATATATATATATATATATATATATATATATATATATATATATATATATATATATATATATATATATATATATATATATATATACATATATATACGTGTGTAGATTATTGCTGGCAATGTGATGTGTATAGATGGGCAACCCTTAATGATTGCGTCTGTTCCATCCATGTGCTAGACATCGCTCTGGTGGAGCCTGCGGCAGGCCCTAATTTTGTCACGAATTCCCTTACTTATCACTTGAGTCTTTAGGAGAGCATTAATTAAGCGGCTAAGAGTGGTGTGCGGTAGACAAAGAGTTTTCTTCGTTAACATAAAGTAGATCTTCTCTAGGTTTTTATTCGGTAAAGTTCTCTCATCTTCCCCCCCCCCCCTTCCGAAACAGTCACTAGAACTGGAAGCAGATTAAACAGACAAGTATTAGCTTGGGTCCGGCATCTCCTCCTTTAAAGAACGTAAACTGTTCGCACCTACCTTTTTGAGGATCACACAAGTTTGTTGTACTCAAATTGGTCCGTAGACAATTATATGCATAGGTGCAACCAAATTTCAGATTTGCAGAAAAAAAAAACGAATTCTGAACTGCTAAGGAGATTTTCTGTGAAGTTCCGCTCTTTCTACGAATCATTGCTTATTTCTCCGCCAGCGTCGTATTCGAAAAAAATCTTTAGAGTTTGTAGCAGCCGACTACCAACATCAGCGTGCTGAAGGCATATTTCTTCTTTTGAGCTCTTGGAGCGCAATCGAATGCTCAGATGCACTCGATTTAGATTGCATAGCCTTATTCCGCTTTTGATCTTAGGGACAAATAAGTACACTACAAGTAGAACTCCAACAGTAACGAAAGGAAATGACAAGGTATAGTAGGCACAGGCTATCTTACAGCCTATTCTGATAGAACATCAAAATCCTTGTCCAACAGATTCCTTCATGTGATACTAAAGTCGTCCTTTATTTCTATTATAACTATTTTTATTAGCTCGAACAAGTGATTGCAAACGTCTCTGTCATTCCAACGGCCCTTTTGAAGCACAAAGGTCTTCGCACAGACTACCACAAATTCGGGCAGAACTTTGGATCCGCAACAAATATATGAGATCGTAAATCCTTGAAATTTCATAACAATTGCGGAGGACACTCCTCGAAATATCCCTACGAAGACACTAATGACTATGTTGTAAACCAGTAAAGTTAAATAAAACAACTTCTGATCGACGCAACATCTGAGCTCGTGGACCACGTAGCTTCTAAGGTTAATTCCTGCCACCTAGAATTCAAAACATTTGTTAAGAAGTTTTTTTGTGTTTTAATTCTAGAGCATCCCCCGCTCTTCTACGGGCTTGGAATTCACCGTGTGGTATATTTTCAAATTTTCTGCCACCTACCGCAATCCAGTTGTCTCTAGGGGTTGCCTTCTGACTTATGTCCAGTTTAAATTTACTCTGATTTAGTTATAGATAACACGTCTATGAAGACCGCATACGAGTCTTGTTTGTAGGTATATATGGCAACTTCTTCCAGCAAAAAGTTAAATGCGATCATTAAAAGTGTCTATAAACCTGCACAGCCAACTTTGTTTACAAAAAGCGCTTTATTAAGAACGGGTATTATGTTACTTATAGCCACTTCATGCTTCAAGAGCCACTAACAACTGGAACTCCACATGTGTTAACAGCAGTCGGTCGTCGCAGTACTGTTCTCACTAGCCGAGAACGTTTGCGAATCAGATCCTCAAACAGTGCATCTCCTTCCTGAGTAAAAAGCATTTGCTTTCTCCTGTCCGTCGCAGACATTTCCCAAACATCACAGAAGGCGTTGATGTTGCTCGAAAAAACGGCACTTAACACGTCAATACCGACCATTATTGCGGGGACTCAACCTATGATCAAACGAGTGATCTTTCCATGATAATTTTTCACGTGCTTTTCCATAGCGATCTCTTTACATTTAACAACAGGGTTTCAAGCACATGTTTACTCCGGATGAAACATAACTAATCGCCAAATAGGCGAGTGTTATTTGAATTTGCATGCGCCCATTTGGCCATCCGCCAAGCAAACGGCTTCTAGAGTGATTTATCGCTTACTTCTTGCGTTATTGGAGCGTACATAAAAAAAGTGTCCTAGCAATTCACAATTGTGTAATTGACATATAGCAGAGCTTTTTAAGTTTTTGATATAACTTTTCATGTGTTTTTTATAGGTTAGGCTTTTAATGTAATATTCAAGCGCTTTGCAAATGCTAGTTTACGTGTTTCCTTGTTTAAATAACGTGTTTTACAAGATCGAAACACATGATGCTTATATACAGTCTGCTAGTTGTCGCATTCTGGCTGTAACTTAGTCGAACACACTCGCTTTTGTCTTGCAGAGTCAGCGCCTACGACTCCGCCGCACTTTGGCGACCTGATAAGGTCCTCGAAGCGACGAAGCGTCGGGAGCAACTCGAGCAGCGGAAGATCGTCTCTGGCCGGGAGGGATAAAGATGCGGCTGCTGCTGCTGCCGGCCGAGCTTCCGATCAGCCAGTGGCGGCTAGGAACGGTTATGTCAACGGCATTAACGGCAGTATTAAGAACAACAACAACAACGGCCATAACAGCAGCAGCAATAATCATAGCAACAATAACAACCACGTAAACGCTACCAGAAACGCCCACATCGGTGGAGACTCAGGCAGACGCTCGGGTAGTGAACCCGATGAGGTCGACGCTGGTACTACAAGCGTCGTCGAGAACAACAAGTATAACGATCACAACCACAATCGCAGAAACAACAACAACAACGAAAGCGAGACCGTTACTCTTGGTGCAGCCGCCATAAACGGCGCCAACGGTCGCGTTAGGCCTAACGGCCACGAGAGACTCGAAAGAGGAGACGGCGGAAGAGGAGAAAGAGGCGGAGATCAGGGTTCTAAAGGAGGCGCGGCATCAAATGCGACTTCGGCATTGATCGAATCAACGGCCCCATTGTCAACATCCCAGCCGCCATCTTCGACTGCGAAGCCGGAAGCAGACGATCCTACTGTCGCTGTAGAGGCGGGAACGGTCGCGGCTGGACTTGGGGGCGCGGCGGCGGCGGCGGCTAACGGTCGAACCGTTAACGCTTCTACGGCGGCAGCAGCAGCAGCAGCAGCCGCCGCAACAACAGCTGCGACGGCAGCCGCGGCGGCAACGGCGGCCGATAAATCCGGGACGGCAGCAGGCGCCACGAATAACAGAGGGGCGCTTCAGAAGAAGACCGATAAAGACAAGACCGAGACCGGGCGACGTAAACGGGCTTCAAACGGGGGCTCAAACGCGGGGGGCACGGCGCATGGTGCAGGACAGAGGGCGGGCGGAGCGGTGACGGCTGCGGCTATAGGCGGAGCGCGGGTTAGTGGTGCTGGTGCCGGCATTGCCGGGGGTGGCGCGATAAGGCCGGGCGGCCGAAGCAAGAGCGTTGCGTCAGGACCCCAAACGGGCAACAACAAATACAACAACAGCAACAACAACAACAACAACCAGAACAGCAATAGCAACGACGCTGACGACGACGCGAATCGGCCACCTATCGGCAACAGCGAGAACATATCGCTCGCCGGCAGTCAAAACCACCAGCATAGTTCAGGGTTAGTATTGCTCACGCTACCACTAGCGTTACATACGGCAGCAAAAATAACAACAGTAACGAAAACATCAGCAATGACAACAGTGGAAGCTACCAACAACAACAACAAATACTGGGCTATCTACATGATAGGTTTATTTAGTTCATTTATAATTTATTCTTGATTCACACCTGGACTGGTTCAGCTAGGCCGTCTTTTTTTAATGGTCCTATCACTCATGTGATACGGCAAGTTTACTTAAAAACCAACGGAAATGTTTTGCACTTTACTTCGTGGTCTTTGTGTAGTTGTAGTTATCTTGGCCAGCAACCTCTCTTTCTCCCTCTGTTTCCTTTTGTACTCTAGGAGATCTACTATCTTCTGCATGATCTTCTCTATTATTTGTGCTCCCTGTAACCACTCTATCTGCTTGTCCTCACACATCCCTGTTTTTTTTTCTGGGAGGTTTCGAGAATGCATGATGCACATGCGCCACTAGCAGCCTGCGTGACTAGTGTGAGACTCGCAAACCCACTAAACCCGGATTCCTCCCCACCCCCCAGGCTCGGTATTACTTTGGCTTTATTCGGAAGCCGTGGGAGAGGCGTCTCTGCCGTTCTCCTTCAATCAGCTCTATCCCTGACTATCATCCCGCATGTCTACCTGCGGTTGGATAGGGGGCTGCCATGTTGTAATGCGTCCTGTGAGGGTGCGTCGAGACCATGAGGGCCTGGCTGCTCCCCACCTTCTCTCCCCTCCCTCGGCTCCCGAGAGACCCGCTCAAACTTCTCCCGCCTGGCCGTTTCCTTGGCTGTCTTGAGTGTCAAAACGGCGTCGAACAAGTTCGTCGCCTCTTTCCATGCCTCCGCCAAAATCATCATATGGGCGAGCACCTCCTTGATGGGTCGACCCCTCACAGCGGTTGGTGCTGCGTCCCGTGCTTCCCTGAGAGCATCACACCGCAGAACAGTATGCTCTACATTCTCCGTCTCTCCAGAGTCGCACAATACGCAGATGTCGCTGATGGCCTTCTTGATCCTTGACATGTAGCTCTGGAACTGGCCGTGTCTGGTCAGAACCTGAGTCGTCCAGTAGGAAAGCTCCCCGTGTCGGCGGTCATAACATACCCTGAGGTCCGGTATCAGACTCTTGGTCCAGTTCCCTGTCACACCGGGTTTCACCTGCGCCCATTCCTCATGCCAGGTTGATATGGTGGCACTCCTGGCCCTGGTGAGATCCATACCTTCGTCTAGATACATTTTACTTCGTTCAGCCACTAGGAAGTCCCATGGCAGCATCTTGGCAAGGACCAGGAGAGCTTCGGTCGAGACTGTTTGATACGCCCGGCTTACCCTGATTGCCAGCGTTCGTTGGGTCGACCTTAGTGGCCCCCTATTTTTCGCCGTCCGCATTGCCATGTCCCCCCAGACTGGGGCTGCGTATAGCGCCGTTGATTCGGCCACCGAGACCAGGAGCCTTCTTTTTACCTCAGCCACCCCACCGACCCTAGGCATGATCCGCGCCAGGTTCAGGGAGACCCTTTGGGCCTTTTCGGCCACGTACTTCACGTGTGCCGATCCGGTCAGTCCAGTGTCTAGCATGACCCCAAGATACTTTACCTTCTTTCTGATTTCTATCGGGTAACCCGCCATCACGAGGTTAATGCCCGTCGTCCTCTTTCTGCCTGTTAGGTACATCGTCTCCGTCTTGTCGGGCGCCAGTTTTAAGTAATGGGACTCCATCCACTCAGACACCATTGACAAGGCCTTATTGGCGGCGCTCTCCAGGGCTCTTTCGCTCCTGGCCGTTATCATGAGTGCAAGGTCATCGGCGTACGCCAACGTCTCCACCCCATACGGGAGACCTCGGATCTCGAGCACCCCGTCGTAAGCTATGTTCCAGAGCACGGGTCCTAGAATCGAACCCTGTGGGACTCCGGCAGTAACCTCGTACTCCTGCTCCCCTGCAACCTAGCCTCTAACACATCTCTGCTATCAGCTCGTTCACTGATCGGGTCTCGTTCTGAAAGACGTTCGCCGATGTTCGCTGTTCTTCAAGAGCTGGGCAGAAGCAGACGGTGTGAGAAACGTCGTCTATTTTTCCCGTCCCGCATGTCAGAGATCTTGGGTCCTGCACGATTTTGATCTTGTAGAGGTACGATTGGAAACAACCATGACCCGTTAAAACTTGGGCTAGGTAATAGGTTGTCTCCCCGTGGCCCCTGTTAAACATACGGTCAGGTCAGGTATGAGGTGTCTGGTTCACGCTTCCGGAGCATTGTCTGGCATGCTGCTACACTCCTGCTGCCATTTCCGAAAAGTTTCTCGGTGGCCTTCCTGTCTTCCTCGCGTGGGATCTTCTTTTCCTCGAGGTCTCTCGTCCATTAGCAATGGCCAGGGTACAAGTCTAGCCAGGGCTATAGCGGCATGGTTTATACCGTCCTGTATGCTCTCCTGACCCTTATCTCCATATTTCGCTGTACTCTCAATAGTTTTACCCTATTACGTGCTTTTTTCATTGCAAGTGGTCCCCATACTGGCGCTGCGTAGAAGACTATGGACTCTGCCACTGTGGAGAGAAGCCGTCGCTTGCCTTCAGACGCTCCTCTAGCTCTCGGGAGAATTTTGGCTAGGTTGTTTACAACTAAAGCTGCCTTCGCCGTCACCTTTTCGATGTGGGCGTTTCTCGTGAGGGCACGATCGAGTGTAGCCCCCAGGTACTTTGCTGTCTCGTTGACCGCGATATCCACCCCGTTCAGATTCTAGTTTCGCCTGGTGTGGGCTTTATTTCCCACGAGCATCACCGCCTCGCTTTTTTCCGGTGCTAATTCTATCCCGTGCTCTTGCATCCACCTTTCGACAGGGTTTAGCGCTTGTTGGGCCTCCCACTCTAGGAGACACGGGTCCCGAGCTGTGACCATTATGGCTATATCGTCCGCATATGCGATCGTCTGTACGACTTCCGTCTGGACTACCTCCAGCAACCCGTTGTACGCCATGTTCCAAAGAAGGGGGCCCAGAATTGACCCCTGGGGAACCCCAGCGAACATAAGAAACTTCTCGTCTTCGTAGATTACCACTCTGCCTATTAAGTACGAAGCAACTAGTCTCGGAAGGTGTTTCGAGATCTGTATATCATCCACGACGTCTATGATGACTTGCCACGGCAGTGGGTTGAAGGCGTTCCGTACGTCTGGTAAGACGACAAGACACAACTCTCATGATCACTGGGTTTTCTCTTTTGGTTTCTGAGCCATTCTGGAACCCTTTCGATCGCCATTTCTGTGGATCTCCCTTTACGGAAGCCGTACTGTGAATTTGCCAAATCCCCCATATCCTCAAGCTTCGCTGTCAACCTCGTGTTAACCATAATCTCGAAAGTCTTGCCTATCGTGTCCAGCTAGGCCGTCTATTATTATTAATATTATTTATTCAATTTTTCAGTATTTTCCTACAATTGTGGGACCCAAACGTGTACCCGCGTAGGCTCACCCCCCCTCCTCAATCCATAGAGCCGATAATAGCGGCGGCGTTTCCCCTACACACTGCCAGCAAGAGTTGCTGACGCAAAAACTCGGCCTCGCGCTGGTCACCCGTGTTAGCACTAATTTTGACACCTAGGTCTTTGAGGAGGATACTTGTGCTCTTGCTGATCGGGCCCATCGTTTCCATGGCGACGGGCACGAAGTGATATCTCCTCCCCAAATCAGAGTATTTGCGTTTCTTTGCGATCTCGGCATGTTCAGCAACCCACCCTGACCTGATGGCGCTGTGCATCAAATATGACGGAGCCACTGTACATGATACCGTGGCATCCCATACCAGGCATTTGCCGTTGGACCATGGCGGGATGGTGACGCCGTCTGGTCTTTTGTCGTCTTCGAGGCCCAACCTGGGCTCCAGGGTGCTTGGTATGCCGGCTCTACGAAGAGCCTTCTTTAGGATCGCGTTGATTTCCGCGTGTCTGGGAGCCCTACCAGGGCTTGTAGTGCAGCTCAAAGGGTGCAGTCCGTCCTCATCCACTGTTTTTCCGCACGCCTTACACTCGTATGGCTCACATATGGGAGCGCCTATTCTCAGAGCGGCCACCATGCGGAAGAAGGTGTTGTCCAGCATGGTGTCCAGCTGTGATGAAGGAAGTGCTCTTAGGAAGCCACTGCTGAAAGTGTCACGAGCAGCTATAAATACCGCTCTCTCTGTCGGGGATTGGATTTCATCTAAGATCGTGCGAGCGGTCGTTTGACACTTGTAGCTGTCAAGCATGTGCTGTGTAGGGTGTTGCTCCCAGGGGCCAGGGCCTATCGCTTGTCTAGCTGCCAGCTCGGCTTCGTCCCTCCTTCCGCGCAGCACAGAATGAACATCCGGTTCTAACAACGTCTCCGCAAGCCCCGAGAACTCTATGATAGAGGCCGCGTAGCACAACGAAGCAAGCTCTGCCACGGACCTTAGTCCCAATCCTCCTTCGCTGAGAGGAAGTGTGGCCCTTTCCCAGGATTTGTCGGTAAGGGCCACGTTTAGAACTTCACTCAGTATCTCCTTTGCCACCTCGTCAAATGCTTGCAAATTATCACCGTGACCTGTGGGGGACGTGCGTAGAATGTAGTTTAGCCTAGGTGATCCTAGGCTGTATCTCCATAGGCATAAAGTAGCCTATGCGTGCATCGCCAATAGCCGAGTTTTGATACACCGGAGGGCGTCTCGCTTATCCAGGATAGTTTTCGATATCTTCCGAGATCCAATGGGCGCTCCCAGGACTTCTAGGTCAGGCAACTCAATTATCTTTGTACCGGGCAGGGCGTCTGCAATGAGTTTGCATGCCTCATCCTGCTGGTGGGAGGTTCCACCTACAGCTATGACCTCGCATTTTGAGGCGTTAAGAGTTAAGCCTCCCTCCTCAGCAAACTGTAGCACTTCGCGAATGTCGGAGGCCACTATGTTCGCCGGGCCGCCTAGTGTACCATCGCCTAGGTACCACACATTTAGTGGACTTTTCATGCGGGACACTAGTCCTGAGATTCCTAAACTAAATAAGGCGGGCCCAATCGGATCTCCCTGTTGTACTCCGTTGGCTGAGAGAAGAGGCTCCCTCCCTCCCCAGGACAGCAAGGATGGCGTGCCGTAGCTCTGCCACGCTAAGCGAAACATTTGTGGAACTTTCGCTTTAACTTCACTAAGGATAACATCGCGTCGGATGGTGTTGAAGGCGTTTCGGAAATCTAGTTTTACCAAGACTCGTGGGGATCCCTCTGCCTCCGTGAAAGCCCGAGTTGCGTGTGCTGCAGCTTCAGCTCCGCCTTTAACTGAAACGCCAACCTGGTGAGGTGCCACCGCCTTCACGATTGCCGTCCTATTAATGGCAATCGTTACTTTGGCAACCAGCCTACGTAAAGTAAGGCCGCACGCTATCGGTCTAATGGAACCGTCTTTTTTCTTCAGGGCTGTCAGATCTGCCCCATAGAAGATTGGGTGGCAAAAACTTGGCAGCCTGCCACTTAGAGTCAAGTTAGTCAGACAGCGCAGTTCCGCTAGCAGTTCGGAAGAAGGTATTGTGCTGTCCAACATATCTCTCAGATGTCGAGAACGTAATCCATCCAGTCCAGGGCCAGATGCTAGTGAGAAGGAGCGAACCGCATTAACTACGAGCTGTGCCGGAACGATGAAAGGCTCATTCGTTATTATTATTATTATGTTTACCGCACGATGTACACGAGAAGGGCTCACAGATGAGAGCTCCTTTCCTGATCGCCGGCGTTATGTGGAAGGATTTGGAATCCAACATGGTGTTGAGCTGGCATATGAGTAAGGCTTCAAACCACCTTCACTAAAGGGGTGCTGTGCCAGAAGAACGGCTTGTTATTTGGTGATGTGTTCGTTCGTTCTGCTGTTTCACTGATGAGTTAATTCTGCTACGGAGCCGAACTAATTTAGTGAGGTAGCAGAGCAGACGGCAGCCGAGCGAAGTTGTACACTTTATTCAATATAGCTTTGGTGGCTTCATCGCAGACAGTGAGGCCTTAAGTGTAAACTGGACAATTTCCTTACGGGAAAATAAAAAAAAAAGTCTAAACCGTAATCTTTCTGCCACTACGTTAGTCGCGCCACTAAGCCATCTAGAACGCAGACTAGCACTACCAAGGCAAACAAAGGCTGGCCGCAGGGGTCTACTTGTTGAATGCTAGATCCCGACTGTATGTCGAGACCGGTGGCGTGGTGAATTCCCCTGCGCTTCGCGACCGGAGTAGACACATAGGTGCGCGGTTTCGAGCCCCACGGTTGCACATTTGTCTTTATGAGGGTCCATCTATAAAGCAATGCAAAAAGCAGTCCCGTGGACGTAAATCTTGGCTGAGGGTCAGTCAGAAAAGTTTTTTTAGATATCGACTGTATGGTTGCCCACGAACTGCCAAACCATCGGCAGAAACTCCGGAGCCTTCTTACTTTTCACTTCTTTAAATATTACTTTTTGCCTATTGTATTTAATGATTTCCGGACGTCCTACTTAACTAGGATCCTGGCGGATCCCTCCTTTTCTAAAAAGCCACGTGCGGCATGGCTTCTCTTCTTTCTTTTACGGCGGCTTCAATTTATTGTTTAACATAAACAAACATATACCAACTTTAGTACAGGTGTAGAACAGTTGTCCTGTTTTATAGGAGTGGTCAGTCTTGCACCACCCTTATTAAAAGGTGGTAGGCAAGACGATAGTAAAGCACCGCTAAGCACTTTATCTACTAGAATGTTCCGCCTCTTTCGCCAGTGTTATAAAGCGAATATTGTTCAATTGAGCATGCCCTGTGCGTGCCACGGCCGCAGGCCGCCGTTAAAGCCAGGCCCGCTTGCGAACGGGAAGGATCGATTAGCCCTGAGAGTTTGGGTTGTATCGACTTTATCAAAGCTCAGGCTGAGCGGCTATTGACGAACATCTTAAACGTTCCTAGCAATAGACCGAAGCTGGCCGATGTTTGTTACACAAATCGGACTGTGTATACAGCTTATATCTGAATGGCCATTATGTCTGAAGACAACAGTGCCCAATCAGTAGAACGGACCTCTGCCAATTCCCTTCCGATTGACGCTTATCTTGTTGATCGTACTAAAGTAGTGTAGGTGAACTTAAAAAGCCCTTGGTTTTTTAGCTGTATTGACCTTGATTATTTTGATAAGTTTTGCTTTCTGTAATGTTTGTTTGGATGATTTTAACATACTCAACGAGGGTTCTTACTAATGTTATCAAGTTTGGAGTTAATTTTTCACAGTACCTTGGTGTGTGCTGCAGCACAGATTCACCGTGCTTAACAGGGTATGTATGGCTCTAGCAAGTCTTAAGCTTTTGCGGACATGTGTTAGAATCCACACTAGGATTTTTTTATCATATTGAAACGCAGTTTTGAAGATGGGCAACGGCCCATCTTCAAATACTATATATATATATATATAGTCGACAGCCAGCTTTACTATTTATGATGCCGCAGTTCTTCTGCAAACAGCTAAATACAATATTTGCCTTAAGAATTAATCCTCTCATCGATCGCTCGTGACTTCCTAAATGTTTTTACTTCATTCTTTGAGGAATACTTGGGTTTCCTTGCTGACTGGTCCTAGTGTCTTATCATGGCACAAATATATATACTATTTCCAGTCCAGCGTACTCCTTTTTCTGGTTTCCGCCTGCTTCGCTACCCACTTTGACTCAACTGATCTCTGATGTAAGTAGAATGTCGCGGTTGTGCACAAAACCGTTGCATCCCAACTTAGAATTTCGTATGTGATTATAATGCAATGTTCGCCCCGTCAAGTCTTGCTTCTCCAGAGGACACTTACCCTCTTGTTTCAAGTGTAGATGGTATATCGGCTTTCCTAAACGACCTTATGATCGCACTGTTAAGTTTAGCATGTCTGCAAGCGCTCTGTAGGCCACTTAAATCTACCATTTCTCCACGCAATTTAAGATCTAGCATGGCGCCAAGCTGGGCCGAGGTTTAGGCTTCAGGCCAACCCCGACTGAAGGTATCCTGTCTCGCTAACAACACGGCGCGGTCTCTCTGGGAAACAAGTCCCTATAAGATTTTTCTGCTACCTTTTGTTCTTGAGCTTATCTAAGTTATGCTGGCTGGGGTGTTGTTTTAAAGCGCCCGGATCCATAGTTCTGATAGTGTCTCGTGCTTTACTGGTTTCATGTCTTATTTGCGGCAGACAATGGCTAAGTCAATAACTTTACTAATTCCCAGACCGCCTTTACGTATCAAAATATTGCCAGGTGTTCTCTTCTAAAAGGACCTTCCGGTTTCGAAGTAGGATAGTGCGTTTTTGTAGGTCTGTGAAAGGACCTTAGGATCTTAGGATCTTAGTACTAGCCTGAATTAGTTGACTTTTGTTAGCATGCCCTGAGTTGTAGTGCGTCGTCGCACTTCGAAATTGTGAACATTAACGGAACCTTTGAGGTGATATCGTGTTGTAAAGTCAATGCCACTGGCGTCACCACTGGGGATGCCAGCGGCTTCACAACGGTCGGTCGCAACACACAACCTTCACAAAGGGCAAGCACTCCGGAAGAGCTGGTGAGAGTCGTCAAGGGACACTGGCCTGAGAGGGTGATTAAACACTTAAAGGTCACCACCGACGCCCTCACCACTCAGAGGGAGGTTAGGGTAGCGGTTATCACTAAGGGGTCAGATTCGGATAAGGGTTTAATAGAGGGGCTGGCGGCACAGTTTCCCACGCTAGCAGCGGTGGCTGACATGAGCGCAGGGACGGCTGCTGTTCTTAAAAATAGCGACGCCGTCGAATTCTTAGAGGGTTCAGGAAACCAAGCGGCCTCTCAACGGTACTTGGTAGTGGGAGTGATAAACCCGGAAGAAGAACTAGGGACCACACCCTGGGGGTGCTCCAAGCTGTCGTGGGAAAAGCGCTGGGGCTGGCTGGCGGGGAGAAACCCCCGCTGATGCACGTCACAAGGGAGCGCCGTACACAGACGCTTCTACAGGCTCTGGAAATCTGCTGCCGTAAGACCGGCGACGGCAGTGGCCTTCTAGAGGTTTGCTCGAGACAAACAAGGAAAACCGGAGCCAAACCGGAGACTACCACCCGGGCGGAGCAGGGAGCAAGGAGCACCCTCAGGGTTAAGGTCGAAGAGGGAAAAACCTTCGCCGACACTCTCCGGGGTGTTAGAGAACAAGTCAGGCAGCAGAAAGGCGCCGGGATAACGGTTAGGGGGGTAGTTAAAAGTAAGGAGGGTGACCTTATAATTAGAATAGAGGAGAGTGAAAAAGGCGCAGGAGAGAAAATGGCGGCGGCCATTCGGGAATCTGCAAAGATGCAGGCCGACTGCCGAGAGCTTAACCAGGGGCAGACCATCGCCCTGTGGGGGATTGACCCACTCTTGGACGGGGAGCAGGTCGAAAGCGAACTGCAAAAGGCCTTGCAGCTTCCGGCCGGCGCCAAGATCACAGCTACCGAGCCAAGGCTCGGAAGAGCTGAAGTTTGGTACGCACTGGTTACGGCGTCCCCGGCGGCAAGAGCCATATGCTCCCGCAAGACCCTTAAGCTGGGCTCGAGGTGGTGCAGACCTGAGGAGTGGATTAGGCTCCCCAACTGCTACAAGTGTCATAGGCCGGGCCATAAGGCCCAAGACTGCAAAGCAGAGAGCCAGGTGCCCCGGGTATGCCACAAATGTGGTGAACCTGACCACCTGGTAGCCAACTGCAAAGCAACGACTCCAAAGTGTCTGGTCTGCGGAATAGAGGGGCACCGAGCGGATAGGATGTCTTGCCCGGCCTATAGGGAGCAAGTCGAGCAGCGGCGGGAGGCCCGAAGGGGCGTCGCCAAGAGACAGGTAGATGGCAAGGAGACCCAAGTAGAAGCCCAAATAACCAAGAAGAGCAATAAAAAGGGGAATAAAGACAAGGGGGCTAAAAATAAGAAGACAACCGTTATCCCAGCAGAGGACGGAAAGGGTGATTGGAACATAGTAGGTAGGGGCCCTTTATCCAACCAATGTTAAAGATACTTCAGGTAAACCTTAACCGCTGCAGGGCGGCGCATGACATGCTCGATGAGATAGTACGCAGAGTCCATAGGCCTCTGCCTGCTCTCCGAGCCAAACATAGCGATCACCAAGCGGAAGGCACACTGGGTATCTGACGCAGAGGCGGATACCGCAATCTGGTGGACGGGTTCCGAGAGAAACCTCGCGATTAGGGGCGAGGGGTCGGGGAGGAGGTTCTCCTAGCTGGAGATTGACCGGGTAGGGGTCATCTATAGCTGCTACTTCTCTCCCAACAGGGAGGAGGAGGAATTTGAGGAATTTCTCGAGGAACTTGCCCAGAGCGCGGGGGCACATGCAGGTAAGAGGGTAGTGATCACCGGGGATTTTAACGCAGCCAGCATAGCATGGAGTAGCCGAACCACAACTAGACGGGCCCAAACTCTACAGGAGTGGATGGCTGCAAAAAGTCTAATGGTTCTTAATGACGGAAGGGTCCCCACCTTTTCCAGAGGGAGCCAGACGGCCTTCATTGACCTAACAATGGTCAATGAGGCGGCCTTTCCACTGGTGGTAGAGTGGAGGGTGAGGGAGACGGAGGAGACCATGAGTGACCACAGATACATCTGTTTCACCATCAGTACCCCCGAGGTAGCACTCGCCCTGCCCCCTAGTAAGAGATGGCAGATGCGGAAACTCGACGCCAAGATTCTAGTGGCTGAAATAGACGAGGGTTGCAAACAACTGGGAGACACGGTGGGGGATGAATATTAAATAATTAGCATACTCTCTACAGCATGCGAGAAAGCTGCTCCCTCACAACACAACGGGAGCCGCCACCCTCCTAATTACTGGTGGAACAAAGGGATCGCAGCTGCCCGCAGGGCTTGCATTAGGCTAAATAGGATTTTCACGAGAACACACAGCTGGTTAACGCAAAGAAAACGACGGGTGGGATTTTACGGGGAGCGAGAGACCGCAAGAGCTGAATCCCAATTGACGAAGTACAAGGCTGCTCGATCGAGACTCCGAGGACTCATCGCCAAATGTAAAGCCCGAGCGGAGAAAGAGCTGATAGACGCGGTGGAGAGCAACGTATGGGGCCTGCCGTACCGAATAGTTATGGCCAAACTCCGGAGACCTCCCCCGAAACTCCCCCCGGATGTGCTGCGGGAGATTGTAACCGGTCTTTTTCCGGCACAGCCGCGGAGAGAAAACGAGGAGTTCTCGGTCACCCCGGAAGACATTCCGGAGGTGACGCTGGAGGAGGTCGAACAAGCCCGAAATCGGTTGGCAACCGGTAAAGCGCCCGGCCTAGACGGAATTTCCCCAGAGGTAGCGAGGCTACTGGTCAAAAGGTGGCCTAAGGTCTTCCAAGACCTTGCCAACAAGCTTCTGAGAGAGGGGAGATTCCCGAGGCTGTGGAAAAGGGCAAGCCTGGTTCTGATCCCCAAACCCGGGAGGAAGACGGGGCCCTCGGCTTACCGGCCCATATGCCTCATTGACGCCATGGGTAAGCTCCTGGAGAACGTTATAGTCAAGAGACTAAACGACGAGATTTAGGAAAAGAACGCCCTATCAGATGCCCAGTACGGTTTCCGGAAGGGCAGATCCGCATTAGGGCTCTAAAGAAGGTTCTGAAACGGGCGGGTGAGGAGACTATGAAGACCCCTAAAACAAGGGGATTCGTGCTCCTGATCCTCCTGGATGTCAAAAATGCCTTCAACACAATGAATTGGAAAGTAATTGTGGAGGCGATAAAGAGGAAGAGCTTTTCCCTCTACCTCCGTCGAATAATTTCATCCTACCTGGATGACAGAGGCTTGGTTGCAGGAGGGCAGGAGTACGAGGTTACTGCCGGAGTCCCACAGGGCTCGATTCTAGGACCCGTGCTCTGGAACATAGCTTACGACGGGGTGCTCGAGATCCGAGGTCTCCCGTATGGGGTGGAGACGTTGGCGTACGCCGATGACCTTGCACTCATGATAACGGCTAGGACCGAAAGAGCCCTGGAGAGCGCCGCCAATGAGGCCTTGTCAATGGTGTCCGAGTGGATGGAGTCCCATCACTTGAAACTGGCACCCGACAAGACGGAGGCGATGTACCTAACAGGCAGAAAGAGCAACCGGCATTAACCTCGTGATGGCGGGCCACCCGATAGAAATCAGAAAGAAGGTAAAGTACCTTGGGGTCATGCTAGACACTGGACTGACCGGATCGGCACACGTTAAGTACGTGGCCGAAAAGGCCCAAAGGGTCTCCCTGAACCTGGCGCGGATCATGCCTAGGGTCGGTGGGGTGGCTGAGGTGAAAAGAAGGCTCCTGGTCTCGGTGGCCGAATCAACGTCGCTATACGCAGCCCCAGTCTGGGGGGACATGGCAATGCGGACGGCGAAAAATAGGGGGGCACTAAGGTCGACCCAACGAACGCTGGCAATCAGGTTAAGCCGGGCGTATCGAACAGTCTCGACCGAAGCTCTCCTGGTCCTAGCCAAAATGCTGCCATGGGACCTCCTAGTGGCTGAACGAAGTAAAATGTATCTAGACGAAGGTCTGGATCTCACTAGGGCCAGGAGTGCCACCATATCGGCCTGGCATGAGGAATGGGCGCAGGTAAGACCCGGTATGACCACAGGGAGCTGGACCAAGAGTCTGATACCGGACCTCAGGGCATGGTATGACCGCCGACACGGGGAGCTTTCCTACTGGACGACTCAGGTTCTGACCGGACACGGCCAGTTTCAGAGCTACCTGTCAAGGATCAAGAAGGTCATCAGCGATATCTGCGTACTGTGCGACTCTGGAGAAACGGACAACGTAGAGCATACTGTTCTGCGGTGTGATGCTCTCAGGGAAGCACGGGACGCAGCACCAACTGCTGTGAGAGGCCGACCCATCAAGGAGGTGGTCTTCCATATGATGACTTCGGCGGAGGCATGGAGGGAGGCGACGAACTTGTTCGACGCTGTTTTGACACTCAAGACAGCCAAGGAAACGGCCAGGCGGGAGAGGTTTGAACGGGTCTCTCGGGAGAGTGGTCGAGACGAGGAGCCGAGGGAGGGGGGAGGGGGTGGGGAGCAGCCAGGCCCTCATGGTCTCGACGCACCCTCACAGGACGGATTACAAAATGGCATCCCCCTATCCAACCGCAGGTAGACATGCGGGATGATAGTCAGGGATAGAGCTGATTGAAGGAGAACGGCAGAGACGCCTCTCCCACGGCTTCGATGTATTGCCAAAGTAATACCGAGCCTGGGGGGGTGGGGAGGAATTCGGGTTTAGTGGGTTTGCAAGTCTCACACTAGTCACGCAGGCTGCTAGTGGCGCATGTGCATCGTGCATTCCCGAAACCTCCCAGAAAAAAACAAAAAAAAAGGTCGGTCGCCTAGCTCTTCTCGCCCCAAAAGTGCAGGCAGGACCAAAGTCGGGGGCGGAGACATCTCTCACGCGATGACTGACGAGCAGTCGGAAGTTAGAAATAGAGCTGCCTCTGAATTACCGGAAAGAGAGAAGACAGACGGAACAGCCAATATTATAGAAGCTAATGGCGTTAAAGCAACAAATAGAAAGCTTAATGAAACTGTGCGAAGCAATCCTCCCACGAAGAAAGAAAATAAAGAAGGGACCAGAAATCTCCGTAAGCTACTAAATAAACTAGTAGCATCAATAGAGGATAGAGGAAGAGTCTCGCGGGATGCAAAGTTAGAGGGCACCATCGAAGACCTAAAAGAAGCAATCAGGCACCTCAATACAAGGAAGACAAAACTAGATAAAGAATTATACAACACAAAATCAATGAAATAGAGCGACATAGTAACAAAGGTTAAAACGGGACAAAGAAATCCAGGATCGAAAGAGAAGTGCTGTGTTCCCGTTGTCCAACCACGGTAGAGGACAGAGTGGTAGCGCAAATTGAGGAGGAAACAGAGGAGGCAGTAACACTTGAAGGACAGGTAGAGGTAACGAAACGGGAATGGCCGGACAAGGTGATCAAACATATAAAGCTCACCCAGACAGACTCTCTCCTCGATAGGTGTCCGCGCCGTGGTAGTCTCTAAGGGGTCTGCCTCGGACAAAATCCAGCTGGGGAAGCTTGCTTTACAATTTTTCTCAGTCTCGGTGGTAAACGAATTGGGCCCCGGAGAAGCCGTAGTGCTTAAAAATTATGAAGCCATAGAGCTCATCGGCGGTTCAAGCGAGACGGCGGCAGCTCAACGCCGTCGTGGTCGTGGGAGTAATAGACCCGAAGGAGCCCACTGAAATTAGTAGCCTAGGTATGCTACAAGCCGTAATCGAAAGGCCATCAAGCTTGCAGGTATGGGGGAGGCCCTGCTTGTACACGTCACCAAGGAAAGGCGAAGAAAACCCTTTTTAAGAGCTCTAGATTTCTGCTGCAGAAAAACGGGCGACGGCAGTGGAAACCTGGAGATGTGCACGAGGTTCTCTGACAATGTCAACCGGGAGTCTGGAAATCGGGAAGAGCGGGGAGTGCGAAGCATGCTAAGGGTCAAAATAGAAGATAGTGCAACCTTCGCAGACGCCTTCCGGGGCTTAGAGCACATATCAGACCGAACAAAGCCGGGGCAAGCGTGCGCGGGGTTTCCCAGGTCAAGGAGGAGGACCTCATTATTTGGCTGGAGGAGCACCAAGAGGGCGCAGGGAAAACGCTGGTAGCATCTATTCGTGAAAATACAAAGTTACAGGTCGAACGCCGAGATTCGATGGCGACAAAGCACGGTCGCGCTATGGCGGATCGACCCCTCTTCTTGGGTGAGGAGGAAGTTGAGGGGGCTCTTAGAAATGCTATTCAGTTGCCGAGAGAGGTTGCGATTAGGGCAAATTAACCAAGGCTTTGTAGAGCGGAGGCATGGTATTCCCTAGTGGTTGTGCCACTGGCGGTAGCAAGGGAGCTTCAGGTCCATAAAACCTCAAAGCTAGGGTCGAAGTGGTGATGGCCTGAGAAGTGGCTGTGACTCCCTAGCGGCTTTAAATTCCAGAAACCGGGCCACAAAGCTCTAGACTGCAAGGAGACCGAGGCTGCAAGGAAGGTCTGTTTTAGATGTGACAGCCCGGACCACATAGTTAAGGATTGCAAAGCGGAGGTACCGAAGTGCCACGCTTGCGGGGTGGACGGGCATTGCGCAGACAGTATGGCTTTTTCCGTGTGACCATAGCGGAATAGTGACTCTGTCAGGTTGCTACTCAATGCTGCCATTAAGACCCTTCAGCTCAGGTGCAGATGGTGTCCCTGCCCTTTTAAGAGCTTTTCTAACTATGGCGTTGAGCTCAGCGTGTCTTGCAAGTCTGCGGGGACTTTTCAGGCAGCTTAACGGGTGTTGACCCTCAGAGTCAACAGGTTGGTCGTATGACAGACATGGGAAAGACGGGGCGCCTATCCTCAGGGCTGACACCATACAGAAGGGTTCGGGTCTAGCATAGTGACTCCTAGAATTATTTTTTTAAGGAGGTTGTTTTTAATTCTAGACTATCCTCCGTCCCCTACGGGCTAGGCACTTAACCTGAGGAATATCTTTAATGCACCGAAGGCCGGATATGTTAAGATATCTAGGGTTTCCCGAACAGTCCTTGTGGCAGCACTCTCAGCGGTATGGATTATCATCTATTCTCAATAAGCATCGCTCAAAGGAAATTCGACCAACAACAGGGATCGAGCCGGCGACACCCCGATAGATGGCAACCATGACTAGCGCACTAGTCCCCACGGAGTCACCTGCAGGTGCATACTTGTTATTCGTGAGTGGATCTTTAACAGGGTCTCTCGTTTAGCGTCGGGAGAGCGTGGAATTTCTTCTGGCATTACATGAGCACCTAGAACTTCTAGGTTACCCTGAGTTGCACGAGATATCCCGGGAAGTGCTTCCATGATTGCTTGTATAGCTTGCGCTTGATCTTGAGGGGTACCTCCGACAGCTAAAACCTCCCTTATTATTATTATTATTAAGGTTTAATTCATTTCTATCTTCTAGATTGCAGTCTGTTTGTATAGGGCAGGTGGTTTCCTCGTGGAGATCTGTTAATATTGGAACTCCTCAAGGACCGTTACTTTTTTTGATTCTCATTAATTTAATTCTGCTTAATATTGAAAAAGAAAACATTGGTAAACCAATAGCTTTTGCCGATGATACTTCACTTTTATTTAGGGTTGACTCTTTAGCCCTCGATATACCGCGCTCACTATCTCAAGTGAAGGAGGTAATTAAAATCTTTAATTATTTCGGCCTCGTTGTTAATGCTAGCAAGACTAGTCTCACTCTGTTTCGCTCACCTCAACGAAAGTTGCGGGCGGATCTTGATCGGCTTTCTTCAGAATTCGGTCTAAAGTTTTCGTCAACTACTAAATGTTTAGGCCTCATCTTACAAGAAGGTTTAAGTTGGCGCGCTCATATTGATCATATAACACCCAAATGTTATGCAGTTATATCGGCCTTGCGACGTTTGCGTCGTGTGGGAGTTCCGTTGGATAGTCTGATATTGATCTACAAAACGCTGTTTGTGCCGGTACTCACGTACGGCATTATCTTGTGGGGAAGTGGTTATGATCACGTTCTGCATCGGGCTCAGGTAATGCAAAACGATGCCCTGAAGGCCATATTTGGGATGAGACGTAGCCAATCTGTTAGAGATATATATTGTAATTATAAGATCCTATCCATCGATTCGCTGTATCGTCTTCAAGTAGCTACTTTCGGCTTCAAGATCAGTCGTAGTTTAGTACCTGTTGAGGTTGCCTTCCCTCTAGTCCCTCAGCGGTGGAAAACCTCGCGACGGGCCATCACTTTTGTGATACCTCGGGTACAGAAAAGATCTAGTACCCAATCCGCATAAAATCCGCCACTCGAAGTCCCTGACGTCCCATGCCGTCAAAATATGGCTTTTAAATAGGAATACATGACGGAAAAAGAGAATTTACTTATTTTTTAGCTTTTACTTGTCATTTCGAGTTATATTGTTCATCAAGTTATAGCTCAGTGTGCTCCTTTGTCTTTTGTGTCAGTATAGCCAATAATATGGTATAGGTATTAACTTCTGTTTTTACTTTCTTCTTTTTCTCTTTTTATTCCCAAACCTTTGTACCACTTTTCATAACGAGAACTTAAGCATGTGAATGTATGCAGTTCCGTAAATAAACTATGTCTGAATTTAATTGAATTATTATTATTATTATTATTATTATTATTAAACAATGTTGCAGTTGTGAGGGCTTAACGTATTATTGCAAATCTTTTAAATAACTACTTTACTCCATGGCGCCTAAAACAAATGCCGCTTTCCCTCTGCAAACGGCCAAAGACAACGATTGCCTCAGGAATTGACATTCTCCTCGGTCGCTCGTGACCTCGTGATTTCGCTTATTTAAATCTTGGAGAAATACTTCATTGCTGATTGGTCCTAGTGTCTCCATGGCAATAGGTACAAACATATATCTTGTTTCCAGTCCAGCGTATTTAGTCCGTTTTCTGACCACGTGTTTTGCTACCCCGGCTCAACTGAGCTATGATGTAAATAGGAAGCCGCGGTTGTGCACGAAACCGTTGCATCCCAAGCTAAGGACTTCTCATGTGACCATAATGCAAAGGCCCTATGCCAACCCCCACTTAAGTTATCTTGTCTGCTGAGAATATGGCGCGGTCTCTCCGGGAAACAAGCCCCTCTAAGATCTCTCTGCTCTTTTTTTTTAACTTTTAAGCTCATCTAGGTTATATTGGCTGGGATTATTAATTATTATTAAAATGGGTTCATATATATATATATATATATATATATATATATATATATATATATAAGGAAAGTTATATATGTTTAAAATGTATCGCAAAATAAATTTGCATTGATTTGTCGACATTCTTTGTGGCGGTTTTTTGCCGGCTGGTGAAGACTAATAGCTCGGCATGAGTTGTCAAAGAGGTTGAACCTAGCGGATAAACTATCCCACTTTGCCTACAAACTATCCCAAAGTTGGTATCGCATGGCAAAGCAAGGAGAGTTGGCTGATCCTTAACCAGTGTCTATATTCGAATGTACCGTCATTTCAGGAATCTATTGCCGTCTGACGAAGAACGAGAAACGGACACGTTTCGCGAGGCATTTGAGGACGTCCACGAGACGAGCGTGGTCGATTTGCGCGCCAGTGCGGCGTTTCTGAATCGCAGCGCGCCCGATCTTAACGCAAGCGGTGATAGTAGCGTCTATGTTAGTAGTAAACTCAACAGTACGACAAATAGCCTTCCGATTGGACAGAGTCGCCGCGGTCATTCGCTTCATGATCTCAATGGTCAGAACGTGGCCAGCCACTCGCAGCGCCGCAGTAAGTACCAAGATGGCGGACTCACGCGTCACGAACTAGATCACACAGCAGCAGCAGCGGCAGCAGCAGTAGCGTCGGGGGCGGCGGCTGCGACGGCTGCGGCCGCGGCAGTCGACAACGGAGGTAAGTCTAGCAGCACGCGGCAAGTGGTCATCATCAAGAAGAGTCCCCGGCAGATTCGGCACACGGGAAGTGCGGTGGTGAAAGCCACACGAGTGTCTCTCATTGACGAGTCCGGCAAGCTCGAAGACGTCAGCTACGAGGGCGACGACATAACCAAGTATCTTCGGGGGCCTTCGACGAGATCACCGGCCAGGCCACAGAGGGGGGCGGCACAAATGTCGCTTTCGATCGCTGTCTCCGTCAAGGAGGTCGCGCAGGAGGACACCGCGCAGGCAAACGGCTCGGACGATGATGGCCCTGGGCTGAGGCCCGCGGGAGCCGCCGGCGCTCCCGATGACGACGTCATTGTCGCCAGAAAAGCCAACCTGACAACCTCGTTCAATGATGACTCGCAGGAACCTTCTGAAGAAGAAGAAGAACACGTTCAACACGAAAGCGGCCCAGCCAAAGACGATCTATCATCTGGCGCATTGGGTTGGAGTAACGGAACCCGCGATGAGCCACGAGAAAAAGATTCTGAAATTAAACAATGCAATACTAGTGCAAGGCGGGCCTCATCACAATCGCAAAATTCCTCCGCCGATGGCGAAACGGAAGCTGGTCATGCGAGAACAGTAGGCGACGGTTCGGATGGAGGACGACTGAAAGAAGCTACTGAGAAAACAATTGATAAACCATCCGATTCAATTCAAACAGAACATCATCCTGTTAGAAGTAATATAACCCCCGTGGCAATTGTAGACGCCGCTGGAGGAGAGGTGGGAGTCATCGAGAATGTAGTGGGCTCTTCCGTTGAAGATATGATTTCTACGGTTGCTGCAGTAACGTCGGCCATAGCGAAAGCTGCTGATATACCTTCTACGCAAGAACACGAGTTGACCGTAGAAGGTGAAAATAAGCACGTACCCGCCGAACCGACCGCTTCAGAGATAGCAGATTCGAATCAGCCGGTAGTAGATGAAACTAGGCCCCAGGAAAAGGCCTCTGCAGTTTCCGTTTCTACAGCAACGGGCACAGCGGAGGCAACCTCAGAGGGCACTAGTACCACGAGTGTTAACTTGAATAATTTGCATGATGCTAATGAGAGGATAAAAGGAGATGCGGTAAAACCACCTCCAATGTCTCCCGCAGCTAGCTCTTCACCTCCCATAGAAAAAAATAAAATTTATGGCAAGCCCGATGATGATTCTCTGTTAGAATCAACAGACCAGTCAGATGTTGAGGTCATCGAAAGGGATACACCAAGTACGGATCTAGCAGACAAAGGAAATTACGAGAGCGATGTTATGACTCCCGGAGATCAGGTTGTAGAAGTCAATATAGAGACCACGCCTGACAGCAATGTCCTCGACGACGATATCGAATATGCACGCGAAGTGTCTACCGGAGAGTCGCGGCCCGAGACAGAATCAGACTTTGTATCTCCTTTGAGCGCAATATCGGAAGGTGGCGAAAGCGCACTAGGCGCCTCGGATGCTCCGAACGCCGAGATCGAACGAAAAGGTCTTGGTCAAACCGACCAACATGCTCATCCCGGCGACGGGGAGGACACAGATGACCCGTTTGAGAGCCCCGATGTTGTCTTTATCAATAACGGTGCACCGGTTACACGTACGCCTTCGGCACCCACCGTCTCCCCGAGTCCCTCAGCTGTTGCCCAAAAGGGCTCTTCGGCGGTAAGCGTTCGTAGTATGTCAGCTTCGAGTCACCGCACCGTATCTGCTGCAAGTCACCGCTCTGTGTCGGCGGCCGCCAATACGAGAGGGTCCGCAACGCCACCAAAAACGTCCAGGGATAGCTCTGCTGCAGCGTCCCCAAAAAGTTCGTCTCGTCGAAATTCGGCCAAATCCCCTAAATCGCCTCGGGTTTCGTCCGCTGGCTCGGCCGCGTCGGCCAAAACGGCATCTCGTGGCTCTTCGGTGACGAAGCAGAGTAGTCGTGTCTCATCCGGCATGGCGCGAGGTGAAACGTTCGTTAAGGCCGAGCGCACCGCTGAGGGACAGGTATCGCCGGGACTGCTGGAGTCAGCCAAGACGATTGTCGAGGAGACCGTTGAAATGGCTGCCCGGACACTCAGTGCATCGATAAAATCGGCCAGCCTATCACACGATGACAGTAGGTCAGTCACAACATCCGAAGATGTTGTGACTGTGGTAGAAGTCCGGCCAGCTGATGGAACGGAGTCCAGACTCTCAAGTAATACTGTTATAATTGACAAGGGTAATCCCGACGCAGGAGGAGAAGAAGAAGAAGAATCTGTCTCTAACGGTAAAGTTGCACCAACAACCGACAACGAAGATGCAGAGGACACCGCAACGGAAGATATTCCCGAGGACGCGCCATCGACAAGTCGGCGTGCATCGGCAGAGACCACTTCCGAAAAAGAAGAAACCGGTCAACCAGTAGATTCACTTGGCAATGGTGGTCGTCAGGCTAAAGTCGACACGAGTAGTTTGACTAGGAAAGACGATTCTGTTGAAGGGGAGACAGCTGCTTTTAATAATGAGGCTAATCTGAAGGACATACGGCCAAGCAAAGGTAGAGTGGACAAGGATGAAGTGTCCACATTGCAATCAAACGACACCCAAAACGTAACGGAGCACAAGGGGTCATCCTCTGACCGAGGAGAAGATGACGTAGACGCAGCTGTCCCAGTAGCTGCGACCGTCGAGCCTGGTAGAGCCGACAAAAGTGAGCCTGTTCCGGTGGTTGTTTCCGTAGACGATGTTGACTCCACCGGGCTTCGTACACCTGACTCGAAGGCGACCACACTGGACGACTCGATGTCGCTTCCCAACGACTCAGGTCACGCCACCGAGGAGGACCGCGGTAGCTCTCCTGACTTCCGGAGGAGCGACATCGGAGACGCCGTCGGCCTTGCACCGGCCGTGTCGCACAGCGATTCAGCCTCAAGCCGAAAGTCCGTCCGCACGACCGTCAAACGAGCTTCAAAGACGTCGACCGTTCTGCCGTCGAAGACGCCCACAGCACGCACGCGCAAGTCCCCTGCCCGAACCCGTCGGAACCGATCGCCTCCGCCACCCGACAAGTACCTCAATCGCCTTAAGCGGTCTAAGTCCGAAGGCGTAGGACTGCACAAGCTTGCGAATGGCGGCACGTCAAGCGACGCCTGCCGGATCAACTCGCGAGCTTCCGTCAACAACGGCGAAGGCCGGCTCAGCCGGCTGCAATCGAAGTCTGTCGCCGAGATGGAACAGCAACGCCACGACGAAAGTACGTCCTTGATACCGGCGTCGGGTGCAAATCGACAAGGTGGACAGCCCACTCAGTCGGGCGACGGTCATGATTCGTGTCCCGGCAGGCAAAGGCGCGGCAGGCCGGGTGCCGCCGGGCCTTCCCGCGCTGGCTCGGCCTGGTGCTTGAGCCCCTGCAATGGGCGCTCTAGTAGTAGTAGTTCCGAGGGCACCAGTCGATGCGGATGCTGCCCGTCCAATGTTTGCAATATTTTCTATGTCACAGCCATTCAGCACTTCTAAAGTATTGCGCTGCTTACACATCTTTTCTTGTCAAAGAACGTCGACCCGAACGTCACACCTGGCATTCTCGCCAAGTATGAACGTCCCGGATTAAGCCGGCCGGCCGCTACAACAGAACGCCGGCGTTTCTTTTTCTTCTTTATTTCCTTCTTCTTCTTCCTCTTCTTCTTCTTCTATGTTTTTTTTGGAGTAGACCAACCTCGTAAACGTCTTGGTCCTAAGACGTTGCTCGAGAGGCGGGCACGACTCACGACATCGCCATGATTAGATCCTTATTCCTACACCCATACACACAGTTCCGAATGTATTTCGCATTAGTGCATGGGCTGCAACGTGTGTTGTTGTCGTCACCAAGCGTGCCACGTTTCGGCGCTCCGAGTTCTTCTCGGGTTGTGGGAGTAGGGTTGGGGGTGGGTGGGTGGGGGTACTGACGTGGGCTGGGAAAGGGGCATGGGGAAGGCGGGAATACTACGTTTACAGCTCGGTAGGCCGACACGCGCGACGCCCGTGCCGCCCTCGGGTCCGGTTCACCGCGCCTGCTCCGAAGGCCGGTTGATGGGAGTGCGCCCGTGCAGGAGTCACTCGAGTGCTGCACCTTGCACTAACTATGCCACCACCGACACTGTCACGGTTAGTTCGGTTACCATGCGTTGGACCATGCCTAGTGGTAAGGCTGCTTCGGACTTTCACACTGAGACACGATGCACTCTGCTTGACACAACCAAAGATCATCACCGCTCACTGACTGATTGCCTGGCGGCCAGACCGAGGTGATCGAGTCCACCAGGTTGACGAGAATAGCGGGCCCGGCGAGAGGACAACTATGAGCGACAACGATGGGAGCGGCATCGGTGACAGCCATGACAACTAACGATGACGGTCGGAGCACAGAACGGCTTTCGTAGTGAGAAAATCACGATTCCATAGGCCGTGATAGCTAGACACATATATATATATATATATAGAGAGAGAGAGAGAGAGAGAGATAGGTGATCTGTAGATTAGTGGTAACATAGCGACGAAGCAATCTTAGTAATCCAGCTTTAATCAGCCTAATCAGTTGCATTGTCTGGCCGGGCACGACATCATTCTGACATTGTGCCGCCCACCCTGTCATGTTTTGGTGCACTCACATGCTTGTTAACGACAGTTCCCGCAATCCATAAGTCGATAGATACTGCTAGCACCGATAGTAGCAATCAAGTTGTAACAGAGCAGTGCTCAGCCGGATACGAATAGCAGTAGAAATAGGTAGGGTCGTCGTCGTCGTCGTGTTGTTTTCGGGAAGCAGACACATAGGCGGCCCAACATGCAGCTCGTGCAGAATTCGATCTCTCACGTCAGTGATGTTCGCATTGATGTTTGCCGTTTTTTTTGCATTCTACCCTTTGTCGATGTGCTTTCGTCTCAACTGCGTATGTAGTGGAGCGACTGCGAGCGAAGCTGGACCACCTGCGAGCTGAGCGACGCGAGTGTGAAGTGCAGAAAGAGGAAATGACCAAACACGTCAAAGGGCTACAGTCAAAGCTTGTCCACGAAAAGGAAACAGGTAGGCGCTACATTAGGCCGTGATTGTGTTTCAGCATCTTGCACACGCTAGATGAACTAGAAGAACCATAGTTACCGCCGTAGCGACGGCAATATCACCTACGATGTACAGTAGTAGTACAGCCATGTATATACTACTCGAGTTGGAGTGAGTCAATAGTGCGCAAAGGTCTGGCAGCTCTATTCTGGCTCGGTTCTAAGAGCCAGACGCATGCACACGTTTGAGTTTAGAAAACGTTCGTGCACCACCATACGTGCGTGAGCCCTAAAAGCGCGACCAAACTTCTCTTGAGCTTAGTTTGTCTAGCAAAAGCTGAGCCCAGCAAATACTTGGCCGTAAATGCTTCGCATTTTTTTCCCGTTGTTAGAGAATTGGAGGACCTACTGAATGCTCGAGAGATCAAACAATACTTAACGGTTGTTTTTGCTGTTGCTTCTGTTGCCACCTTTTTTGCCATCAAGACACAGTCTAGGGGGCTAGATCGCCAGTAATATTTGTCGATTACCGGGGTGTCGGCGGGTTCGAGCCCTCTTGTTGATCGACTTTCTTTGAGCGATGCTCATTGCGAATAAATTATAAAGCCATACCGGCGACTACGATGTTACCACAACGACTGTTGGAAAAACCCTATCTTTTTAGATATACCACACGGCGAGTTCCAGACCCGTAGGGGACGGAGGCTACTTTAAGGCTAGAATCAAAAACAAAACTGTTCTTAATCCAAAAATCTATCTTATTTCCGCACAACTGGGTTCCACGTGTATCACCTGTTTCAGTTTGGGTCCAAATTTGTAAACTTTAATAAGCACTTTCCTGAAAATATTAGGGTCGTAAAGGTTTTGCCTTATTCGGCATCTCACCGATAAAATATAAAAATAGATATATATCATCACTCTACAGTCGATAAATAATGGTTGAAAACAATTACAAATGTGCTTAAAATACGGTGTGCTGTGATGGCGTCTACGATAGATACTGACACAAAATGTAAACAGCGTCCTGTGTGACATATAGGGTATGACTCGTTTTGTTTGCTGGAGTTCTTTGAACGGCATGGTAAAGTCGGTTTAGTAAAAAAAAACTGCGTTGCTTTGCGTAGTACCGAATCCGGCTCGAGCAGAATTACCGATTCTCCCTTGATTCTTATGCCGAATTGAACACTGCCCTGCTGATATATTCATCTGCATCAGAGAGCCCAAGTGCGTCCGACACGAGCACGATAAAAGTGGTTGAAAATTTAAAGGCGAAATGATGCTATCTTTTCCAGCCATTTTGTCCAGTTTAGCTGTATAAGCTATAACGTTTAATAAACTCGTTGTAAAATATTCCAATGCAAGCATTTCGATTTTTCTTGGGTCCTCAACATATATATATATATATATATATATCCTGGTTTCAAATGGCCTAGAGCCTAATGTGAAGCTTTTCGGGACTTTTGTTGCCTCTATTGTGACATTTACATATTCCTCGTAAAGACCAGATAGACTATGAAAGGCTGAACCGAATGGAAAAGAGATTTCAGCACAGCATTGCTAGTAAGTGCGCCGTACTTCCAACACAGATGGAGCTACCAAGCTCCACTCAAGTTTTATAATGATCGTAGGACCGTGCCGTTACTACCACGGGCAAAAGACCGCAAAAATCCGGTTCTGGGAAAATCTCGGTCGGATTATTGAGAACAAGGATTTGCCTTTATCAGACACGAGGCTATCGCAATGAACCAAGGTTATTCGTAAGGGGCTTTTCGTTCGACTGTTTGAGTACTTTTTGGTTCCTAACAAGACGTACGCCCGCATTGTACGCGATGCAATGTGGGTATTCCTACAATATAAGGTTCGATAGATGAAAACAAAAATAAAGTTTGTCCTGTATGAGGGTCATTCGCAGACGATGCTGGACAGTACGATGGGCTGCCATTTAGTTTAGCCGATAGGCTGTTGCGGAGAAACTCTATATCCGGACTGCACTTATGTCCCCCGTATTCATGCATTTTCGCTTGTGGCATGGACTCGCCATTAAAGCGTCGGTAATGTTAGGCACCTCCCACGCTAGTCTCGGCCGGTCTGATTACCTAACGACGGACCCTGTGGCAGTATGCGTGGCCTTGTATTTTGTAGAAGGAGTAATCCTATTTGCACGGAAGCCAGGCCTACGACTTGGCTTTTGACGAGCTCAGTAGTTTAGGATAATGTGTTGCCGCAATTGAGTTGGTACGATACGACTACAAACAATTACAGTGAAACGTAGCATGATATGCAGTACCTAATCCTTACAGTGCACGAAATGTGGAAGAAAAAGTATATCGAAGAGAAGAAAATCACGCCCAAGTTAGAAGAGGAGAGCGCTAAACTTCGACAAGAACTCGAACGGCTCCACAGGTAACTATGCTAAATGACTATACTCATAAGTACCTAGGTATAGGAAAAAAGAAAATACGTTTATTTAGATGGGACAATACTGCTATCCAGCATATATGTATATAGAAAATATTGTGATGATTTAGTAATCATTTACAATACGTTTGCACACTTGGCACTGCTCGCCGTAAGCTATATATATATATATATATATATATATATATATATATATGCGTGTACAGTTGAATAGTTGATACAGCTTTTTCTAGACGTTAGCAAAAAAATCTAAAAGGCTTGAGTCGTTGATTTTTCGGGCGTTTCTGTGGCGCTCATAGATGCTACATCACAATTATTAGCTTTGAGGGCAGCTAGAGCAGAGAGATGAGCGACCTGATAAGGAGAAAAACAGGGTTTTGGGTTGTTTTTTGGGCCTATGAGATGCTGGCAGTGCCAGCCTGGTGATGATAACGTCGTATCGCCGGACGCGAGAGTAATTAATACCTGTTGCCGTTGCTGCGTTCTCTGTAGGGACCTTATCACAAAGGTGGAAGGGCGGGACCCCAGTGACACGCGGTCGCCATTCACGAGACTGGAGGAGCCGTCCAATAAGGTATGTTCGTTAATAAAACGCTGAGTCGTCTGCGCTATTTGACATAACTCACCGCTTAAAACCCGACTCTTGACCTATACGAATCTTGTTGTTGTTAAAACATAACGTTATTTTTACTATTATTACTATATTCAATATTTTTGATTGATTGATTGATTAAAGAACCAAATCATGATAATGTGTAGAATGTGATATTACACCCCCCATAAGCTAGCCCTTAGTCAATTGAGCCAGCAGTACACGCGGCAGTTCCTTTACACGCTGCGACTGAGACTAGTTACCGTAGTAACTTGCTTTCCTCTCGATCCACCATGTTGTTCTTTTTTGGAGCACCAAGGCCGCCGATGAATCTCATTCTGGCCTTACTCACCGGACCCATTGTCTTTGCCTAGCGATATGTTTTCCGTTTTATGTCATCTTCGGTGTCCGGCATTTGCGTTTTTCTCGTTATTATTATGCATGCTTGGCGACTAATCGAGGAAATGCTTTGGGCTTATATAGGACTATATTATCAAAGCAAACCTTTATTTTCCCAAAACTCTTTTAAAACGAAAAATGCTTTTCGTTACCAATTTCTTCATCATACCTTTCCTAAATACCTAGTTGCACTTCATAAGCAAATTTATCAGGTCGGACCTAGCCTGTAGTTTTTGTGAGCTTATCGAATTCCCCGATGTCTCTTATCCTGCCTGGATCTCACCTCTCCTTCGTCTATAGTGCACCCTAATATGCCTTATCTGTTTCATCCTTAAAACGCACTTCTCCTTTAGAGTCATCTTCAACAGGGTTTGCAAAACTGGAGCTGGAGTCCGTTGTCTTTCGGGCGGCTTGCCGCTTAACTCTTGTTTGCGTCTTGTATTATATGTAACATCTAAAAAAAAATGAAATCTCGTAAAATGCCGGGAGCGCCGACGCTATCCGAAAAGTTCCACTTCTGTGCCAAATTTACTTGGTAGAAGCGCTAACTGCGCATAAGATCTAAATAACCAGCCGGCGCCTTTCAATGGGGGCAAGTTCCGTTCGGTAGTCTCGCGTTCCTGAAGCAGGCTTGCGTATAAGCTTACACCGACCGTCCCTCTTTGTCGTTACAACTTTTATTGGCGCCGATGTTGACGCCTTTACCCGTTTAGTCAGTTCCATCCTAGTTAGCTCATTTAATACTTTCCTTACTGGTCCCGCTACGTAAAGGAGAGCGTAGCTCATTCTGGCGAGGTCCTACCCACTCCTTTTGTTTAACTCTTGGTTGAAACCCCTTTACGGCATTCTACGTTTTTTCCAAAATTATGTAACTTCACCAGACTAGTTCATTTCTCTCCACGTACCCGATTTAACAAGCATGCCGCTTGTAGGCCTCAGTAGACCAAGCACATAAACTTGGCATCTTACTACTTTCTGCGTTCCAAAATCCACTCATAAGTGCCCTGCCTCGATACCATGAGGGCAGTCGTCTTTTCAAAGTGTGCTCGCCTAGCACACGGCACATGCGTTGTTTCTCGTGTTTGTCATTTCGGGCTGTGCCCGTTGTCTCTACTTTGTCAAGCAGAGTCGATCTGTCTCTGAGTGATTTTTTTGCAATTATCGGACAATAAACATTTTGTTTCCCCCGTACGTTCCGCGTTTACGACTGCTCACACGACAAGAGCAGCAGCAGCAACAACAACAACAACAACCGATTCCTAGCGATAGCAAGACAACTGAATACACGGCAACTCTTGGACAACTCTGGCATGGACACGGGTCCGTCGATACAATTATTGTTTTAGAGAATTAATTAAAATAGAAAATAAATTAAACTGTCTTTTCACCTACCCGTACCGACCCCTCAGGCCTTCCCCTCTCTCTATTCCCTCCAGTTGGCTCTCTTTTTAGATTGGCTGATGCCATCCATCTGCAATCCGAGTGGAGCCAATATGTGCCTGTACGTGCCCTATACTTTCATTCAAAAAGTTCGTTGTTTTAAATTAGTGCAGTTGTTGCCAGTGACAATATTACAGGGAATGCTGTTGTTGTTGTTGTTGTTGTTGTTGTTGCTGAACTCATTGCCTGCTTATTTTTATTTCTCTAACCATGTTGTTATCATATCAGCAATGCCAAGCGTTTGTTTTGCACATCGTCTCTGTTGTTCCGTTTTTGCTGTAGATTATTCGGTTGTCATTTAGTCATTCATTTAAATAAATTAATATTATATAATGTATAGTTATAGTAGTATTATATATATTTATTATTATATATTATATATTATTATATATATATATATATATATATATATATATATATATATATATATATATAGGTTCAGTTTGTTGTGATTTCTGCTGTTTTTTATCGCGCTTGAAACGATAAAGCCAGGACAGCTACTTTAATACTCTATGCTACCGCTAGTTTTGTTGATGCTGCTGTAGTAGTAGTAGTAATTGTAGTAGTAGTTGTTGTTGTTGTTGTTGCTGCCATTGCCCTCGTTCTGTCCGTTGAGATTACTGCGGTTGATGTTACCGCTTGGCGTCTAAAGTGTAATTAGGAGTGACGTTTACCACCGAAGACGTTCGAACTCGAACACTAGAGCCCTTCACGTTTAATTTTGTTTAGTGTCGTTCGCGTGCCTCACCGCAGGATGTGAGGCCACAACTCTTAGCGCTCGACCTCTGCCCTATAAACAGTGCTTATTTATTGAGAATAAAACAACTCGAATTTAGATCTGTTTAGTAATGCAGCTGTTTATATGAGCACACTTTGTGGTAGACATTTTCGCTTTGGCACAGCTCTCAGAAAGGCTCACGGATTCCCATGCTAACATTTAGGATTAAACGAAACATGCAGCCTGCAGAAACAATGAGGCAATTAAGAATCACAACACTGCTCTGACTAGATGCTGCAAAACAATGGGCAAAATCTGGAATTATCGACGAGTGAGCATCACCGAGTTTCTCGTGAGCTCAAGCATAGCACAAAGCAATGACGCATGAAATATTCTAGAATCAGCTTGATCACAAGCTGCCTGAATCAGCATTCTTCTACTAGTCTATCAGTAGTGCGTTGCTTTTGGGATCTTGGGAGATTCGCACCTGCGCGTGTTTTAGTCTGCGCGGTGGTGAATATACTCTTCTCATTTCAGTAAGTTAGGATACCGGACTCGGTACGGTTTTGCCACCGCCAATATGGCCAAGGCTGCGCCGAGAGACGCTGTCAGTAGCCTAGGCATGATCATTAATTAAGCAAGACGCGGACTGCGCTTTTCCGCACACCGGTGATCTGGTTTTGAATCTGGTGCTGAACTTGGTACTGAACTTGAGCTTTCCAAGGATTTAGGGCGCCATGCTAATTGGGTCCAGCGCAAGCTCGCCCCCGCCATTACGTTGGTATCACTGATATTATACTTTGGCACTTTCCGATAACGATTATAGTTTCAGAAAAAAAGGCCTTAGTAGAGCTTCTTCTTTGCCATAGTTGTGTGGTGTTCGGCGGAACTTGTATATAAATATCACTTGTGTTCTTCAAATCCCGTAGAACACGGCTGCTTGTACTGTTTTTTATCTAAATCCCCGATTGTTTCAGCGTGAAGCAAACCGTCTGTTTGAGAGCCGCGCCGTTGGCGTTGAAGATAATTAATGTGCTCATCAATGATGGAGATTCATGTTGAGCCGCAAGATCACTACCTTTAGTCCCTTCCGCAGTGAGAGACCATTTCTCACGCTTCATCTATTTCTCTCACGATATCCCATTACGGCGACTCCTTGAAAATGGACCGCGAGATCATACTGTTGCTGTTTAAAAATCTATTCTGTCCGGTTTTGCGGAGTCTTTCACGCCCGCGTCTTTGAAGAGATGCCCCCGATCTAGTTTTTATATATAGACTATCTAGCTTGATAAACGCTGTTTGTGTTTTCCTTTTTTGACCTGCCATTGTAATGCACATATATTATTACTTATTTCTATATAAGACACGTAAGCACATGATCCCCATTTAGCCCTGGGCATGCTCTACAGTACAGAGGCTGTATGCCGAAAAGTGTACTTGCAAGTACTCTTTCAAAAACTATATTGTTATTCCATCAATTAATACTTGGAATAACTTGGATAAGCTGGAATGCCTAAAAGAGCACTGATGAGGCGTATATATAAAATTAGCTGACCATTAGCTTGGAAGCGTTAAGGAAGGAAAAGCCAGACGATCTTCGGCTTGGATAACGGAATTTATTAGATCAGTAACTAACTAGAAGGAAGCTCAAACGTCTGACTAAGTCCCACCAAGCTAGGGAGTTCCAATGAACGTGCATATTCGTTTGAGCTTATTTTCTTTCTCGTGTCTACCTTCCAATATTATTCTCCAAAACTGCATTATGATTGATTACGAGTAACGAGTCCGGCAATGGGTCATAAGGCTACACCACTTTATATATATATATATATATATTAAAAAGCTGAGTGGGTCATTTCGTCCAATTGTAATTTCCTCAGTCTTTCGGAGGATTGCAGCAAAAATCACTGTCAAGCTAGGAACAAATATCGTGTGCGAAAAGGTTGGGGCCCACCAGCTTGGCTTCAATACGCCTAATGGCATCGAAGCAGTGGTTCACACAACAAGAGCTTTTATGTCTAGCGCACCCAACAATTTCGTCGCCGCCAAACTCGATTTTAAGAATGCTTTTAACCAGGTCCGTCGCGACCACATACTAAAAACTGTACAAACGGATTGGCCAGAGGCAGCCCCCTTAGTTGACCAAACCTAAAGGTCCAGTTCAGAGCTCTCATTCGGTGAAAGAACAATTTTCTCGTGCAGCGGCGTGCAGCAGGGCGATTCCCTTGGTCCGCCGCTGTTCTGCCTAGCAATCAAAGAACTGGTCAATTCTATCCAGTCCCCCTTAAATCTCTGGTACCTAGACGATGGCACCATAGGGAAAGAAGCATCTGTGGTACAGGCAGATATCAAGAGAGTTCTTGACTTCGGTCAGAAGAGTGGTCTTGAGCTCAACCCCCAGAAGAGCGAAATTATTTACAAAGGCCAGCCAAACATATCCGCCTTTGAGGCACTTCTTCCGGGGTGCAAACAAGTCGAGGCAGCAGATATGACGCTCTTAGGGTCCCCTGTGGGGTCGGCCGCCACTCACCCAGAACTCGCAGGTAAGATAAAGAGCCTTTGCTCTCGCCTAAACCGGCTAAACCTGCTTAATCCCCATAGCGCATATCACCTATTAAAATCATCTTTGGGCTCATCAAGAAATGTCTACTTCCTCCGCAGCACGGACGTCGGAGCAAACCAGGATCTGCTGTGGGAGTTAGACAATAGCCTTAGGACCAGCCTTAGCGACCTCCCCAATCTAAACTTGGCCGACAACAACTGAGCTCAAGCCACCCTTCCTCTTAGACTCGGAGGTTTGGGAATCCGCTCTGCAGCAGATCTGGCAGCCAGCTGTCACGTTGCTTCATTACACGCCTCAGAAGCTACAGTCCAGCACATCAGCCCGGCCATAGCCCTGGAGGCTTTCCAAGATGCCAAAAAAGCTGCTGATACAAGATTCGAGAACCTCGCACGCCTACTCCCAGAGGCAAACAAACACCTGCAGAGGTCCTATGACGATCTCATAGTATCCAATAAATATCAGCGTTTACTGTCCGATGCACTGTCCACGGCAGACAAAGCCCGACTACAGGCGGTTGTCCAAAAAGGGGCTAGCAAATGGCTCCAAGCCATTCCTTCCTCAAACCTTGGCACTTTACTTGATCACTAAAGTTTTCGTCTGTGCATCGGCTTGAGGTTGGGAACAAGACTAACGGAAGAACACCGGTGTCCGTGCGGAGCACAAGTGGACATTTGGGGAACCCACGAGCTATCCTGCAACAGAAGCGAAGGACGTCAAAGCCGTCACAGCGAGATTAACGAGATTACCGCCCGGGCCTTAAGGTCAGCTCTACTGCCATGCATTCGAGAGCCAACCGGTCTCCTGAGAAGCGACGGAAAGAGACCTGACGGTCTCACCCTTATCCCTTTTGAAAGAGGAAAGGTGCTTATTTGGGATGCTACAGTCACCGACACGCTCGCCCCCTCGAACATGGAGGCCAGCGCATCAGCCGCTGGCTCCGCAGCACGCAAGGCTGAACGTCTAAAGACCAACAAATACGCCCAGCTCACCGACGAGTTCATTTGTGTGCCACTAGTATTGGAGACACTAGGGGGACCTGGCCCTGAGGCATGGTCACTTTTACAGAAGATTGGCAAACGAATTGAACTCACGACGGGGGACAAAAGAGCTTTCGACTTTCTACTCCAGCGGCTATCTCTGGCGGTTCAGCGCGGCAATGCGGCAGCAATTATGGGCACAATGAGGGGCTGCCTCGAGGATAAGCTTGATTGGTAGCACCCCTAACAAGCCCAATGGTAGTTAGATATTCATATTCCACTGTAACTACAAAATGAAATAAAACAATATGTTTCCATCGTAAAAAAAAAAATATATATATATATATACATAGTGTGTTCAAAACGTATCGCGACTTTTGTGTTTTTTCAAAAATTATTCATTTATTCATGAATATCTATTTTGTCCCCTTCAAAGTAATCCCCATGAGATATTATACACTTGTGCCAACGGTTTTTCCAATCTTCGAAGCACTTCAAAAAATCATTTTTTTATCTTGTTCAGCTCCTCCTTCGATGCCGTCTTTATCTCGTCAAGCGTAGCGTAACGTCGTCCTTTCATGGGCCTCTTCAGTTTAGGGAACAAGAAAAAGTCACAGGGGGACAGATCTGGGGAATACGGTGGCTGCGGCATCATTAGTGTGTTGTTTTTGGCCAAAAACTCGCGCACAAGCAACGATGTGTGAGCAGGGGCGTTATCGTGGTGCAAAAGCCAATTTGTGTTCTTCCACAAATCCGGGCGTTTCTGGCGGATTGCTTCGCGCAAATTGCGCATAACTTGCAGGTAATATTCCTTATTGACCGTTCTACCCTGTGGCAAGAACTCATGATGCACCACGCCCCTACAATCGAAGAAAACTGTCAGCAAAACTTTCACATTCGACCGAACTTGGCGCGCTTTTTTCGGTCTTGGTTCGTGCGGCAGCTTCCATTGAGATGATTGAGCTTTGGTTTCCACGTCATAACCATAAACCCACGATTCGTCACCAGTTATGACCCTCTGGAGCAAATTTGGGTCGTCGCGGACAGAGTCCAACATCTCATTAGCAATGTTCATGCGATGCTGTTTTTGGTCGCAATTGAGCAATTTTGGTACGAATTTCGCGGCGACCCGTCTCATGCCCAAATCATTGATAAAAATCGAATGGCACGAGCCAATCGATATGTTTAGGTCCTCAGCAACTTCTCTAACGGTGATTCGACGATTGGCCAATACCATTTTCTCCACTTCATTATTTTTTTCGTCTGTTGTTGAAGTGCTCGGGCGTCCGGCACGCTCTTCGTCGTTCACATCTTCTCTGCCTTCTGAGAACATTTTGTACCACCGATAAACGTTGCTTCGGTCCAAGGTAGCTTCTCCGTATGCCACAGTCAACATTCGGAATGCATCCGCGCACTTAATTTCGTTTTTCACACAAAATTTGATACAGGTTCTTTGATCCATTTTTTTGAATAGATAAAAATCGAAGACGATCCAAAACACGTGCAAGCAAAGCAGCTGTCAACAATTAAGTGAACATTCAAAATGGCCGAGCTTGTCGGCATAAGTGAGAGACATGAGTACCAACATAACGCCACAAAAAATCGAAATTTGAATATACGTAACCCGCGAAAATTCAAAAGTCGCGATACGTTTTGAACACACCTCGTATATGTTTTTCCATTCGTTTGATTCGAAGGATTTCGGGAGTGCTGGATGCTCGGGCGCCACCGCGAACCTACTAAGCCACCACGTTTCTCCCTACCACCTGAGGTTTCAAACTGTATGGCATTGCTTCGAAACTCGGACGCATGTGCTGAGATACATCTATGATGTGATAGCGCTACTGTAGAGCAAGGGGCATAGGGCCACCGGCTCCCCGGACATACGTGCCTACCTATGTAAGGGTTTGTTTGTCTGTGTACATACAACACTCATATGTTGGTTTTTGCGCCCGCGTACGCCTGCCCAGTAAAGGGAAATTTTATTACAATTCTCCGTCCGTCCGTCCGATTGCAGCAGCGTTCGTACTCATACGATACTATACGTCCGACAGATCCGCGGACCAGTCAACAGGCGGTGACATTCTATTTAAAATAAAAAATAGCTTAGTTTACTACCCTGCTGTTCGTTTATTACTACTGGTACTACGACTTTGAGATGGCAGCACATTGTTCGGCACTGCGGCTTCTTCGGCTTATCTAGGTCATAGCTCTGTAAACACTGCGTTGTAGTCGGGTGCGTAGCGCAGCAAACTGATGGAAAGAAAAACGTAAGCGTCCGCAGAGGACATTTCTATTGTTTCGTGCCAATAGCTGTAGATGTACATATAGGGCCTATCACAAGGTTTATCCGGGACCTGGCGAGTAGTAGAATGGAGGTAGTGACCGGAGGCGAGCGCAAATGAGATTATTTCCGACAACAATTTTTTTCAAGGACTCAGTAGTTGATTTATAGCAATTTGTATGTATTACAGCTTTCCTGCCAGCTTCACTTTCGGGGCAGCGATATCGCTCTTGTACACTGGTGGAGGTGACACCAATCACACGATTCACCACAAAGCATGCATTCGTACTTGCATTTGCTTAACAACTACCATGATTGGCGCCGATGAGCTATGTGCTGCCAAGACCGATCGAATACGTCCAAACCTCAACAACTGTACTTCTAAATCTATGGTATCTAGCTGCATAACTTAGGTAGTAATTGTGCGACTGATTGTTCTCCGAACGATACCGTCTTCTCGATAAGCACGATTCTCTAGCACGGGCTACCCTGCAACTGTGCCTCTGCTACATACATACGTACGTAGAGAACAGGTCACGCGTACTTCTTAAGTTCACCGAGAATATCTCACCGGTATCCAGTCTGTAGAAACAGCACTTGTTGCAGCTGGTACGTCACCGTACAACTTGACACGTGGCATTCAGGTTTTTTTTATATGGAGCCTGGAGGGTCGGAGCACAAAGCGGACATGTGGCAGATTCCAGTTGTCCGCATGTCCACTTAGATGTCTGTCCGCTTCGCTATCATGAAGGTTGCAGAGTGAAGTCTCTAAAATTAACAATTGTACTGTGTACAGGCTCAGCTCTGCTGGCTAGGCATATGACCGTCCTGCAATATATATATATATATATATATATATATTTAAACATTCGGTAATTACCGTAAGGGAATTAAATATTCTCACAAGTATCCTATCACGTATTTACTTTGACATTGGTTGAATTTTAACGCCGTCTAAAAATATATATATATGGCAATAAAATTTTCCCTTTATTCAAGCTGCTGATTTTAGGCTGTAGTGAGACCAAATACCAAATAACGTACTAAGTATTAACATTCATCTTTATTGGTGTCTATCCATATGTATTTACATTTGGCTTTAAAAAATTATATATTTGTAATGCTCTTTGAAAAAAATGGAAACAATAATTTAGTAAATACTTACGTTTGTATGTGCTTAATCACGTAGAGTTATATATGTATGTGTGTCTGCAAAAATAAACATTTACAACTCTTAATGAAGTAATTACAAACTCTTCATTATGACTCAGTAATATCCCTTTCGGTTACATATTAACGATTTGCATCATATTTCGTCGAGGCCTGCGCCAACCTTAATTCGATATCGGCACAGTTTAAGTGATGTTTGAACTATGTCATTACTCTAAAATGTGTCTTTGTGTTTATTATTTCTCTTTTTCAGCTATCGTACAAAATTATGATCTCAGGCCTGCTACAGGAAATTGAAGACCTGAAACGAAGACTCGAATCGACAAAACTGCGCTTATCTGCTGAAGCTAAGGTTAGTATATATATTTTTATGACCAATACCAGTAGTATATTTTACGTTGTAATAATTAAGTATCTGATATGCGTTTATATATATATATATATATATATATATATATATATATATATATGCATTCTGCACCGAGCAAGATGGCTTAGCAGCCTTTGCCTTGCATTCTGGAGGACTGGGTTCGAGATCCAGACCGGCCACTCTTTACTTGGTTTGCATGGTTTCCAATTAAGACAGGGTAAATGCCGGAATGGATTCAAAATTAGCTATGACATGAAAAACTCACGAACATGAAAAACACGGCCATTAGCCTTGCGAAAAATATTAAAAAGACAAAAAATATATATACAGGTAGTTCAACAAGTTCTTAAAATGAAAATCAAGAATTTTCCAAATCTTGTTTTTAATTTTTCTTATTATATATACCCCCCGAGAAACGCCCCCGAAAACAATACACTTTTTCCACCGATATTTCAGAGCATTTATACCTCTTGAGTATAATTCCGCGTCTTTAGACTGAAAATAAGCATTAACAGCAGCTTTAACCTCTTTATTGCTGTAAAAACGCTTTCCACCGAGACTATTCTTCAAATGTCCGAAGAGGAAATAATCAGAGGGGGTCAGGTCTGGAGAATAGGAAGGTTGTTCAATAAGTTCTAACCTCAGTTGGGCCAGTTTTGCCGATGCTTACCGCGACTTGTGTGCAGGAGCATTGTCCTGGTGAAACAGGACAACCTTCTTCTGCAAAGCGGGCCGTTTCACGATGAGTTCTTGCTTCAGGCAGTCCAACAGTCTTGCATAATTTTCTCCCGTGATCGTTTTACCGCTCTCAAGGTAGTCGACCAGACTTATTCCACGTTGGTCCCAAAAAACCGCAGCCATCTTCTTTCCGGCCGATGCCGTTGTTCGCACCCTCTTCGGAGGTCCGTCACCAGGTGCACAGCATTGGCGAGATGCTTCTTGGTCTCGGGAGTGTAGTGATGAAATCAGCTTTGATCCACGGTCACGAATCTGTGCCAAAAATCCGACAGATTTTTCGACATCTTGGCCAAATTTCGCTGTGAAGCGGAAACACGCGCGCCTTTTTGGCCTTGGTTGAGCAAATGCGGCACCCATTTTGCTCTGAGCTTTTTCATCCTCAAGTTCTTGTGCAAGATGAAATGCACACTACCCAAGCTGATCCCCAAGGCCTCCGCTATCTCCCTAATATTCACTCGCTTATCTGCGGCAACGATTTTCCGCACTTTTGCTAGCAGTCGAAAAGCTGCCGTTTCCAATAGCGGTGAAAACGCGCCAAAATTCGAATTCTGAAAAGCTCATTTTAAGAATCTGTTGAACTCTCTGTATATATATATATATATATATATATATATATATATATATATATATATATATTCATAGGTTTAATACATTTCGGGACTACTTTGAAAAATAGTTGATGATATCATAAAAATGTAATAAATTTAGTTTTTAACAAATATATACTTCTCCCACCACACACTAGCCCTTTTTGTATATGTACCAACGTGTACCAAAGTACCAAAAAGTAATACACTTCGTGCACATCTTATTTAAGCGTATATCGTCGCGTAGACTATTGTGAACTGTACCTACAGCAATTCCGAGTTCATTTGCGACGTTTGAGTGAAGCGTTGAAGTGGTCGTTTGTCGGTTGCCATAAACAGGCTCACGCACGCGATGAACTCTTCAAGCCAGAAGCTTCTAAAGATTCAGGGGCATTTATAAAATGCAAAAGCAATTCAAGCACTTTGCTTTGACTAAGACACTCGCCTCCATAAGCCCGGTAGTTTCGAATAGCCTTACGGAAAATCCTAAGAAGAAAAAAAGCTTGCTTGACAGCCACTAGTTAGTTACTCGTCGATTCAGCCAGCTATCTAAAACCTCTCAGCTCTTTCGGTCCGGCCTTGCGGATGGATGGACATCACGTCTCTGTTAGCGAGCGAGCAAGCGGGCGAAGACTGAACGGTCTAACTTGTTTTGCTGGCGGCGGCTACACCCAAGAGGCAAATACAATCGGACAGACCACCAACCAGTGCGTGAGCTGGTGGGCAATTTAATCGCGTCGAATTGCCAACCAACTAATCGACTGAAACTGCTAGTTACTAACTACCACTAACTAGTTAGTTAAAGAGCCCAACATCCCCTAACCAACTAACTAGAGAGCAACCAGCCGCCCATCCAGAGTCAAGCCAAACTAACCTAACTAAACTAAAACAATCTAAACTAAGTAACTAACTCAAACAAAAACTGATAGTAGAAGGTGCCTCCGTCAGCGTAACTCCAGAATTTTCCAAAAGATGTCGCTACTCGATCCCTGCATAAACATTCAGTCCCGAAACTGATTGAATCGGCTGTATTCATAAACGTTTTTTGCAAGTGCTATGTCTGTGGTGCCCCTAATGGGGCTGCGTGGCATGGCGTGGGCCCAAAGTGGTACGATTATTAGCAGCATGATGAGGCAAATCAAAAAGCCAATGGCGATGCTGTGGCGCTGTGACCTTTATCGACATTGCAGTCATCGTCGGTGGCGGCGACAGCAAGCGACTCATTTATTCAATTGTTTTGACCTGTTTATGATGGCCGCGCGTTCGGACGCTGCGCATTTGACCGAGAAGAGACGGTGTGCTTTTTCCACACCTCGTCGAGTCACCTCACTCCTCTCTGTGCTCTGTGTTCTCTGTCGTTCTCCCTATAGAGATGCCTGTGAGGCGCCGATTCGCCGACTGGTTGTCTTTTTTTCTCGTTCTTCTGCTTCGGGGAACCTCATTTAGATAGCTAAATAGCGCCCGCTGGCGCGACTAGTCTATATTTCCTTCTCCTTTTATCTTCTTTGTTTTTGGCCTAACTCACTTTGGGCTCACTTTGACCTTATAGCTTCCGCTGCACGTGGCTACAAACGACACGTCTCGGGCCGGAGCCGGCACTGACACCGGCTGTGATCGTGATAATGATGATAATATGATACCGAATATGTGGGCGGTGCCAGCTATCTTGGGCAGTATGATGACCCATCTAGCAGCTAAGGGCTCTGGCCTCGGATGAAGGGCCCTTGGTCGCTGTATCGTTGCTGGATAGCTGCTTGGCTCATGGTTGTGTCGTCTTCATCCGCCGCCGCCACCTCCTCCCTCTGTGCCCCCCCTTTGTGGGGGTGGTAGCGGTGACGGTAGGGGAGACGGCTTGATTAATTTGCTGATTGGAATTTGCCGCGGCCACGCCGCACCTCACTCGCGAGTCGGGGCGGTCGCGGGTCTGACAAAGGGTGGCGGCGAAAACGCCTATAGGGGCCAGCGTCAGAAGACCAAGAAGCTGGAGAGGAATAATAAGATATCGAAGAAGAAAAAGATGATAAAGAAGAAGAAGAAGAAGAAGAAGACGCCGCCGTCGCACAAAAAGCAACATCACTATGGTGGTGATGAATACAATGTGATCGCGCGGCTCACTAGACACGCGCCAATAAGCTTGATCACCAATAACACCGGCATCGACCGGCATCATAATCATTATCATCAACTAAAGGAGCGTTGACTTTAGTGGTGAACACAGACAGGGTTGTCTAATCGGGTTCGGTTCGCTCGACCGCGAACAAATTGAATTAAGAACACGAGAGAAACCGAGAAAGAGAAATTGTCTCTGCTTGGTCTTCGGGTGGCCACCTGAAAGCCAATTAGGGACAGAGTGCAATTTCTATTCTCACCTAACATATCCGTATATCTAATGATTATAATAATATTAACATGTTGTTGTTGCAACAGCATTTTTTTGTAAATGACAAAAACTTGTGTAAGAACAAAAAAAAACAGATGTAAACCGAGAGAGCAATTTTACTGTCGTTGTTGTAGTCGTATCTGACTGAAAAAAAAGTAATACAACTATGGAAGGCTCTCCTTTGAACAAAAAATAAAATACTCTGCCGGACATTCTCACGCAATCTTCTTACATCCTGCGGTTACATTCTTTATTGACCGCAGAACCAGGTGGCAATCATTCGTGGAAAATGATTTTTTTGTAGTCGTAGTAAAAAAACCGTCTAGAAAACCCCGGTATTGGATTTGCTCAAATTTTTCCCATTGACTCTCTTCTTGGAAGCGCCATTGGAATACCTGAAGATTCAATTCGGGCATTTCCCGACAGACGTCCGTTTGCTGGATTTTCAACCATTTTTGGAACGAACTTCGCTGCCAGTCTTCTGACGCATACAATATCGACCTAATACGATTACAACTGATCCATAAGATGTATTATTAAAGTGTATTATTTGCCAAACCGGAGCGAAATTTAGCCTGTTGATAGCTGATGCAAGGCTCTTCTAAGCAAACTAAACTGGAAGACCTTGAAGAATTGACCTGGCGGCAAAATTAAAAGTACTATATATATATATATATATATATATATATATATATATATATATATATATATATATATATATATATATATATATATATACTATATATATATATATATATATACAGGTAGTTCTACAAGTTCTTAAAATGAGCTTTTCAGAATTCGAATTTTTTCGCGCTTTCACCGCTATTGGAAACGGCAACTTTTCGAATGCTAGCAGTCAAAATATTATGGTGATTGGCCGTTGCGATTTCGTTTGATCGCTTTTCCCGTGCAACGTATCGGCGTGATTTTGAAAAATTGAGAAAAAAGAGTTTCGAGTGGTTATCAAGCGTTTTTATTTCAAAAGTTGGAATGCGACCCAAGTGAAAACTGAGTTAGACGAGGTGTACGGTGACTCTGCGCCATATTTTGCCACTGTTTCCAACTGGATTAATGAGTTAAAAAGAGGTCCCAGGAGCACCGAGGATGAACTACGTTCAGGACGCCCAAAAACGGCAACTGATGAGGAAAACGTGGAAAAAGTGCGGAATATCGTTGCCGCAGATAAGCGAGTGAACATTAAGGAGATATCGGAGGCCTTGGGGATCAGTTTGGGTAGTGTGCATTTCATCCTGCACGAGAACTTGAAGATGAAAAAACTCAGAGCAAAATGAGTGCCGCATTTGCTCAACCAAGGCCAAACAGACGCGCGTGTTTCCGCTTCACAGCGAAATTTGGCCAAGATGTCGAAAAATCCGTCGGATTTTTGGCGCAGATTCGTGACCGTCGATGAAAGCTGGGTCCATCACTACACTTCCGAGACCCAAGAAGCATCTCGCCAATCGTGTGCACCTGGTGAAGGACCTCCGAAGAGGGTGCGGACAACGGCATCGGCCGGAAAGATGATGGCTACGGTTTTTTGGGACCAACGTGGAATAATTCTGGTCGACTACCTTGAGAGCGGTAAAACGATCACGGGAGAATATTATGCAAGACTGTTGGACTGCCTGAAGCAAGAACTCATCGTGAAACGGCCCGCTTTGCAGAAGAAGGTTGTCCTGTTTCACCAGGACAATGCTCCCGCACACAAGTCGCGGCAAGCAACGGCAAAACTGGCCCAACTGAGGTTCGAACTTATTGAACAACCTTCCTATACTCCAGACCTGGCCCCTCTGATTATTTCCTCTTCAGACATTTGAAGAATCGTCTCGGTGGAAAGCGTTTTTCCAGCAATGAAGAGGTTACAACTGCTGTCAATGCCTATTTTCAGTCTAAAGACGCGGAATTTTACTCAAGAGGTATAAATGCTCTGAAATCTCGGTGGGAAAAGTGTATTGAGCTTCTCGATGAGTATATCAAATAAGAAAAAATTAAAAACAAGATTTGGAAAATTCTTGGTTTTTATTTTAAAAACTTGTGGAACTACCTGTATATATATATATATATATATACCGCATTCGGGAGGACTGGGTTCGAGACCCAGATCGGCCACTCTCAAATTGGTTTGCATGGTTTCCAATTTAGACAAGATAAATGCCGGAGTGTATTAAAATTAGCCATGACATGAATAAAACCGTACACAAGCAATTGCCTTACGAAAAATCTGAAAAAAAAATTTAAATAAAATATGCGCATTTTTTTAATTGAACTGAACGAGTGTTAGTATATATATATATATATATATATCAATCAAATCTACCATAACATTTACAGGTTCAATATAGATCAAAGGAGTATTTGAGTGCATGTGAGCGCAAGCATCTTTGTGGTCATGTATGCACAATCTAATTTGACGTTTGACGCTTGTTCGAATGCCTGATATGTGTCTCCGTCAGCTGCGAGCAATGGCCGAGAAGGATGTGCGGACCCTGCGCGAAGACCTCATTCAGAAGAAGATTCAGGTGACACTCACGCGAAAGGAAACCGACTCGGTGATTGCGCCGTTCTACCGGGACACAATCTACGCACTGCACCCCATGCTCTAGCCGATGAGAACGCGAGGAAGAGGGAGGACAACTACGAAGCCAATAAATGATAAGTCAACAAGGGCAGGACGAGCTGCCGATTATTGACAGATCACCGAAGAGAACGTCCAGCAGCCCGCCGTCCGTGCGATGCTTTTCCTTTCTTCCCCGTGGACATCAATTGCTACAACGCTTTTGCATACTGTTACTACTACTACTACTACTATTGCTACTAGATGAGGCTATTCCCGAATATGGAAAGCCCAAGCTCGATTCTGTAAGAGCTGCGAACTAGCCGTTGAAAGGACCTGGCCCACGCAACGGCATTCGGCGACATTCATCGTACGCAGCTTGCAGCCACTTGGAGCGTGTTCCTCTTAGGCGAATCGTTCAGTTTGCCGCTATAGGCGTCGCGATATTGGCCGAAACGGAGCCGCTACAGCCGTGCTGTACAAATCGATGGTCATGATTGCGACAAGTGAACCGAGATGATTTGCACACGAGATTCGCGCGCGCGATTGTTCGCCATGATTAGCGTTCGTTCGTCCATCCCGCCAATTCTCATTTGTCCGGATCTGACGTTTGACGTCCCGGAGCCACCGACGGAGACCCGCCAAATAAGGCACAAGACCATGCCTTTTCGGGCATGACGTTGTGTGATTGATTTGGTGAAGGTTTTCCCATTAGTCTGCTATGGCTGCTCTTCTTTCTTTTTCGCGCTTACGCCCGCTACGATGCGACCGCTCCTCTACAGGCTTGCTGTTATTAATAACCATAATTACTAGGTTATTAACCAATACGCGACTTTATATATATTTGTAGTTGTAGAATACTATATATATATATATATATATATATATATATATATATATATATATATAGTATTCTACAACTACTAGTAAGTAGTTTTACACTACAGCAAGTTAGCACAGAAAATGACGCGAGATCATGAGGTATGAAACGATCACTGCAATGTCGACAAACAACACAGTAACCAGTAGCCATTGCTGGTACAGCATCTATGTTTAGTGTCGTTCTTTTCAAAGAAGTACCGTTGTTAGCTTGTTTACTAAGCACTGTCTGCCGGCTAGCGAAAAGGCGACGCTCTCCCTCATTTTTAGGCTAGCATTTTACAGGGGCATGCGGCTGCATCAGCCACGTCGATCTTCGGCAAAAAGGGGAAGCCTGATCACAAAACGTCATGTGATGGCTAGACACAAACACCATATATATATATATATATATATATATATATATATATATATATATATATATATATATATATATAGGGTGCTATGTGCGCTTGCCAGGATTACAATCTGGAAAAAATGCAATTCTCACTGCATACAGAGCGCCGCACATTCGTCGAAGTTGTCTAGGCTTGTTGGAAAAATGTCAGCTAAAGTGTCGAAAGCAGCAGAATAAAATCTTCAGTAGGCAGGATCGGCTTCTTCCAACGAAAATAGACACCAAAGATTAGTTTAATTGCGTGACCATTCATAGACCTTTGGTGTCAAATATATATATATATATAGATTTAATTTAGCGATTTGATGAGTTCTGCTACCAGAGCTTTAGATTTGGTTTTTAGTGGCAGCCATTACAGCAGCAGCAGCACAGCCGAGTGCAGATAATAGAGCCGGAAAGAACACACCCCGCACATTTGTGTCTGAACGTAATCTGTCGAATCTGTTGCACTACGTGAACGAACGAGCGTTGGCATTCCATTGAGAGATACTGTGACAGATTAGACCCCAATTGGATAAATGAAGGCAAGAAAGCGAAGCGAAGCAACGCGTCGGCTGCCGGTGTATGCTCGGCAGCTTGACGGGTAGCTTGACGAAGAGCAGGGAGACAGAGCGATGTAAGAAAACAGGGCGATGCCGGAGAACAGGGCGAGGCAAAAAGCGAGAGCTTTTTGCGTGAAGTCTAGATATAGTGCAAACGGTTAACTCGAATAAAGAAACGAGACTCCGAACGAGATTCATAAATGTGAACTTATTCAATTGAAGAGCTGCATACGTGCACAGCCTACCGATACATATTATATGCACATATACTACGGCATGCATACAAAGAGTAAATATTCACCAGTGCCGCAAGATTGCCTGTCACCAGTTGAAAACTCAAGCCACCTGAGTACAGACGGTTGTTGATTGTTGCTGGGGTCGACGGACCTGGGCCGTCGACTGGCCCCATTACGTCTCGAACGTAATGGGGCCGGTCGACTTCAATCTAGGCTACCTGATGATCCTTCCTAGGTTTACTCACCACAGCCTCATATGGGAAGAATGCCCCGACTGGACCGCACCCTGACTGACCGCAAACAGAGCTCAGTAAGTCAGGCACGGCAACGTCACTGAAGAACGTCTTTCCGTTGAATGGGTCGCCCCATCTGGCCGTCTCTGGCGTCGTCGTCGAAGCATAGCCCAGGAGACTCTAGGAAAGCCTGATGCCCTGAAAGCGCGCGCTAGAGTGTCATTTAGGGCTGCGTGCCTGGACCGATGTTCGACGCTCGGGATACAGGACAATCCATGACGTTTGGCAGGTATGACTCGTTCTCCGCACGCGCAGACGTGTTCCTAAACCAACGGTGCGTCAACCCAAACGCCTACGCTAATACCTAGGTACATATTATCTATCAAAGTTCCCAGGGGTGCAGTGAGTAACGCACATAACCAGACCCCTGCACCGTTCAAGAAAAATGCCCTGAGACTAGCCTTCTCTGTGTCGCTCGGCATATTCAGATTAGAAGAAAAGCGCCTCAGGCGATGAATAATCTATTCTCGCTAAGTCCAGGAAGGTTGTGTACTTATCCGGGTCCAACATGTTGTGTGGGCTGATCTGTACACATACATACATACATGCAAACAAGCATATGGATCGTTTCACAGAGTTCACAGACGTTCGCGTATACGAACGAGCGAACCTGGTTAGGATTTCAAATGAGAAACATGTGCCAATTACGAACTTGGTGTTTATGGAAGGTGTTACGAGCTCACAAATGTATGTAAACACACCAGAATTGGATTTGGCCCTTGAACCTGGTTGCGATAAGGTAGTTCCGTTTACCGCTGCCCGTTTCTCTCGCTCCCTCTCAGCCTCAATACGCATTTGTTAGTGTTGGGTACAGATAAAAAAAAACGGCTACTCTCTGAATGGGTAAGATCTAACGTTTGCCATTACTAACACTTAATTAAACTGCTTAGTTAGGACATTTAATATAAAACACATAATTTGCAAAGTTTATTAGGTAATTGTATTAATGACTGGGTTAGCTGGTAGCTGTGTAATTAAAAGAAGGTAAGTACAAAATACAATAAAAGCTTGGCCTATGTCTGTCGGCCTTTACTTCTGGACAAATAAATCTATATATATATATATATACACATTTTTGTATCGGGCTCGGGAGAGCTCTTGAGATAGGAGGTGCCAGGCAAGTCATACTTATTTGGTATTACAATGAATATGTCTATAAAGCGAGATTTCCCTAGAGTATTCGATTGCCTCAAGACAGTCTTGACTGGACCGGGCGTCTTTTGTGAGAGCTCCGTGATAAAGAATGATAGTGGGAGCTTGCCGCCTGAGCGGCAAACGCAACCACTACCTCTCGACACCTCTGACCAGCACCAAGTTTCAGGCTACTTATCTAAGACATCAACAACTCCTCGAGTGAGAAATTTCCAATTTCGTGCTTTTAAAAACCTAGTATAGCAGGCGGCAATTTGAACCACACCATGTGCAGCAATCAAAGCGCCGTTACGTGCAATTTGAATCGCCGCCGCGTAAAATCAGAAACACCGCCGCGTGCAGCAATGTGCTGAGGCTCTACGTGCTCTCGGGAATAACATTCACCCAGCGACAGCTGGAGCCGACGTTAAAAGAGGTTTAATTCCAGCTGCAAGGGAAATCCGTCGGATTATGCGAGGTACTGCCCAATGCCACTGTCCATTTTTTTAACAAATAAAGGAAAACGCATCTTTGGAAGCCACAGTCCAAGCGGTCTCATAGGCCAAGGCCGCGATAATCCGAGACCTAGATAAGTTCATCGAGCCGAAGTATGTTCTCCAAGCGCTTACCAAGGACGGAACACCCAAAATGGCGTTTACTCTGGGCCTTCTAAAGAGAACCCGGGCAGGAGACTACTCATGCATCGCTAAAATGCCACTAGAGGAAGCTCAAAGGATCCTACGATAAAGACGTTGGTTGGACTCGGTGTTGCATAGACTAAACGGTCTCGGTACCACAGTGTGTTTGAGTTTTAACTACCGCGGAACGACTAACCCTACCTCGCTGTTTCAAAGCTGAGGACAAGGATGCGTCGCAAAGGGCTGCACGGCCAATGTTAGGTATTAAGTATGCAACACAGATTAACGCTACGCCACTACGACAAAATATCCGACAAGTAGATACCGGGCCACAAACCTCCAATGAAACCACAAACAAAATGGCCAGTAACATTAAAATACTGCAAATTAACTTCCGCAGAGCCCCTAGATCACACGATCTGGCTGAAAACGACATAGAAGTTGTATTTCTCCCCGATACCTCTATAACACAGCTTTCTCAACCCGGGCCCCATGCTGATAACAAATTCGCTTATGTCCAGGTATTTCCAACAAGATCATCGCCCACATTAGTGGGACAAGGCACGTACTTTTTCTTTATTATTACCTTGCGTTCTACTCAGTTTATATTTTGCAAACTCCACCCTTCATGAATACGAGGACTTCCTTGAAGGACTAGACCTCAGTAAGACCATTCGCGGTCATCGAAAGGCGATTCATGCGCGGGGAGTTTATTGCAGCCTTTGGGGAAGCAGGTCCTTATTAAAGAAAGGAGAGATCCTTCTAGAATAGGCAACCCAGGGAGATCTACAACCCATGAACACCCCAGGGTAGAACTTCGACAATGGCAATTACAGAATAAAGTCACCTTCTCCATTAATCTAGTTTCCTCCCAGCCTATTTCTCCCACACAACAGCAACGCTTTTCTAAGCTAAATTATACCCGCCTACAGAAGGCATTAAAAAGTAACTTATCTCATTGAATGCTCGGCAGTGGAAATTTCTGCACTACTAGAGAAAGCCTGCCGAGGGTCAAGCTCCCGTCTAAATCCTAAGATAGCCAATCGTCCTACTGCTACCAAAAAGCGAAGAACCTACCACCGTCTACGCCGAGTATGCACCGTAGCAGAGCAAAGCACTGGCAAGAACCTTTCTATTTATGGGAAAAGTACAAAGAAGCACGAAGAACCATACATAAAGCCAACAATAATGCTAAAATAAACCAAAGAGCATTGTGTGAGGACTTAGAAGAAACGCCTGGAGCAACGCGTACTTGAACGTGCGTACCAAAATGCGCCACATTCTGGCAGCCGCCTTTACCAGTAGAAGTAGCCCGATCGACTATAACAGCACACTTTTCAGAAAGATCTCTACCGGAGCCGGTACTCTTTGAAGAAACCTCAGACAGAATCTAAACCCAAGATATCAAAATCGTGGCCGAACGGATACGGTCAAGAAAAGCACCGGGCTCAGATGCGGTCCCTCCGCAAGCAGTGCGCCTTCTCTTAAGGAACCATTCAAAAGTTTTCAAACGCAGAATGGACTAACTTCTCACCAACGGGGATTATCTAAAGCCTTGGAAAACGGCACGTCTGACCCAAAACCACAAGGTTTCTGCGCCGGACATTTTACACATTCGGCTATCAGCAGAGTTCTTAAGTGAAATTCACCGTTAGCAAATCGGTCGCATTGTCTGGCCATCCTCATCGACGTCAAAAACGCGTTTATTTCGCCTTCGTAAAACGCCATAAGCCAAGCATTTGCAAGCAAAGAAGTGTCTCCTGACCTACGACGTATCCTGGCGTCGCGTCTAAAATACCGAGCATCTACATACAAAGGCGCGACCTACGCAGTGACAGCCAAGGTCCCCCAAGAGTCTGTACAGGAACCAACCCTGTGGAATATAACCTACGATGGAGTACTTAGACTACCGCATCTCCCGGGGATTGATTATGTTGCCTACGTAGATGATCTGGTACTGATTCCTACTGCCCGTGACGAGACTCTGCTTGAAGTCAACAGAGCCGTGGCGGATACTCGACAACACCTCCACACGCTAGGTCTCGAACTGGCTTTAAATAAAACGGAAGCAATTCTTTTAAACTGCCTGAAGCGTCCTTTAGAGAATCTAATTTCATATCTAGAAGCTCATCTAATAACACCCACGGCCCACACCTAATGTTGTCTATGCAGCAAACAAGCAGCCAAAATCTCAGCAGAGCTACGGAGAATCGTCCCACGGACCGACGGAGTAACCGACTCTGGGTGCCGTCTCTTGGCGTCAGTCATAGACAGCATCACGTTATACGCCGCACCCTCGTGGGAGCGCACGTCTACCAGGACTACAACACGCTGCCTCCTCAACAAGATCTAAAGACCTATGGCGCTGAACATAACACAAGCAACTCGCATGGCTTCCAGCAGTCATACAAGTCCTCCTGAGACAAATTCCCTCATACCTAAGAGAGAAAGGAACTGGCATCAAGAAACTCCTTAATTAACGGCGGGACGGAGGAAACACTAATCCGCAGAATAGACACTCTAAGCAAATGGAGCCAACAATGGAAAGCCATTTTCAGCCATTTCCTGGATACTGGACAAATTCAATACTTCCTGATCTTAAAGAATGGTACAGCCTTAAACACGGCTCGCTTACCTACCCACCCGCGCAAGTGCTTACAGTCACGGTGGCTGCGCTCAGCAATACTTATATCGAATTGTTAAAACTGACTGCCCTGTAAGCTGTGATTTTAAGCCGGTGTGCTTATATAGCTTCCAAAACCTTTCTTGAGGACCCTGTTTTATATATATATATATATATATATATATATATTTATATATATATATATATATATATATATATATATATATATATATATATATATATATATATATATATATTCAATTCAAGTGCTCCTTTATTATATTCAAAGGGTTGACAATTATGTACATAGTTATTCACAAAAGTCCTGTATTCAATATATACATTGTGCAATAATAGGAGTATAGAGAACAATTTACTAGATAATAGGATGAAATAGTACTATTGCGTAACATATGCGGTAGTACAGAATAAGAATATATGACTAGTTCATGGTTCTCAACATTCTCGCCAAACGCCACGAAAACATATTATTAATTCGGTCAGAACGTGCAACTACTTTCGACGATATGGTTTGGGTGCTGCGCAGATTGTTTTTGCGAATATTAAAAAAGATGGAAAGCCTATTCGACTGAGAAATTCGTGCGTACATTTTAAAATCTGCTCTCGAGTGTCGTTCCGATATGGGTGGTAAGTAGAGACTGCTACGCTCAACCTTACATCTCATGCCCTCCGCCCCTATATACTCAATGTGTGTATGATTAACGCATGTTAGTAGAAACAGGGTTTCGATCTTTGCAAACTTTCCTCAGCACGGCTATTTTTCTTCTTCTAGTTAGCGTTGAACGTTCTTTAAATGAAGCAAAATGTACTTCGGAACATTCCGGCATATACGGTTTTTCGGTCTCTTTCGTTCTCTTCCAATCGCAGATTTTATGAAATAAAATCAGGCTTGCTACATCGATACTACAAAACATTAATAATAATTTCACTATATATATATAACAAAGTTCATTTTCATTCTATATTAGGTAAGTACTCGATACAATATACATTTTTGAGACTACGTAGCGCTTACTACATTAAAGACCTGCATGTAAGCTGTACTTACAATTACATGTCACCTGGCTTCTGAAAACCCTCCGTCAGGAAGAATTAGTAGTGATCTCTGTGGACTACGAAGCGTATTGGCACGCACGTACATATGTCGGATGACAATATGTCGGAATAAGAAAATGCACAGCTGCATGAATTGAACGCAGCGACAAGGTTAGGCAAAGGCATCCATTTTCTAGAATACGTGCGATAGTGACGGAGAATAATTTCGATAGATCTATGGTTTTTCTTGGTAGCGCTTCGAGAAAAGAAGGGACCAGTATAACAGCTTGCTAACCAACCACCAGTGTTTGTACAATATGATGCATAACATGTGTTTTTTGACACAAAGCGTCTAAAAATCGTGTTAAAACTAAAACCACGCAACTATTATTCACGTGCGTAATATGATGGAAATTGAGATCGGCTGTGACCTAGATACTCAGATTGCATAAGGTTGCGAAGGGGGGATTACGTCCTAGTTGACTGCATTAACGTAGTCTTGGTTGCTATACTTTGCGACATCACATCTTTAGGAGAGATATTCATATGGCTGTCTGCTTACAAACGTGCAACGCTATTTACTGTCAATTGCCGTCTCTTGTGGGCATGGAAAAACGTGACGAGGCCGTGGATCTTAAAATCGTCGCCGTATTCGAGGTGTTTGGTATAACGCATAAATAATTGAGCAGTGACACGAGGCAACCGCCATAAAAGGCGCGGGTCGCATAGGAAGAGAGCTCACTGAGGTCGCTGTCGGCCCGAGCTCTGAAAAATCGCCTGTAAAAATAAAAATAAACTATCCAACGTTCTTGTTTCCCAGAGTACACGATGAATGTCTCACTAGGTTTTTTTTCGTAACAGTTGTATGAAATTAACTCGATCAAGGAGCTTCTTTGATCAGAATACACACAAAAAGTTGTGGCGAGTGTGGGGATCATAGTACAACTATTGTGATTTCCGAATTTCCAGCAACTGTTTGCGGGGCACAAATTCATGTTACGTAGAATTGCGACAATTGCTGCGTTCAGAGGAAAAGGATACATACGACACAAGTATTTTAAGAAAAACGCTAGTTACGGAAATTATAACATAGTCATTTTTAGATTTATTATATAAAAACAGGATGCGCAAAAACAGGATTTGCACGCGCCTAGCTGAACATCCGTAAAACAAATGAAAAAAACACTTATTAATCCAAAACGGGGAAAAGAGTCTGTCTCTCGTTTGCATCAGCGTGATTTCGTTTTTTTTATAAAGCTTCATAGTACCTCTGGAGCACTTTCATCGGTTTGGCTATACGCTTCATTCGTTCGAGGAACATTTTTAACGGTTCAAGCAATACTTTTAACGGTTCTGGAAAAAATGCAATCTATATCATTTAAAATATTAGAGGATCTCCTCTAATGCGAAAATGCACTTCGATTTCAGGCTGAGAAGTGTTTTCAAAGTAGATTCTTCAGAATTGGATAACGTCACGGTTATGAACTCCGGCAGTGGAAACGAAAACGAGACGTCACTCATGGGGCTTGAAGAGTCGCTTTCACAGTCAATATATATAATAGGCAAACAATCCCTTTGTCCTGACAATTAGTGAGACCGACAAACGGACTAGTGCATAATAAGGTCAAAAGTTACAGATATTTTATGTTTCTTGGTAGCTTTAGCTATGCACCGAGCAATAAGAATGCTTGAGGAGCAGGCCTGTTAGCTGCGTCCCTTAGTCAAGTTATATAAGAGAGCAAGACCGGTTAGGCCTAGTACAGGAGTTTTAAATTTGGTGAAACTAAAACTGGGGGAAGTGAAAGTTAAACTGCACAGGAATAATATAATCGCACTAGGATCATGAAGGATACAACTGATGGCGGGCATATGTAAAACCAACAAACAGGAAGACACTGAAGGAACCACCATATGTAAAACCAACAAACAGAAAGACACTGAATCTACAACGGAGTGTCCGATAACAGCATAAGACACCCTTCCAAGAGAGGTCCTATTTGTTATTGCTGAATATTTCAACGCAAGGCTGGACAGGGAAGAATCAGAGATACCGGAAGCGTTATCAAGTTGTTGGACAGGTCCTACAACAATACGTGTGCCGTAAACCGGGGTCGGAAAAGAAGACTTGGCGCAGAGATGGTTTTGAGGGGTTCGGGCAGGTTTTCCCCGTACCAATAGAGATAGACATAGCACACTCAATTCGGAGTGCACTAATACCTCCTCTAGAGAGGAACAAACGAACAGGTTTAACGAAATATGCAGCGCCGCAAAAAAATAAACCAACATACGATTTAGAGGATTCGTTGAGATTTTCCCGGTAATGAGAGCTCTTATATTATGATTGTTATTAGGCAATTAATCACGTTATATATATATATATATATATATATATATATATATATATATATATATATATATATATTTTTAACGGTTCTGGAAAAAATGCAATCTATATAAATTAAAGTATTAGAGAATCTCCTCTAATGCGAAAATGCACTTCGATTTCAGGCTGAGAAGTGTTTTCAAAGTAGATTCTTCAAAACCAGATAACGTCACGGTTATGAACTCTGGCAGTGGAGACGAAAACGAGACGTCACTCATGGGGCTTGAAGAGTCGCTTTCACATTCAATAGATATAATAGGCAAAAATTCCCTTTGTCTTGACAACTAGTGAGACCGACAAACGGACTAGTGCATAATAAGGTCAAAAGTTACAGATATTTTATGTCTCTTGGTAGCTTTAGCTATGCACCGAGCAATAAGAATGCTTGAGGAGCAGGCCTGTTAGCTGCGTCCATTAGTCAAGTTATATAAGAGAGCAAGACCGGCTAGGCTATATATATATAAATGGGTGTAATTCATTTAAAAACATGCTTTTTGGATGATATGATATATAAAATCAAACTACAAATATATCTAAACTAAATGGTAAATGTTCCGAAATTTGTGGAAAAAACTAATTTGATACGCCAAAGTTGCATATTCTTCACTGCTTTCTACACTATACATACGAGTGGTCGTACTGGCTATCCTTTCCAAGTCATACTTCACTTCCAACAGATAAATTGAAGCAATAATTTAAGTAGCGAAATTTCAACGCAAAGTCTCCTCGGGAGCACAAAAACTCGAAGAGTCGACAACACTAAGCATGTATAAATTGTAGGTATAAACGCATGCTCAACATGAACGCATGTAGCGCTGGAGCTTTGCCATATGCCATATATGATATTTTCTCTTGTTGTGCTTTCACCGTCAAGTATTTTGAAATATAATTTCATGCTCAAGAAAATGTTATTACCACAATTTGCGAGGTACGTCCAATTTCTGGCTAATAAACTAAAAGAGAATCTTCGCTAGAATATGGCCGCGAGTCACGGACATTCCTTTGGCATCGGGCTCACGAACACAACATTCGGAGAAATGCCTACAAAATCCAGCTGAGTCAACAAGTCCGGCCGACAAACCATGCACAGCGAAAAAAGTCGCCAACTGAGTAAATGAACAACAAATAATCACTGCATTTTCGCACAAAATTGTCTTCAGCGATGGTAATTCAGCAATATCTTGATTTTTGGTTTCTCAATTAGCGCAATTGATGCCTTTGGAGCGACGAAAATCTAAATTAGTTTATTAAAAAGGAAATGCATTCCAATCGTGTCATTGTTTGGGCATCACTCTACCGTTTTTATTTTGAAACGCTGCCGGAAATACATTCAAAGGTAAGCTATATCAAGACATGTTTTTTCTCAATAGAATAGTATAGAACTCAAAGAGATGTGGCTATAACAGGACTTTTTTAGTGTTTTTTTTTGTGATAGAGGTATTTAAGTTATATAAAGCAGTTACGCAGTATCATTACGAGCTGCTATCTTAAGCAGTGTAGGACTCGACTCCAACGGTTGGATGTCCCTGTTGAGACCCATATCCACTAAACGCACCTCCCTCCTTAAGCTTCATTCTCTGGTAGCCCAGATCTTTATAGAACAATACTATGGACTATCAGAAGAAATGGCGAGCGCCTTTTCCGGCTGGGGTTGCCCAATAGTTTCCTAACTTGTCTTACACCTGCAAGCCCGTTTTCTTCGAGCTACACTTCTCTACGATTGCTCTCGGCCCACAACCTACGACCACTACCGCCTTGAAAATGAAAATTAGATTCTGTACCACTTAGATTCAGCCAGAATTATGCGAAATTTAACTGACAAATTAAATAAAAGGACGTCAGATTGTCCGCAAAGCCGAGGAGGGCATTACATTATCTTTTGTTCCGTACATAATTCCCACATGCCTACTTTAGAAATAAATCTATTTCGGTGTAAATTAAGAGAAAAACTATAATTTGATATTAACATTTCCACTATTATTGGGACATTTTGCCTATATATATATATATATATATATATATATATAAACAGGGAATGGCATGGCCTATTTTTCATAAAAAATCAAATTCTGTTGGCTAGATATATAAATAAATATAGACAGAGGGAGAGAGAGATACGGTACAGTATTTCAATGGCATTTGTGGTGCTCGATGGGTGTAGGGATCTACCTTTGTATTCGAACATGTCAGAAGTGTATCAACAAAAGCTATGACCAACCAGGATTTGTTGTTGAAAAAGGCCAAACGAAAAATTCAACATTTGCAAACGAAGCCGAAAACGTTTAACCTGGAGTATTTAGCGAAACAAAAATAGCAAATTCCGAAGGAGGACACGCGCACGCCGGGGAGAGTCTAATTAACTTTTCAGGCTGACCCTCAGCCAAGATTTAACGTCCACCGGACTGCTCTTTGCATTGCTCCATAGACGGACCCCCATAAATTCAAATGTGCAACGGTAGAGCTCGAACCCGCGCACCTGCTATGTGCCTTCTCCGGTCGCGAGGCGCAGGCCAATGCACCACGCCACCGTCGTTCGGGAGGCATATTTTTTTTTAAATAATGGCTTGGCAATGTGTGTGTGGAATTTTAAAACTGCGTCAAGGACGTCGCAAAGATTCTTGTACTGAAAGGCTTGAGGAATTGCTTGACCGTACAGATAGTGCTGCACATTTTGGAACGGAAATGATAGTTCTGCTTAGTGCGCACCGCTCTGATAGGCAGTTGACATGCTGAATTACCTTCGCCGAAATGCACTTCTTCATAAGACACATATATAGCCAGAGATTGTGCGACCGTGCAAGGATACGAGTTTACAAGAAATGTATGCGGAAGAGTTAGCAATTTAATTTATAATTTCGTCCATATATGCATTTTTATAGTACTAGCCCCCAAACTTAGTAGACACACTACCTATAGACATGTATGTGATGGCAGGGGTGACCTGTACTACTATACTGTAAATATTGTAGTTGAGTGTGATACGTTGAAGCGTCTTTGTCATATAACATAACATAAAATCACGTTTATTGTCACATAAAGGATGTGTGGTACAGTCATCTTGGTCACACATGCACTGTTATCAGTATGCGTACTTCTAAAAAGTAACTAATCGTCAAATAAGCGAGTGCTATTTGAATTTGCATGCGCCTATTTGGTCATCCGCCAAGCAAAGAATCCATTCAGAAACTCACCGCGGGCCACGGCTTTTGGAGTGATTGACCGTTGACTCCTCATCTTATTGGAGTGTACATAAAAAAATAGTCCTAACAATTTGTATTTGCTTAATCTAACACGCTATATATACAGGGTCATTCATATCGTTATGTAAATAATTTTCCCAATGAAAGGAGGGGGCGGAAACGTCTTGTTAAGGAGAGATAGTGAAGTTCATAAACGCAGTTATTCAGCATTTTTTTCTCCTACATAGTCGTACAAAATCTACGTTTACGCGGGAACCAGTCAACGCAGGAAGGAACCGATTACATCGGCGTGTTCGAAGGAAAACTCTTGGAAGGCACTTCACTAGCTTGTTTAGCAAAAAGCGAATAGCCAGATTGAAGAACGTCCAAAAAAGTCGATATGTTACGTTAACGCTTTTTCGTAAAAAATCATAATTTTTTATTGCGACCAAAAATGAACGCTCAAAAACCCTTTCACGCAATAGCAAATTATGCCCACCATTTTCGTACCAAAGTGATGGTGCTGCGTTACGTAGTTGTCAAGTAACTAAGCTTTTTCGACAGTCATAGTTGGTATGTTGTACGTTAAAACGTTCACGTTCAGAACCGTAACATTTTGCCAAGACGTTTCCGCCCCCTCCTGCCACAAGGAAAAATTATTCTCTTGCCGAAATCTACCAAACCTCAAAATATATACCTAATTTTCTCATACACCCTATGCAAGTATGCATGCCTTCGCTTTCAATATGGCTATCGAAAAAGCTTAGTTACTTGACAACTACGTAACGCGGCACCATCATTTTGATACAAAAATAGTGGGCATTCAATTTGCTATTGTTTGAGGCTGGTCTTTTGGACATACATTTTTGGTCGTAATGGAAAATGTTTACGGTTTTTCAGGAAAAAGCGTTAACGTAAGACATAACAACATATCGACTTTTTATGACTTTCCTCAATCTGACTATTTATTTTTCGCTATGCAAGCTAGTAAAGTGCCTTCCGTTGCGCAATTTCGGCCGAACGCGCCGGTATAATTGGTTCCTTTATGCGTTAACTGGTTCTCCCGCAAACGTAGATTTCGCACCACTCTGTAGAAGAAAAAAAGGCGGAATATATACTTCTATAAACTTCACTCTCTCTCCTAAACAAGACTTTCTGCTTCCTCCTTCCATTGGGACAAGTTATTTTCTCGCCGAGTTCTACTAAACCTCGAAGTAAGTACATAACGATATGAATGACCCTGTATATATATATATATATATATATATATATATATATATATATATATATATATATATATATATTAACAACGTTCACATCAAATTACGAGCTATGCTCATGAACGACTTTGCCTACTCCATCGATAGCCAAGTGTCGCAGTTCACCGACTATAGTATTATTTGCAATCCGCGTAGGCCTTCCTTAATCTCTTGCCGGCCTGCTTTCTCGACGTGCATGGCACAGATACACACTTTAGTCAGTCGATAGACATTTTGTCAATACGATACAGGTGAGACACAAACACTAGCTCTCGACGTAACTCAGACCAACTCAGTGTAATACCAAACGACAATGGGCTGGATCATTGTTTCTATTTGACGACATCCCTTAGTACAGCTAGTGGTGAACTCATCTAGGTTACGTGTCCTGAGCCACCGAATGCAATTGGTATGCTCAAGAGCAGCCTTATTTAAACTTGCGGAAATTAAACACATCTATACTGGGACACACAAAACGTGTATATATATATATATATCTATATACATATATTGGGTGAGATCATGCATGCGCGTGTGTCGAATTCGCAGGGCGGCCCCGCCATCATGCTGGTGGAGGTCGCTATAACGCCTAGCCATTATAGATTACTGTCTACATGCCGGACATGATTCATTGTAACTACCAAGTGACCAGTAACACACGTCTAGTTTTATGCGTGTTTGTTGCGTCGAGCTTGACACAATTAGTTAGTGAATTAGTCAGCTGGCTTGTTAGATCTCGACACTTTGATGACGTGACAACGACGACGACGACGACGACGACGACGACGACGACAACAACAACGACAACAACAACAACAAAGAGGCTGATCAAAACTCAACAAGTCCGACGAGTTGGGGCCTTTCTCGGCGAGACCGCCGTTTTGGTAACAGCGGCGACAACAACAACAACAACAACAACTACAGTAGTAATAGTAGTAGTAGTAGCAGTCGCGAACGGGTGTAGAGAAAGTGGTGCTAAGATCAGCGATGGTGTTACGTGTTGGTTTGTAAGCACAGCAACAACAATAACAACAGCAACAACAACAACAGCAACAACAACAACCACAACAACAACATCATCATTATCATCATCATTATCGTCATCAACAATAACAACACACACCACTGCCCCAAAGGAAACCTCTGATTCTGCTGTTGTTCTCTTTGGCGCTTTTGCTATACATATATCTGTCTACGTATACAACTATAACAAACGCTCTAGGTGGGGGGGGGGGGGGGGGGAAGTACTCGGGTGAGCGCGATCTCTATGTGATCTCTCTCACACTCTCGCCGCTGTTTGACTCTGTGCAGCGGGGCCTCGCCTCGCTTCAAGCCGGCACGCAAGCACCGGTTATAGTATGAGAGAGAAAGCTGGCAACGGACCTGCAACCGGCGCAGGTCCGCAGAGCCTAACCGTATGAAGACCGGGCCGACCGGGAGACCCCGGCGGCTGTCGGCGACTCTGCGTAGCTAAAGCTATCTCCAGCAGTAAAGCACTCGTATATCTGTCTCACCTACCGCTAGCCGTCGCCTATACAGGCCTAGACGGCTCTATCTAGTTAGCTAGTGTTTTCCTGGGCCTGAATGTTTCTGAGTCGAACTGCAGATAGCGTCGTGTTGTCGGCGAAGTGGGAAGGTCAGTGAAATCGTGCTAGGAAATGTGAGCGCCTCGCCACAGCGTAGGCTGTCGGTCCGCTTGTCCGACCATCCGACTGTTTAGGCACTGCTTTTGTTGCTTGTGTCCAACACAGACAAATATGATGATGTCGTTGTCGTCAACAACATCACCGGATCGGTACATCGAAATCTACAACGATAGGGAGTTCTCGTACGCGATTCGCATTCCACGCAAGTTCAGCTGGGCCATTCACGATGGACCCAACAGTCCGCTCTGCGATATCACCCTGCTGCTGCCCGACGGCAGCGTGTCGGTTCACAGCGATGTGTTTATGCACCTCAGCGCGTTCTTTCGGGCGATGCTGTCGGCGAACTGGATCGAGGCGAAAACGCGCGCCGTTCGCTTTCCCGAGATTCGCTATCGGCACATGCGCTCGCTGGTCGATATGATCTACGCGCAGGAGTTCCTCGTGACGCACTACAACATCGAGCCCATCTTCCAGATCGTGCATCACCTGCAGATGGATCAGCTGATCGGCTACTGTAGCGAGGTGCTCATCGACAGCCTCAGCCACCGAAATGTGATTGCTCTCTACAACGTGGCCAGCCGCTACAGTCTGACCGATCTGTACGACGAGTGTGTGCAGTACGTTCTGGAGAACTGCCGAGAGCTCTTTGATCTGGACACGTTTCTGGCGGAGATTTCGTTCGAGTTCGTCAAGGAGATCGTCGAACGGGACGATCTGTTCGTGAAGAGTGAACTCGACGTGCTCACAATGATCCTCAGCTGGCTGCAAGTCGATTCGAACCGAGATGCGGACAAGGTGGCTCTGTTCGAACGGGTTCGTTTTCCTCATCTGACGACCAGCTGCAAACGGGTGCTGAAAAACCTCACACCGTTTCTTGTCGACTCGACCATCTATACGACGTTCTGCAAGAGCAGACGCTGGTTGGCCGACTTGCCACCGAGTCAGCTGTGCGCCCGAAAGTTTCAGCCTGTCCACTTGCACTTCATTCTGAAGGTGAACTACGTGAACTTTGGCAAGCCCAATCGAGCCTACGCGCTTATGCTGTACTGCAACCTGCTAAACAAAGTCACGCTCCTACACGCGTCCGACTACGGCCAGCCGAACAGCTACAACGCAACGTTCGGCCCCCATGAACACGGCGACGGCTTTACGATCATCGGACGTTACGCCTATCTACAGGAGCGAATGATTCTCAGAGGGCAGCGACGCGAGTGTCTCCGGCTGACGAGAACCAACCTCCAGCCGAATAAACGCGGCCAACTGCAAACGCAGAACGTCTACTTTCCCGTCGCCGACCAGAGTCTCTACCAAATCGGCAAATTTCTGCCGCACGGCAAGCTGTTCAAGAAACTTCACGTCACGGGAACCGCAAACGGACTGGGCGCCGACGACCTGCGAGAGATTCGCGGTTCGTTCAATTTCGACCGCATCATCTACGGGCTGGACAATATCAGTGTGTTGGAGTTCGATCTCAGCAAAAAGCGACTCTCGATGGGCCCGTGCCTGATCCGAAAAGATGGCCATCGAACAGAGTCGTGGCTTTTCGTACTGCTGGCCGACCGAATGTGCAAGTGGATACGCAGCGACGACGGCACGTTCTTGCTGAGCAGCGCTCTGGATGGCCTCAACGAGGTGATCAAGATCGATAACAACGGCAAACTGAGTCGGATCTCGTTCAAGCCGGACGTGCCCGGTCGGCTAACTCGGCGACGCGGCGTCCACGATATGCTGCTCATCGGCGACGCGCTCTACATTTACGAATATCTGGACATCTACAACGACGGTGCAAACAAGGTTCGCCGAAGGTTTCGAAAGATGGATGCTCGTACCGAGGAGTTCACCGGCATCATGGTGGTGGACCACGACAACGGGGACGCGACCGCCAAACTGTTGTTCTCGATCTGCGAAATGGACTTCAACAAACTCGAACTGATCGAAATACGGGGCCGGCCACACATTCTGGTCGTGCCCAACGGATACCAGTTGGGCACCCGATGCTACTTCGGCATATTTGAAATTGTCGAGGCACCAGCCGAAAACGGGGACAATCTCAAGCTCAGGAAGATCCGACTGGACAAGCTCGATGTCGAGGAGTTCCGCAAGCAGCCGGAAGATTCCTGTGTAAAAATCGAAACGAGTCTGGTTCCCGTCGACATGCACCCCTGTGTGTACGGGACATTCATGCACGACCACCTGCGACGACTCGGCGACTTTCAACTCGACGAGCTCGAGGGGTTGCGAAAGTTTGCTATCTGATCTAGAATTTGGCAGGCAATTTGCGCCGCAATGACGCTTGCACAAAACAAAAACTTGCGACTAGTCAAACAAAAATCGATATACTGTAAAAATCGAAACAAAAAGCACATTGTAGTTTTAAAACGTGTGCAGATGCTTGAACCGTCAGCGTCCCATTTGCTCACGGCATAGGCCAATACTTACCAAACGCGTCTGATTACCGAAGCAGCCAGGCCCACTCAGCCTGTTAATGTCATTTAAAGAGGAGTTAAGAGCTTCCATGTTGAATTCAGAAAATTCATACGAGATATTTTCTAAAGTGAGCTAGATTTAGTTTTGCATTTCTTAAAAAGCTGATTTTAAATCTTATGCTATGTAAATGCATTGTGTACATTTAAAAATGTCCAGTATATATATATATATATATATATATATATATATATACCCATTGTAGATTCATCAATTTTAGTTCAAGTATGCAGCTTGAGATACGCCTGGGTTGCTTAACTCAGGTGCAAACGCTGCAAATATACAATTTACCTATGCGAAATTGTATATACGCAAAAATACATTTTGTAAACATGCACACATTACAAACTAAATGTATAGATTGAAAGTTTTATTTACTTCAATACAATGTATGTGTCAGCCCAGAGCAGACGTAGCTCCCCTGAACGTTTTCTTCTCTATCCAAAGATGTAGAAAGCAGCTCGCTATATATGCCTGCCACACGTAGATTAAACACAAACATTGTCTAAGCTACGTTAAAGGCGACATAACATTTACTGGAGAAAGTTCGCCATGTACGGCTAAGTACGAATTTTAAAAAAATGTTCTACGAGCTTACGCTTTTCCAATAACGAAACGTGTTGTGCATGACCAGTACTTTTCTTGGCGATGGCAGATGTAATCTCTTACGTTTGTTAATGTTATTGTTGTTGTTATTATTCTATCTGTTGCTGGATCCTGTAGGCTTGGTGTTTTTTAATTACTGTGCGGTATTAAAATGACTGCATCTTGCATAGGTCTCACTTTCTACCCATAGCACATATTACACCGTTCATACGAGCTAAACAAAAATACCGTCATAGCGAAGCAAATAAACACACAGACATTTAGTGGGCAAGACAAAATGTTGCAAGCAACTCCAGCTGTTCCTCTCTTTATTTACTCCTCATTTGTGTACTTTATTTCGTGCTTTTACAATATACTCTTCCTGGTACTCAGTTTTCACTTAACCATATATATATATATATATATATATAAAATACTCCTTGTGTAATACCCGAGGGAACGTGCCTGATCACTCAAACAGCACTCACCACGTTGCACGGTCGCCAACATTGATAGTGTACGATGCCAAACCCATCTCATTTGATGGTGATCCTTTGTGGTTCGGGAACTGTTCGGAATAAAAGTACAGCAAAGCCGTGTACATCTTGTCCAAGGGATTAGCGGTTTGCATCGCTGTCGTATATAGACGATTTCCCGAAACAGGCGCGCACAAACGTATTCTATATGTACTTGGATCTTCCAGTACAAAAACAACAGCAATATTATTATTAACAACTTGTAACACTGGAGTTGATTCAGTGGGGTTCGATGCGACCACACGATACGAAGAAAAAAAAACAAACAAACAATTAGTCTTTTATCGTAGAGAGGTGAACCAGGTAGACGTCGTAAGACAGACATCTGGCAGAGAGATTGAGAGCATAACGGTTTGCCCTGCGGATAATCCTGCACTAGTTCGTACATCCGACGCAGTTCCATTGCCTGCGTAGTTGGCGTTTGCCTCTTTGCAGCTTCAAATTCTCCTCGGCCAGGTCATAAAGAATGGTGCTCGCACACGTAGAGCGCCCAATTCGCGTTGGATTCGCCCTGAATGTACGAACCTTCTGGTACGAACCTTCTGCCTACCAACCGAATCGACACGAATGTCGAGCAATCTCCCATGTACAGCATCATTCCAAACCAAGCGTATGTAAAGAGGTGGCGCAGTTGGGTAAGATTGGCGTTTTCGAATGAGCTCGCTTGTAAACTCTCACCGCTCGGAGGAAGCTGCGAGATGATTCAGTGGCGCCTAGTTGTTCGAGTTCTTCTTTACTGTAGCTCTCGTAGCGGCTGCTGCGACGGCCCAAACCTTTCGTTTGCCTTCTAGTCTTCAAGGGTGACATTACGGAACAGATAGGACATCGATTCCTTATGGTGGATTCGTCGAATGGCCTCCGACAGTAGAATGGAAATGTCCACGGTCTTAATCTTGTGGCACTGCATCTTCTGAACCTCGTGCGGTACCGTATTTGTCACCACAACCTGTTGTTGTCAAAGTAACGAGTTAGTTCTTGCCAAACAATGTCACTGAACATCAATGCACTGGCATCGAATACTGGGTATGGGTAATGCAAAGCGAATGAATAGTGAATTCAAACCTGCTCGTACAATATTCGCTTCTCGCTGCCACATAGAGTAGAAACGTAAGTCTACCAACAAGCTGACAGCTAACAACTACTTAAAACATCAAGGGACAAACAAACAATTCAACAAACATAAGTCAAAAAACAAACAATTCAATTAATCTTGTGTGCTGAATCCTCGCTATCTCCCTACGACTTTCCGTGACGCCTTCAGGATGATCTGAATGCGCTGATCGGTGAACTACGACAACCCACTTTTCAGTTCGACCGACGACCCGCCCGAAGGCTTCAGAAACGAAACTTTAGTGGCTGTGGATCGGCGCTAGATTACCGTCAGCGGATCGCGTCGACGGAAGAAGGTTTGAGGCAACATGCTAGTGCAAAATATTTGCCCCTTCCTTTCTTCATTTAGGATCATAACTTAATAAGCGGGCAAAAAAGGTGGTACTGCCATTAGTCTCAAAATGTTTATAATGTTTACCAAGTTTTACAAATTACAAATGCAATTTTTTAAAAGTGCATTTAGATCTTACCAAAATCGTAGTAGTAGTAGCAGTAGTGTGTGACAGTGAGAGTATTAGGCTATTAGGAACGATTTCAAAGATATAAGTGAGACCAGGCCGAATAGAAGTTTTCGTCAGAACTCGGTAAACGAATGAAACTTACTTCATCTATATGCGAGTCGGCTAAGAGCTGAGGCGCGTCCGATGAAAGTATACCATGCGTGGCCAGCACGTAGATCTTGTACGCTCCGCGTCCGTTAAGAACTTCCGCCGCAGCCACAAATGATGCGACATCATCAATCATGTCATCCACCTGCGTAGAGGAGTGAACCTCTTATTTAACCCATTTCAACTTCCGTAGCAGAATATATATTGATATACAAAGTTAAATTAAAAAAAGCTTTGCTTAAGCTCATCGCTGTCAATCGAAAAGAGCAAAGATATAGAGCACTAAATGATCAATTTAAGAGCTGATTTAAATCTAGTTAAACTAAGTAATTACTACTACTAGAAAGAAAAGTGATGTATGTATAAAAGAGACGATTCTGTAGAGAACAAATTCAAAGTTAGATCGTAAACACACGGCCAATTAGTGACTATATCGTCAGCGGCGTTAGTCGAACTCTACTATTTTCTTCTCTTCGTGACTTACACATCAATCACAGTAGGTATATCGAGCGACGTGTAGAAATTTTTTTAAAGGTGCAAGTGCGATTAAGCGACAATTATCGCCCGGTAAATCAGTTATCGTTATTCCTTGGATGGAGAATAGAAGCCATCCGCTGAATGAGAGAGAGAGAGAGAGAGTCGAAAAGAAGGCAAACGCTACACTTCAACCCGAAACCTTGGTCGCCTGAGAGTTGACAACCGAAAGTAACCATACATGACTGAAATGGTCTGTCGTCAACAAAGGCCACCCGCGAGTTTCCCGAAGCCACTGACTTGGGCACACATGAAGGAATATTTGGAAGAGACGGGTTGTTCTTCTTCTGTGCTTGTAAACGCTTTCCAGGAAAGGTTTCCGCGGAAATCCAAGGATGATACAGCAGCAACAACAACAACAGTCGCAGAAAAACTGTGTTAGCTGTTGTACCAAGGGCAGGGGGGGGGGGGGGGGGTGGTGCCAACGGGCGATAGCGACGAGCAAACGGATATGATGGACGAACAGGAAGGAACAGCCTCAAAGTTTCTGCACAGCACAGTTAGTTCCTGTGGTGCCGACGGGAGTAAACAGCGATCGCGTAAGCAAGACAGAGCAATACTGCTGGAAGGCAGATTGATTAGCCGGTCCGGGTAGTGACGTGGAACTTTTCCTAGATCCGCTCGCTGGTAAATAGAGTCGGCCGGCCCATTAGCGACGAAACGAGGTCACGTGTTCGAGGATGTAGTTATGTCACATAGACACATGAGGACACAAGTATGCATGCTCGTAATGGCGCGCACACACAGGAAAAGGCTACTCAGGCAGCAAAAACGATGTCTCGGCGACGTCCAAGCAGAGATAACACTCGCCTGCGCTCAATCAGCATGCTTTATATATATATATATATATATATATATATATATATATATATTGTATACATATATATATATATATATATATATATATATATTGTGGTGTATATGCAATGATATTCGCGGCTAAATTTCGGCGCAAAACAAGCCCCTGTCGACGCGATAGTTCCTAGAAGATTGACCGACTACAGTAACTGCAGATCTCACACAAAACATCGCCTCGGACAACTATCGCGGCATAACCGCGATATGCTGCCGCGATTGTGCTTCGATATACTGTCGATACTGCATAAAACAAACAGTGTACGTGGACAGATGCTGTCGGAACATGCACGCACATACATAAGCACACACACACACCACGCCGCAGTAGAGCGGCTTGAAGAATCGTTTTCGGCTGCCCCGGTATTATTTCTAGTTTTATTTTTTGTTTAGTTATAATTCATTTAGTATGGTTGACTGTTTGATTTGTTTATCGAACTGAAATCAATCATTCAATCCGTCAGTTAGTTAGTTAGCTAGCTAGCTATGTAGTCGAAAAATAAGTGCCGGCATAACCCACAGCGATGCCAACATTTGCTGCAGGTCACCAGTGCGATTTCAGCTGTTCCAACGTACCATTATAGCGATCTTGCCGCCAACGTCACCGACCACGTTGATGGGCGGCTTTTCCTTGGCAGCCACAAACGGCAGCGTGTTGATGGCTGCTGTGGTTCGGCCGGTCGATGCCGCTTGAGCTTGTGCTTGCGTTGGTGCAGGTGGTGGCGAGTTTCGTCCGTCGACCATTTCACTGTCGCTTTCCTGGCAACGAACCGACAGATATTGTGTGTGTATTTTTTTAGACAACGCCAAATGACAGCCAAAAACGAAAGTCAGGTATAGACTTGCGCACAAAGGGAAGAAAGAAGGGTGGGGAGTCGCAGACAGCGCCCGACGGTAAGGTTAGTTGGTGAAGAATTGCGCAAGACCAAGGCATATACGAAGTGACGTCAAAATTTGACATCTGACTCTAGAAGCTCGTTCTCGGCTAATTAACTCGTTCGAACCAGATAGATTTGCGCAATTTCAAAGTGTTTTGTTCTCTTACGAAAGCTCGAGTGTTGTTTTGGATTTAAAAAAAAAGAAAAGAGAAGCTCCTTCTCGCTTTTCTGTATGCACATATGGCCAGCACGGCACCATGACGCCGTAACCAACAACTCAGGACACCTAATATGTCGTTATTGTTGATTAACTACTTGCTGTTCTTCTTGTTGTTGGTGTTACCGTTACTGCACATACGTGTGCTAAATTAGCAAATGAAACATTCTTAGTAAGATTGTCACGAATCTTATGGCTGTTGTAATGATCACTGCACAATGAATTGTGCTTATGGTTCAACGGCATCGCTTCTATAATCGAGCTGCAATTAGAATGAAAAATGATTTACATATAACAGCGTATGTGCTTACTTTGTGCTCTCCGTGTATAACAGCAATGCCCAGCCGGAGTCGTTCAGCGTAGGATGTTGCTTTGTTTGCCGATGCAGGATTTCGGGCGACAATCACGGCGTTGCGATAATCCGGAATCTTTAGTTCGCAAAGACAGAAGTAAGCAAGACTGCTCGATATAAAACAAGCGCGAGGTAAAGTCGCTGATCCAGTGCGACTCGTTGCACTAATCTTACGACGAACAGGTAATACACCCCGCATATAAAGCTTTATATAAATACTAACTTGAAGTCCTCGCGTAGAATTTGTTTTAATTTAACCCCACCAGACTTAATCTTCTACTTCTCCCGAGCAATAACAGAACCGACATGACACTAGTTAAACTTTGGAACTCTTTATTTAGGTTGCGACTTACGGCAATGTATCTCGCTCCGTTTATTTACGGCAGCTTGGTTTGAAACATTATTCAATCAATTCAAATGACAATCAGAATGCTAATATAGTATAGAAAACGCACGAGTATTATTTTAATATGCATAAAAAAAGAAACAAAATCAGCCGAATTATGGCATACGACCTACGGAATGCGGATAGTCAACTATAAGCTTGTGCTAAGAAAAGAGTCGTTACGAAATAGAAATTTACTAAATAAGAAAACGCTTATTATCTGGAATGGTTAAGAAATGACGCATACAAAAAACGGTAGGTTCCGAAATCACTTTCAAAGGTTTGAGCTGTAATTTTCAATCTAAAAAAATAGCTAGTTGACTGCTTTCAATAACAAAACGCAATGTCATGCGATCTTAGGTAAATAAATAATTGATCTGCACTTATCGATGTAGGAACACGGTATATCCAAACAGACTTTACTGATTCGACAAAAATACTTAAAACGCTTTCCAGACCGTACAAATAGGTATTACGCTAACGTACAATAAATTAAAACGCATAAAATTACGTACCCCATTTCCTTCTAGGCCCAAACACAGCAAAACTAATGCCCGCGACAAAAAAGGGCATACGCGATCGTTTATGGAAATGCAGACCGGAAAGAATGCCGGCATGTTGCTAGAGGTACTTTCCTCGCCCAGATTAGGAATGAGGCACAATTTAGCATTTTATGTATGTTTATCTAGTATATCTAAACCGTTTTTTCGAAGCAAAAGCCCTACAGTGTATGCACACAAAGTGTTGCATACCTAAGACGTCTAAAGTCATTGAGATCAACCTACAAAAGAAGCAACTACGTACGCAATCTGTGATGTATTGCAGAAGAAATGGACTTGCTCGAAGGTTGTCGACGGGAATATCGAAGAAACCCTGAATCTCCTTCTGGTGGAGATCCATAGTAATCACATGTGACAGTCCCGCCTGTAAGCACATTAAAGCAACGCGCAAAGGAATACAAAACGGTAGTTAATCTACAAATTAAACGTTGATAATATTAAATAATAAAAAATAAACAAGAACACCAACGTAGATCGCCACAAGTTGCTAAAAAATTACTCACGCCCTGTTTAGTTGCTCGGGAGTTAAGGCGACCTCGCTATAGAACGGTAAATATACTTTTTAACAGGCGACGTACAATCGAGCAAAACCAAACTAATACGATTTCTATTTTGGTGTACCTCGGGGAAGTTCTTTTGTTATTCAAGATTACTTCACTATGTATTAGGTATCAGACGAACGACGTTGGCAAAGAGTCACACACACACACACACAGATCTACAACGGTTACTAACAGGTCGGCGTATGTGGATAAATAAATGCATTGATCGTTTCCTCCCAATGAATTAGTTACATGGAAAATATACGTACTTGTATATACATGTAAATACATGTAATACACATGTAAATTACACTGTCATCTGATCAGACCTATCTTTTTCTAATAAACACAGCCTATCTTTTTCTCGTCCTGGCCAGACTATTTTCCTCGTAACAGTGGTTGCCGTAAAAGCGCCAATTTAATTGAGTCATCGCAAAACTGTGCGCGTAGAGCTGCCCATATATTGAGCAGGAATGCCTAATATATAGGGCTAATTGTTTGAACCCAGAATGCATCATATTTTTCTCAATACCCTTTATTTCTTTCCGTCGATACTATGTATATGAGGGGTGTGTTAATGAAAAGGCGCAAAACGAAACTGTGTGTATAACTGAAGTCCTATAGTCTAGTACAATTGAAGTCTTATAGTCTAGTATAATTGAAGTCTTATAGTAGAAGTCCGAGTTACACTTGTTTCGCCCGGCTCTTACTAGAGATTTTTCAAACCAGCTGCATCCTGAAAGTGGGCAAATAAAAACATTGAAGCCTTTATTCAAAAAGTAATCGCCAGAGGCCTGAACGCAACTACCCTCTGTTTTACGAGCCGAAACACTCCCTGCTCTCCTAGAGTTCTTGCGGCTGTAATGAAGTTGAAGCGCCTCCGTTTGGGATGTTTTTAGCGGACTGAACCGGCGGAAGTCGAAGGGCAACATGTCCGGGCTGTTTTTGTGAGACTGGCCGCGTGTTGACGCGCGTTATAGTCGAGCAGAATACGCAGTTCCTTTTGCGATTCGTTGAGCTTCTTCAAAACCCACTGTGCGCACACATTTCGGTAACCCACAATTGTGTCCATACTGCTCCAACGTTGGCTCCCCACCATCCTTCTCACCAGGTCACATCACGTCGCGACATCACGTTGTCCATGAGTTCGGTCGATTTTACTGTGTTTGCCTGGCCTGGTCACGAGCCATTACTCACACACTCCAGGCCTTAACGAAAACGAGCACTCCACTGACTTGTCGTTGTGACATACACACATGGCTTGTCCCGCTGACTCAACGAAAACAACCATGTTTTCGTTGAGTGCGTCAGACAAATCGTCAAATTCAAAATACCGTTCAATTTGAACATTTACCATAAAATATCAGTCATATAAGGTATCTCCAATTCTTCAGCTATCTCCTTGACAAAAATTCGGCTATTGTTGAGAACGATATCACAAGCTTTTTCAAGGTTTTCTACTATTATTAACGTTGAAGGCCTTCGCAAACGTGGGTCCTTTTCGGTCTCTTGACATCCGTCGCGAAATCGACATTACCATGTATACAGTGTTTCAAGACAGTGCGTGATCACCACAAGCAGTTCGTAACATTTCCACCACATGATCTGGCTTTAACAGATAACTTGGCGTAGATTAATTGGTTCTCCATTGTCAGCTCCTCAGAATTCGCCGAACCTAGTTTTCTTCACTTGTTTGAAGCAAACCCAAACAACACACGCCGATTCTTCTGTCCGTACTCAATAAATGAATAACATTTGCAGTCAATGAATAGCCTGTCTTTTTTCGGGCCCTCAGCCAACATTTAGCGTTCACGGGTTTGCCTTTGGAAAAGACGAACCCCATAAATACAAATATGCAACAATGGGGCTCAAACCTGTGTGCCTATGTGTCTCATCCGGTCGCGAGGCGCACGCGAATGCACTACGCTAAAAACAAACCGGAAGATTTTGGTAGGACCAGTCTGGCGCCAAATTCAAAATTCTAAAACTCTCGGAATGTACAAATTTACAACATATATATATATATATATATATATATATATATATATATATATAGAGAGAGAGAGAGAGAGAAAATATTGGGATGATTTATCAATGATTTACAATACGTTTGCACACTCGGCAGTGCTCGCCTCCTCATCTGTTTAATGTATCTACAATGGAATTCACAACCAAACTTAAACAACAGGTCTGTTGTGTTTTTGGATGAGTCTCCCAGTACAATTAAAACGTTAAATCTCTAATAAACACCGTTATGTAATATGAAGGATGTTGACACACTCACAAGAGCGGGCAGCCACGGGCGATAGCCTTTTCTGCAAAATGCCCTTAATTATTACAATTGTTTGAAATGTGTAATTATGGAAATTTTAAGCTCAATGAGGAATTACTGAATTCAAAAAATTGCCTTCTGGAGAAGACGGCTCCATAAAAAATAAAAAACATTTATATATATATATATATATATATATATATATATATATATATATATATATAACTTATAATCTGGTACAGCAGTGCTAAACTTAATCGACGTGAAGCCTTGCTAAATTACTTCATTTATCAGCGTTACACTTGCGCACCGCTAAGCATTCGGTATTGGTGCTGCTGTAGCTGTTTTTGTTGTTGTCGTCGCCTGGATATTTGTGTGCTGCCTTGTGTCGGTGTATTTGTTGTGAGCATGATTGACTGAAACTGAAATTGAACAATTGGTCAATTGGGCGGAACCGCCTCTCGTTTGTGTGTGCCTGCTTACCTTGACCATCATCTGGGCGAGCAGCTTCGACACGATGCAACCTCGTTTGCGCATTTTGCTCTGCTTCGAGTACGGCAGGTAGGGAATGACGGCGACGATATTGCGGGCGGCCGATGTCCGACAGCAGTAGGCCATAATGAGCAGCTCCATGATCGAGTTGTTCACGTCCCTGCCAAAAACACGTACAGTTAATGTTGCGGCCAGCTAGTTAAGCCTCGTAGTGAAACGAAACATTGCGATTGCTCGCTCGCTCGCTCGCTCAGAAGAAGAACTCGGTCACGCGTAGCGTACTACGTGACAATATTTACACACGGCCCACACAGACCTGCGTGATATAGCGCAACTATGTCTACAACCAAGATCGAGTTGCTCCGCTGGACGTCAATAGAAAGTGTCTGGCGTAAGAATTGTGCGGTCTTTCTTTCTCCCCCAGAGTTATCTTATCAAACGTTAGTCCAACTTAATGGGTAGTGTCACAGTGAGGGGGCCTGGTGATCGCAAGGTCTAGACCCGCAACCGGACTGCCGAATAGCTATTGGCTAGCATCAGTTCGGCGTATTTGTTTGTCTTCTTGTTCTCTAGACAAGCTCCAGCTCTAAGCGAACCGAAACTAACCATTGAGGGATAAACTGGGTCGGTTACGGTAGGTTTTTATATAGTACATTACATATTCATACACAATGTCTTTATATATATATATATATATATATATATATATATATATATATATATATATAACCATATGTACTTATTTTATAATTTGTTAAAACTCGGCAAGAAAATCATTTTTCCAATGAGATTTATAAAAGTAGATAACATGTCTTGTTTTCTCTTAGATAGTCGTGCAAAACCTACTTTTTACGAGAGAACCAGTCAGCGCGCGAAGGAACCGATCATAGCAGCGTGTTTTGGTAAACTACTAATGTGATATATATATATATATATATATATATATACATATATATTTTACACTAGAGATAACGGTTACTCAGATCTTATGGAATGATATTTAGAGATGGGTTTGAACGGAGAGCATAGTAACCCCATAATATATATATATATATATATATATATATATATACTCGTACTATGATCGCAGCAAACCAACAATACCGATGCCGTGTTCCTAGTAAACCAGCACCCCAAACCTAATTATGCATGAGTATGACTAATTATAAATAAAAATACCATTCGGACTGCAAAAGCTTCAGAATATCGCATTCACTGATGAATCTTTGCAGCAACCAATTTTCTCACCGTGGGAATCTTAAGCGTTTGAGCGTGCCCGAGGCTGAATACAGCGGCATACGTCTGCCACTAATGTAGGAAAACAACTACCGACCTGCCATGCGCTATCTCCCTTCCATCTTCACCTCGTTCCCAATATAATCAGCGTCTTTCGTGCTTACGTGGGTGTACGAAACACCATTAAGCGCAACAACAAACTAATGAAAAACTTTATTTCAACACTATTACGACATACGCTGTAGCGGCACGCCAGCTTGACTTAGGGCCGCGAACATCGCGCACTTAAACCTCGTCCAATGGCCTCCGGTCGGCTCTATGCTCTAGCTCCATTTCATTTTCCAGCCAATTTGCATACAATAGTGGGATAAAACCATTAGGACAGAATCGTAAATGCCTTTATTTAAAATATAGCGAAGTATAAATGTGGTATGTAATGTATCATTGCAATAATGATATATATATATATATATATATATATATATATATATATATATATATATATATATATATATATATATATATATATATATATATATATATATATATATATATATATATATATATATAATGAGCTGGCCACCGCGACCACCACAATTTCTGTGGCATGACTAATGGTTATGATGAGCCAGATGGCCGTTGACTATTTCGAGCCGGAACGAGAGAGAAAAGAAAAGGTGTGAGGTGGGAATAAGGCTTACAACGGATTAGTGGAGAATCCGGCTAGTTTTTTTATTGAATTCATCCGTTCACAGAGTTGCTGGAAGGCGACAGGATAGGGGGAGTAAAACCACATGGAAGTATACAAGACGCAGGAACACGGGCAGAATGGCAATAGTTGTATGAGCAGAAGAAACGCTCATATTTTGGTGTCTTACAGACGGATTCAATCATAGCGTGCTGACACACTAACATAGACGTTTATGTAAACATGTATGTGCCTGCCTCCTGGCTTGCATAAAAATGTGCAGGCCTTGTAAAGTAACAGAAACAACAACTACTGTACTTTTTTTTTACTGAAATAATGGCCCTTCAGAAGCACCGATAGGCTAAACTGATCTCCAGAAAGACCATATTTTTCTGCTCCGACAACAACGATAACAACCAAAATTGAGGAAATTGTTCGGTTCTCCCGCCAAGGATGTGAAATAAAAAGATTTTTTTAGGGATAACGATGGCCTTGACATTCCGGTGGATACGGCTGCAACTGACTGTACCCCCAAAAGCACTGGCACGAACAATTACAAGTGGGGCTTGAGACAAAACCAAAAACCAAGCTTTCTCGATTGCAAACTTCTCGTTGCGCGCCTTCCAAGCCGCACGACATTACTGATCCGGCCCTTGCGCAGGTTTCTTAGATACATATATATATATATATTCAAATGACACTCGCCTATCTGACGACTAGTTACGTTTTTTTCTTTCATAAGTACGTATATTGATAACAGTGCATATGTAACCATGATGATTGTACCACACGCCCTTTTATGTGACAATAAAAGTGATGTTATGTTTACGTTTATACTATAGGTATACTTTTACGTCGTTGTTGTTGCTATTTTCTCGTCGGTGTCCTCCGTGCAGTGAGCGATACGTGGGTCTGTGTCTCTATCCTTGTTCTTTCATCTGTTCGCATTCGACCGAAAAGCCAATCTGCCTATTGAGGTCACTAATGGAGCGTAGGAAAAGCATTAAGTTAAGCGATGACATCGAAATCTATAGCGCGGGAAGGGGCGAAGGAAAACGATAAATACCGCAACATCCGCTTGCTTGGTCATAGACAGATGAAACCCGCAACTCCACCCTGTCTCGCCAGGGTTGCCGAGCATCCTTTTCTCAATCTTCCCCTAACAGGCGGGGGCGCAATAACGGGAGGCGTGCACGTGAAGAGAAGATTCAGCCAATGCGTGTGGCGCGTTCAGCGAAAACACCCGTTTATTCACGACAGCGCGACAAGCTTCGAAAAACAGGGGACACCTAGCCTGGTTAACCCTGAAGGTGAAGGGCATATATATATATATATATATATATATATATGTAGTAGCTGTGTCATTTAGATGGGGACCAACGCAAAACAAATGAAACAAATCGAGTGCTTCAATTGGGACGTAAGGTCAGACGGCGCAGAGGCTCGTATAGTTCGGTCATACGGCCACCGAGAAAGAAGTCCCCTGTATCGCTCAAAAGCGAGCAGCCACTCGCTATAAAGGGAATGAAGTCGAAAAAAATAAATCGATAAGGAAAAAGCGGCGGCGACGAAGACGACGACGATGTCTAGGGATGAGCAGCTTCCGGACAGCAACAGCAACAACAAAAATGTTCTGCTGCCAATATGGAAGGTCATTGTGATTCGTAGACTCAACAGTTGACCGACCACCCGCACTTCTCTCTTTCTGGGTGCGCCTGATCGAGGACAAATGAAAGCAAAGGAATTGTTTTGGTCCTTCTCTTCGAAAAATCACTTTAGTAACGAGATACTCGCTCAGAGCAATCAGTGCTGGAGGGAATATGTAGCAAGGACCTCGATGTATGCAACGCTTCAAATAAACGTGCAAACCACAGAGCCCTGGTAGCACGGGAACCTGGAATAGCCCCTATGCGGGTTACTCACGATATGAACAGAAACAATACGCCTCTAACGAAGAGCAGATTCATACTTGGCAAATTCAACATGAGCAAGTCCAGCAAAACGTTACGGAGCAAAAGCTTTTAAATGAGCTCTATTTTTGGGGTCAGAAATGCTATTCACGTCTGAAGCACTATCGTTTCTACAACATCACCACTAAGTACGCTTGTTTGCAATATACTATATTCACTCCACTCGCATTTTAGAAGGACTATAGAGTTACGTATGCGTCCAGTGAGTAGGCAAAGACCGATGAAAGTAACCTTGAATATGACTCCGGAGCTACTACAACACTGTCAGCCGAAACGATTTCTTACAATCGTGCAGTTGAAAACCGTATACGTTTCATTTAGTAGCCGTAGTGGCCTAATGAGATGGCATTCTCTGTCTTGTCCGACAACGTGGCAACAAAGACTCGGCTTCCAGGTAATCGACTGAATGCCATTAATTACCCTACAGCCCCTAACTAACTGTTTTACTTGTTTACTTCAGGAAGGGCAGGAAATATTAGGTAGACGACACGGCAATAGCCCGGTCCCGTTTCGTGTCACCGACGTATAAGCACATGCTCTTCAATTGACCTTCAATCTATATATACACACGCACTCACTCATAGTTAAACAGAACAATATAGCATGTCGACAAGAAGTGGCCCTTAAATTCTAGTGGGAACAAAAGGAACGGAGTGAAGCAGACGGGCTTGCGTTCTTCTCTATCTATTTAGCCTAGCGAGACAAATACGAAGAAGTTAATTTACTGAGTTTACTTGATTGGTCTCATCAACTTCAACAACGCCTCTGGACAACTCATGACACCAGAAAGTGGGCCTGCTGCAGTTTCGTCTCTCGATCGTACGTTGTGTGTTTTGATGTGTCGAAAATGATTTAAGAGGGTTCTTCGTCTAAGTCAATTAGAATCGGTGAGCAGTTACGTCTTTTATGCTTTTATCTAGTGTAGCACAGTGGTTTGTACTCGCGGGATCACTAACGGGGGATAATAGTAATAATATAGGTTTTCCCATGGCTTCTAACGTATACAGAGTGAATGCCGAAAATAGCACAAACAAACAGGAAGCACAATTGCTTTCATAGGCGAGTGGTGTATTAGCCAACAAACCGATCCAATGTAGATAGCTGCACTAGATCGGTTACCCAAATTATCAGCACAGGAAGCAAGCCAGCTGTATATCCGGCGGGTAATGATACAGGTTCTTTAATATAATAGGTAAATAATCTTTACATAATTTTATAATTGTTCGTAACCGAATTATCTTCAACAAAATCAAAACAGTAACATCGACGCACGCCCTTTGCCGCATCCTCGCGTATCGTATATTTAAAAATCACGCAGCCTTTATTTATGTAGCATAGCTTTGACGTAGATCGGTTAACTTTCAAAAAAGCCTCGTTTCGGGTAAGTGTCACGTCGTAATTGAACCTGCAAATGTCCGCCGATCTTTATCACTCTATCGCGTTGACAGTTTATTACGTTTCCGCCCTTCTTTATACGCAAAATCTAAAGTGCTACGAATCTACTTCTAAAAATAACCCTGGCATTTCTACTTATAGCCCCCTCATAATTCGGTTACTATTAATTCTGAACCTGCGAAAAGTAACCCATTGGATGTTCTGTGAGTTTACGCAATTCGTATGGATCACCGATCTACGGCAATCATAGGCCCCGGCGACGTGATGATCTCCACACGACACAAAAAGAAAGACAACCTTAAGCTAGAGCTAACAAAACGAAACTGACGAAACGCAATGTTGAACTTAGAAGCTCCTTTGTCGCGACAACTACTCGTTGTCCTCGAGTGACCTTCATTTAGTTACAAAGACTGCCACGTGTAACCTGTCACGGGTCGAGGGAACGGGGGGGAGGCACATACGATACCACCGTAGCACCCCCCCCCCCTACTCTCGACGTGGGCGGTGTCGGCCTGCCGGCGACGCTTTAGGCGAGGGCGGGGCGCGAGGGGCATAAACCCTCGTTTTGTCCAGGCCACGCGCCCAGCAGCCAGCCATGTCCCATAGCTGAACGGCTACCTCAGCCGACAGTGGCAGAAGTTCCGTAGACGACGCGCGAAGGACGCGGGCCACCACAAGAGCGCTAGTGGCGCGCTAATTGCGTGAAGCACGTCAGCGCTGAGAGAACTCCCCATCGGACACGCGAATAAAATCCGACGCGAGCCATGGCTGCCGAAACTGTCAGAGGCTAGCTCTCCCACTCGAGCAGCTTGGTCGGCTCCCTCCAAGCTGCTCCCTCCGCATGCCAAATGGTTTCACGTCGAAGTTTCGGCACGATAGACCGGTCACCCCGACAACCTATGATGATAATGATGATGATGATGATGGCAGGCTATGTCTAATTATTTTCGGCCGGGTCGAGCGGAAATCAAGGTAGGAGAGAAGAAGCTGGCGCGTTCGTTGTGGAGACGATGCATCGGAATGGCGGGAAAATAAATGAGATCATTCTATAATGAGGTCTCCTTCATCAATCGTGAAAAAAAAAAAATATATATATATATGACTACCATGATATATATATATATATATATATATATATATATGAGGAACCAACAAGACGTTGAGAAGTATGGATTCCGCATAATTCACGTCGACCTGAGATAAATCTGGCACTCGATGTCTTGCGTCGAGATCTATCTAGTCTAACCACCGTGACGCTGTGGAGTGTGAACAGCTGTCCCTTGCAAGACGAAGCAAGGCCACCAGGACTCAATCAAACGGTCGAATACGAGGAAAAACAGCAAAAGGTATAGGCCTCAATCATGCATAGGATATATTTCATTTGCACGACGCGTCTTCGAGTTGGTTGTGATCCATGTTAGCATTGACAGACCGTGACATACTATAGCAGTCCGCCGTCACGGATTTGAGGCGAACGCGAATCGAGTTACGTTATACGCTGACAAGCAAAAACACAACTCAATCAGCATTCTTCAGGTGAGTATGCAGAGCAGGCCACGTCTCAATGCAATCACGTATATGCGAATAGCATCGTTTGACAGCAGCTCTCTCTGAAAGCATGATGCGGGTGGGTGCACTGCATGATCTGAATGAAAGGGCATTTCATGTAACAGTCACAACCGCAGGAGCAAAAACGGTATGCATTTCGCATCATTGTGTCGTGGGTCTCTTCGTTGCGACACATCTACAGTTGCAGATGTACTGGCTGGATCCTGAGCTAGATTAGACAACCAATTCGATTTTTTTTGCGACGCAGGCAACAAGGAGTTACTCTGAGTAAGAGCATAGTACACACATAGCTACACTGAGTAAGAACTCTCGACATCGAGTGTGATGGATAATCTATATTAATCGTGTTTTTTTTATTTATTTTTTACTTAGAACAAATTCCGGGCAGCATTCGTGCTCCTATTAAAAAATTCTTTCGGGGCTGACTCTCAGCCAAGATTTAACGTCCATGGGACTGCTTTTCGCATTGCTTCATAGACGGACCCCCATAAATACAAATGTGCAACGGTGGGGCTCGAACCCGCGCACCTATGTGTCTCCTCCGGTCGTGAGGCGCAGACGCATGCCACCACGCCACCGGGCTCGACCCGTGTTCTCATTAAAGAGAACCTGACTACCATGATATACATGTTCGTAAGAAAGAGAAACCGCCTCTCTTTTATTTTTTATGATTTTTTATTTATTATGATGAATAAAGCGGTGCATTAAGCATATAAGAACAGTAACCGATTCTCAGAAGTAAATAGTCCTTAAAACACTGTGTCACTAGTGGCAAGTATCTGAAGTGCAATAGTGGCGGCGTGGTCTAGCGGGCATGTGCGCTAGTTATGGTTGTCATCTACCGGGGTGTCGCCGGTTCTATCGACCAAATTTTCTTTGAGCGATGCTCATTGAGAATGAATGATAACCCATACCGCCGCCGTGAGAGTCAGCGATCATATTGCTGCTACAAGGACTGTTGAGGAAACCCTAGATATCTCAACATGCCATTTTACGCTGCCGCTTTCATCATAACCCTGATATGTAAAATGGTGACATGTGTAATTAGGTATCTCTGTCAAGCAAATAATAAATCAATCATCTTTCATTCACCAATCATCACCTTCCTATGATTATAAAGAATTATTATATAAAAAAAAACACACACATATGCCTAAATACTCTTTTAACGTACCCGTTTTACTCTGACCGTAGTCTGTATCCTAAATGGTTCTCATTGTTCACTCATGTTCATAAGTAGCTTCACTAAACTGCATGTCTTTCAACTTTCTAGCGATAAAGATTCCTTGATTATTCATGGACCAACGTTTACGTTTTAGCAGAATTCGGCGCCTTATCATGAAGCCAAACAAAGTCGGGCCCGGCCGGACCTGAATCCACTTGACTATTCCCTGTAGGGGATTCTTGACACCAGTGTTTCCTCTGTCAGATACAGTTTCGTCAATGCTCTGCAGCAAGATCTTGTAAGGGAGTGGGATAATATTCCACAAGAGGTCGTTCGTGATTCGTGCAAGGCCTTCATAGGTAAATCTCGAAATCTGCTCGTTTGGTGCAGGGAGAGTCATATCGAAAACTAACGTATATGCCACAAAATAGATTAACTTAAGACAATATTGTATCGGGTAAAGTTATTTTAATTCTCTGGAAATTCTTCAGGACGCATCTGGCCTATATATATGGACTCCATGTCTGTTCTTCAACACTGCACATGAGGATCTGTACATCTGTCTCATACGATAGCACAACAACCACGGTGACAAAATAAAGAAGTTCCTGCCGTAACGACAGGAACCAGATGCACTACATCCAATAAGCTTAAGTAGCACAAAGAAGCACGCATATCTATTCTGCTTTTGAATCTGTCAGAACAAATAAAACAGAGCAAAAGCATTATTTCTCGTCCGCTATAGTGGGCGCAATAGTTTGCAGGCAGCTAAACAAAATTTCGAACGAATATAAGCCTTGGCACAACCAAAAAGATCTAACCATAGCACTATCGACCGCAGCATGGCATTTAAGACGTGTAGCAGTGCAGAAATCCATGGTCCAAACCACTTGCGGCAGTTCATGAAAGCTCTAAAGATGTAAATTTTCAAAATAATTGAATTAGCGTTTGACATGTCATCGTTAAAAGAAATATCTCTTATTCCTACGCGACCCCCTTTCTTATATGCTGTATTCTTGACGTTCTCATGCAAATGCTATATATATATATATATATATATAATGAAAAACAAATAATATATATATATATATATATATATATATATATATATATGATTACAAATAATGAAAATATCTTGAGAAAACTACAATCTTCCGCACGATATGCCGTGGAATACTACCTAGCTGTTACCAGCCGGTCTGGACGTACCATAGATACAGCCTATCAGATCTAAGCGGGCGACTTCTGCCATGGTAGAATTATGAAATATTTCCATGGGCTCCCAATATCCCATCGCTGGACAAATATCAACGTCGCGCTTGTTAGCAGCGTTATGATTGTTCTGCTGTACGCATCTACGCGCGTTAGCGCGAAAATGCGTAGAATTTGCACCCAGCATTATAGTGGCTCAACCATTACGTTAGACAGACCGTGAGCACGTCATGAAACCGATACTTACTTGGAACCTGTCTGGATAATGTACACATCTCTGTTGCGGACGGACTCGGCGCAATCAACGAGCGTTTCTGTCAAAGAGTCGAACGAATTCGCAAAAAGACATCGTTAATCAAACCAGGTTAGAATTCTCATATATGTTCATCTACCTCATCATCATCATCGTCACCACCATAATCATCGTAATAATGTCCATCAAATTGTCATATGAGGAACAAACGAGTCTTGTTGTTGTAAAATCTGATGTCCGCTTTGATGTTTTAATGGTGCTGTTAGGAGTGTGTACGATGTGTTCAGAGTATATGACTTGAAATGAAGTATAAGACAGTGTCCGATATGTGTTGTTATTCCTGACGATGTTGAAGTTATTGACGACGTTGTTGTCGCCACCAAATCAAAATTATCTATCTCCTACACAAAGTTAGTACCTACTACAACTACGATGTTAGGCTACCACCTATAATGTGAGAGCAATATGTATTAGTAACATATTATGTTTAAGCCGCCATACTGCATCCCTCTACCTGCGAAAATGTTCTTTTAGAGGTACCGTGTATTCTGTTCTCTCTGTCGCGAGGCACCTGAGTCGCTTCCGGTGCCCCTTTCTAACCAGTACCTCTCGCAGTAACACTGCAGCTCCTATATTCCAGTTAAAAGTGCCTTCACGGATAAATTGCACAAACTGTAAAATCCACTGAGTAGGCAGGTCCGGAGGATTTGTAGAGCTTAGCTCTCCGCTCAACTTCAATCGGTCCAACACTTTTATTCTAGCTTCTTTTCCTATCCTTAACAGATATGTCTGGAAGTTGCCATGGGCCGTCATGACCTGCGTCAGAATGTGATCAACCTCTGCGCCGGATCGATTTAACCACTTCCCTATGTCAGCAATGTGGTCGCGGCCCCGGTGCGCCATTTGGAATGGCAGCCAATTCGCTCTGCCACGCAGTAATTGTGCCTTCCCTTTCGGCAACTTTGACTTTCCTATTAGAGCTTTCTGGGCCCCTATCACATAATCTTTGTCTTTTCTACGCCCTGCTTAAATACGCCCTGGCTACACTGACCATCCTTATCTAGGCCTCATGCATGACAAGGTTAATGGGTCGCACTTGTTTCTTTCCTATCAGCCGAATACCCTAATTCTTCTCCGGAGCAAGAGCCAACCCAACATCCTTCATCAATTCCCCTACAACTTTCAGGGCGCTATTAGCGTATAATTCGACCTCTGTAGTCGTCTTCGCCTGTACCAACACAGTCAAGTCGTCTGCCTATGCTAAAGCTCCACGTTTGCGGGGAGGATACGTAGTCAAAGCACACCGTTGACACTATGTTCCACAGTAGTGGCCCTAGGATGAATGTGGGATACCCGCCGTCATAGGCATCACCTTGCACTCATAGGTAATGACACGATCTTTCAAGTAGTCCGAGGTTAGCGTTACCAGGTAGTGTAGAATCTTTCTCTTAACCAGTGTATCCAGAATAACCTTCCACGGTAGGCTGATAAAAGCGTTTTTCACGTCTAGCAGCACAGAAAGGTATAACTTGCGAGTGTTGGGCGTGGAGTGGTGCAACGTTTCTGCCTTGGTCACGACTCTGTTGATAGCCGTTAGAACCGGTCTGTTTTTGCGGAATCCGTATTGTGCATCGGACATCAGGCCGTTGTCTTCGGCGAAGACTCAGAACCTCTCTGCTATAATGGAATCCGCACCCTTTGCTAACGAGCTAATCAAACAGATAGACCTATAACCGCCAGTTCCTTCAGGCACAAAGACTGCCTCCGCTGTTTACCGATGATGGGGGAGCTTTTCCTTGTCTTATAAGCTTACTCGACATAAATGCCATAACCTAAGGGAACCCCTCAAACAGAGCATTCACAGCTATTAGAGGAATGCCGTCTGGTCCTGACGCTTTAGCTGGTTTGATTCTCACAGCTGTTTGGGGAACTTCTGCAACAGAGATCTCAGTTGTATCATTTTCTGTGATCTCAGATGATCCCTCCTCTAATTGGTTGCTCTCGAAAACTTCTCTAGGCAAGTCCGCGTGCTGGGGAATCCACCCCATCAGTAGACCTGTCCTCTCTGGATCTTTCAGAATGGTCCTTGTAGCGCTCCTTTGCAGCTTTCCTCGGACTATCTTGTACGGGTCGTCGTCGTCGAGAATCGAGAGGCATTCTCTCCACCAATGTATATTTGCTGTCGATAATTTTTCTTTTAGGTTGGGCTCTACGTTTTCGATACTTCATTACCAGATCGGGGAGTATTTCCACATATCCTCTAGCTCTCTTTATGGCTAAAACACTCTTGCCGGGCTTCCTCAATGTCCCTGTTCTACCAGTGTTTTCCCTGCACCGGTTTCCTTCTTTTAGGGTAAGTTATGGACCTGCAGGTCTCCGAGCAAGTCTTCCTCAGAACACCCTCCAAATCTATGACGTCATTTGGGAGCCCGTATATCTCAAAAACTTTCCGAATTGCGTCTTTAATAATCTCACTATCGTGAACCGCTGCCGAGCAAAGGAAGTCCGCTGTTCCTTATAATGTTTACCCAATACAGTGACGATCATTCAAATTCTCCTCCGCAGCGAGTACTCTCTAGTCGGTGACTAATACAGCCATGATCTCGCTGCAGATCGCCAGGTCTACGTGTGACTTCTGTCCTGCTCTGTAAAACGTCGCATCTACCCTATCATTTACGATCCAGGACCACCATCTTAGAGGCCGGGCAGGATTTGGAACTGGCAGTATGGCCAGCCACGTCACAAACATAGCAGTGGGGGCAACCCTTTTCACAATATTTAAGTGTGTGGCCGAGTTCACACCACTTATTGCAACGTCAGCCTGTCTCTTTTTCATCAGTACACTCTCTGGCAATGTGTCCTACTTTCTGGCAGTAAAAGTGGGTAATGAGGCCCACTCCACTGGCTTGCAATTTAAATTTCCGAGGGGCAAACTGTTCTGCGACAGAAGCCCACTGCCATCGGTCCGCGGTAGCGTAACGAGGCACTGCCATCGGCCTTGCTTGATCATTCGAAGATCCTCAGTGCGGACCATCGTAGTCGCGCAGAGCTTTAATTTCGCACGCAACTCTGCCTCTATCTTGGCAGCATCCAGAAAAATGGTCCACGACACCAAGAACCACCGTAATTAAGGGTCCTGTCGCCTTGCGTGCATCCACTTCCGCATCCGTGCCCTTGCAAATTATGTCTGCAAACGTAGCTCCTCCACCTGTCTTGGTTTGATTAACCTTTATTATGAGATCTCCGTCTCTTGTCTTGGTAACCTGGTTGAGCTTCACACCGGCTTTATCCGGCTTAACGTGGCTTCTCATTTTATTAAGGGACTCCTTAAGAGTCAAGCCTTCTTTCACTTTGACCCTGAAGGTACTGTGTCCAGTAGTGTCTGGCGGCACAGACCCACCTCTCGCGCGCGAGAAGAACTGCGAGTCCATATGCCTTTCCTCACCGCTAATTCGACGTCGCATTCGTTTTTCCTACAGCAAGTGTCAACAGCACGTCTGATCGAAGGTCCGTTCTATTCTTTAGAAATGTGCAGAATGGGCGGCTCTGTTGCCCGGGGTGTCTTGCTGTTCTCTATGATCTTCAAGAAGATGCTCAAAACACCGACAGGCGTCTCTTCTGTTCCAACCAATCCGACCACAAGCTTTCTCATGGTTGTTTGTTGGCTCACCTGGGTCTGTGCTTAAGTGTCAACTCTTGTATCCGTTTACAGAGCACAGTATTCTGCTCAAGTATTTCCTCGTTACTCTTACGCAGCTCATTTTCACAAGTGTTCCTTTTAATGGCATGTTCACTAAGCCACCAGATCACTAGCTCTAGTCATGTTATGGTATAAATAACTATATATATATATATATATTATATATATATATATATATATATATATACATATATATATATATATATATATATATAGCCTGTCGTCTGCAGGTATTCAAATTTCTCGCGCCTGTGTTGTGTCTACGAGCCGCTTGTTCCGTATACTCCGCTTTTTGCACACTAACTTGCCCGGATTTCTCCAAAAAACCTAGTTTGAGGAGGACTTATCCGGTAGCTCGGTCAAAACGCGGCGGGTTAAAAGAAAAAGGTAGGAAACGACATTGCGGGTATAATTGAAGTGTTTATTCAAATGCAATCGCCAGGGGCCTGAGCGCAGCTACCCCACTGTTTCTCGAGCCAACACTCCACTGTGTCATTCAGTCGTCTGAGTAAAACCATTTTAATTTCTTTATGAAGGCCATGCATGCTTCCATTGCATGCTGTCCCAATTGTTCTCGGGCTCCATGTGATGGCCACAGCTCTCATCACCGGTAAAGAACGGTAAAAACGCGGCACTAATGATACTGGATCACATGTTGCAGTGGTAGTGTCATACTCAGTTTCTTTTGCAGTTCTCTAAGCATCTTCGGAACCCACTGCGCGCACAGCTTCCGGTGACCCAACCTGTCGTGTATATTTGGCCACACTGTTCTAACGCTGGCTCTTACCGTCACTGCCGGCATTCTCTCCACGCCGGACACTCCATTTGTGTTCCTAGATGTCTCACTAGGTTATCCCAACGAAGCATATTTTAACTTCAACTTGTTTGGTTGTCCCATTTCGCACCTTTTCATTTGAACCCGCCCAATAAATAGATTAATCATAGGCGGAACTTAATCTTTATAAACTATGCCTCGTAAACGCGCCCATTAGATCATTTTTATCCCGCTACCCATGCATGCCTAGGTAGGTCGTGTAGGTTATGCATAGATAGCGGGTATGTCGTATGCATAAATTCCGATAAAGATCGATGCCGCATCGGGTGAACCTTGACTCAGTTAGGACTTCAAGTTTTTTTACTGTTACGCTTCCGGCACCCGTACGCACAAGATAGAATCTGCGATTTAAGACTTCAGTCACAGAGATGTGTGGAGTAAAGTCAGTTCTGCGCAGTATAGTGCAGCCTTTGCGCTCTCGCCAAAAGAAATAGCATTATAAAGCCCGACTGCGGGCATCAACCTACGACCTTGAGATCAAATCGACGCAGTAAATCTGCAAGGTATAAACGCTGTAGGGCCTAAATCGCTTTTATTGCGCTCAGTGTTTTCTACGCCTTTCAGTTGCATATACAAAAACGCCCGGGTGGTCAGAAAGTACAATAATTCCCTGTAGGTATAGAAATCTGCTGAGGTAGTCGAGAGACATGCTTGCCAAGTACAGTGTGCCGGGAGGAAACGCGGCCTCCACTTGATAAGTTAAACGTTTTAGCTTGGACCAGGTTGTAGAACAGCCCAAGTCCACTGGCAGGTTGACAGAATCTAGCCAACGCCCGTTGTGTCTAAGACCGACCAGTTCCGTAAATGACCGGGCCGTCTGCGTACATAGGTACGACATTCCGTTATCAATAGGCACTTTAGTCTCTTGCAAGATTGCCGCTACAAGAGAAAACATTTCGAGAGACTCCCGATAACGCAAGAATGTTCGAAACAGCGTACATCAGTCCCGTGTCAATGACAGCTTAAAAATCGCCGAGGATTTCCACGAGAATAAAAATATATTATTATAATCAAATTAATTATATTAAATTATTAATAACAACTCAATTCATAATGTTAATTAGTTAGAATACGTTCAATCGCAACAAGTGGGTATACTTCGCGGGTTTTTTTCAGAAAGGAGTGCCAATAAATTGCTGGCCATAAAACCCTCCCGGGTGTGGTCACTCTGCCGCACCATTATTCTGTTTAACGACAGCAAAGAAGGCATCCTCACTATGGTTGAGGCTTCGAAAAGAGTGGCAATGATAAATTATACAAATAAAATCAGAACAGAAAATTAAGGACTGGAGAGCAAGACAAAAACGGGGAGCATGCATAAATCACAATATAACAAAATCGATCAATAATATAATACTGTTTAGTGTTTACCAAACATGACCCGTGTACTACACGAACAAGTTTGCATAAGTACGTGTACCGGTATATCGCACGGTTCATTGTACGCTTATGTGTATTATTATAAAAAGGTTGGCCCGGGCCTAACCAATGACTGTAGTCAACAAAAACTCATAACACATAAAGCGAGAAGTAAGAGAAGAAAACGCACGTCTCTGCAGAATGTCACGTTTCGAATAGACACGTTAAAAAAATATGCAAATACCACATACCTCTTAGAGTTGTCTGCCTTGCCCTTACTGGGCAATCGTGCTACATTCCCATAATGGAAATATATTGTTAAATATTGGCACGGAGTACATATGTACTTGATTTATCGCGAGTCATGCGCACATCTGGTTTTGAAAGCACATATACTCATCAGAGTGGTCCACTTGCGACAACCGTTAGGTACGCTGGTAGTAACGCTACTCTAACTTTTCTCAGTGCAGTGCTAACGCTGGCGACGAATCGCATAATTTGTCTATGATGTAGCATCCCGTCAGTTCCTCAACGCAAACCTCAAGGTTTACCCAGTTTAAAGATAGTTGTCTAAGTTGCGTAACGACCTCCGTCTATGAACGTGTCGACATCTGCGCCAGGCATTACTGCCACAGTTACTGTTTGCCTCTATTCTTAGGCCCAGGCTCATTTCTTCTAATCGACTTTTAAAAAGTGGTTGCGATTTTGTGTACCTGACACGAGTGAACCTGAGTGAGTTAGACGCTTCCTGTGCCAAACACACACACACACACACATAGTAGACTAGCTTAAGGTTGTCAGAGACATGACTCCTCAACGTCTCCTCCCCCCCCCCCTCCTCTAGTTCCCTCGCTGTTTGCTTCATCTATCACGATTCGTCCATTAAGTAGGTTTCCCCTTATTAACCCGTGCCCCATTTTCTCGCTCTTCCTCTGTCTCTTCCTTCGGGCCTTCTGTTGTCCATCATTCCAGCAAAACATGTTTCTACTTAACCTCAGCAGTACATTACTCCCAAGGCAAATTCATTGCAACATTTGCACGCCGAAGATTGTGTCGCGGTGGAGTTTCCGGCTTCGGAGAATTGCCTCCGCGGGTTAGGTCACCCGCGCTTCTTTATTAGTTTGGGGTGCAGGTGAATATATATATATATATATATATATATATATATATATATCACACACCCTTTAGCAGGGGGGCTTTATTGAGATCACAGAAGAAGGTTATCGCAAGTCGGCCTTCAGGCGGCGGGTTGTACATGGTTAAGCTTACGAATGTGAATGTGAGTGTGTGTCTATGTGGGGGGAGGCGGGGGGGGGGGGTATGTACGCAGTGTATTCAAGTTCTCTCCCGCCGCGGAGAGATGTGTCCGTCCGTCCTTCGAGTCGCCTGACTAACTGACTGACTCTGGTGATCGTCATCGGTCACTCGGTCACGTAACGCGACGCGTACAACAACAAGCCCAACCCGCCACTCAGCAGCACGAAGTACGCAATATGCACACACACTCAGCATGGATACATAATGTATCCAAACGTATTCAAACGTCCATGTTCACGTTCATGTGCTGGTGGTGGTGGTGGTGGTGCGACAGTCAGACCAATGCAAGTCGTTTCCTGCATACATGACATAGATAGACAGGCAGACACTCAACACGCACGCACGCACGCCCTTGCAACGGTGGAGAGGAAATTCAATTTCGCATTCCTTCTCTCGCAGCTGGACACATTCCACGGCCTCTCGAGGAGCCAGATGAGGTCCCGCGGTGGCACTGCAGGACTACGACTACTACTCGACTACATCGACTACTACTACAACTACTTCTACAGTGGTCACACGGGCCCGGGCCAATTTACCCGTAGCAACACTCGACAGCAATATGTGGTGGTGGCAGCAACAACAACAACAACTTTGTTTACTATGTGCAAACGACACATCGTGAGAGGTAAGGGGGAACAGCTGAGCGCGACGATACGCGCATGCTCAGCAAAAGTTCAAGTGGCATAATAATCTATAGATTGTTACGTCACCTGCATTATACGCCGATTCCCGGAGAGTCACTGTGCAAGACTTTGTTACTGCTTCGATGTTCCTCCTACACATGGTGTCCGGATAATCTCGTCTAAAACTCTGGGATATGGTCAAGCTCGGTGAAAAAAGATTTCTTCTGCCAATAGAAACGGGGAGTGGACATGTTTCGTATAGGAATGAGATGATTTAATGCATTTTCTAAGTTATGATTTTAGAGTGGCTCTAGCTAAGACCAATCATATTTCGGACGATGTAGAATTTTCTATGGAATGCGCAATCGTGCATTTTGTAAACATCGGACAGCCTATCTAAAATCACAACTTAGAAAATAGTTAATCTCGCTCCTATACGATACATTTCCGCTTGTTGGTAGTAGGATTGGATTGACACACATGGTTTGCTACAAAATTATAACAATATCTCGTTCACACGCGCCTGTAACGAGTATGAGTCTAATGCCGAACATATGTATTCTATGTTATAACTAATGTATTCTATTAGAACATATTAGAACATATGACATCAATATCATGTCGATGTCACTACATGATATCGACAGATGTTGCACTCACCACAAAACTTACACACGCAGTCGTTAATATCATAACATTCACCCTTGAGGCACATAGAATGGTGATAACCGTTCCATGTTACCCTGCACACAAATGGTCGGTTACTTTGGAAGGAACGTTTCCACGTCTCGGAGCGAAAAGCAGGCCCATCTGTATAGTTACACATAGCAACATTTACGTTTCGGTCTTCCCTGAATGCTCTGTACACGTTTTCACAGTGATTTTCGCACCGAGCTCGATTATACGGCAGAGTTTTCGACGATACTATCTGAACACCCTGTATATAGATAGGGCCAGTAGCAGCGGTAGACTCGCAGCAAGAGCAACCAAAACAACGATATCAGCAGAAGATACAGTGCATTTAAATTTCGAGTAAGCGGCGAATATGTAGTGCTGAACGCTTACGGCTCCGAGATACCGAAGATACAACACGGTGACAAACGAGACTTTGGCACGAGCCAATGAGCTGGCACGTGCGGCAGGCGAAAACGCTTAGATAATGGCATAGGTGGCGCATTGGTGTGACTACGGAAACGGGTGAATGGCCACCACGACTTAAGTGGAACACGAAATGGCCGAAATAGATGCTCCTATTTCCAAAAAAAATTACGACAGAGGTTCGATTCGACGCAAGATCGGAGAAGAAGCAACGTTGTAGTTGCCGATACAATGCACTTGCGTTGCCACGAATTGTTACCATTCACATATACCGTTCCAGAAGAAGGTGGACCACAATTGAACGATATTACACCGGGCAGCCCAAAAATAGGCTCGCTTTGTTAAAAGGTAAAGAAATGTGATATAGAGGGATACAATACCGTACACAAAAATGTACTACACGTAACAATCCGAACTAAACCAAAAACGTCCTAAATTAGAAAGACATTTATACTAAATGATTACAGCATGAAGCCAAAGTTCCACGTCCGCAAATGTTTTTTTTTAACGAGAAATTTACTGTACGATTGAAGGATAATGAAAATAAAACCTATACCAGAATCAGAATCATGTGCGAGCCTGAGTATGAACACTAGACATACTTAACCGAACGGATTACAGGGGATGGTCTAGAATTAAAAACAACCTCCTTGGAACAATAATTCAAAAGTGCACAATCGGTACAAAACGTAATGTTGCTTGGGAAAGAAAACTACCACGGTTGAGGGCTCAAACAACCGATTTGCTTTCCAAAATAATAATTTCCAGTAAATAAATAAAAAAATTAATATATTCGAACTTGATAACACCAGCTGCACGATTATTCTGGTCTAAGAACTTGGCCTGTTCCTTGTGGAGGACTCAAACTGTTCGAGCTGCATTTAACGGGAACTTCATTATCTCACAGCCTCTGGCGTAGAAAACAATGTCAATAGCCGAATGTAAGTGTTGGCCGAACAAATCCCTTACAATGCGTATGTACGAAAAAAAAACGCCATTTGTTTACGTTCGGGGAGAAAACATTGCACTAATAATTTCTGCCCAAAAAGCTGAGATAGAGTTCATCTAACGACTCGGCTGTGGTCCATTGTTCTACTACACTGAGACCAACATTGTAGTGAGCATTCCTCGATAAACGTATAATACCCCTAGGCGTCAACAGACAGACAACACGTAATAATGCTCGTATGCCCTATTTAGTAGTCCTACCATTATGTAATGATAATGTAAAGTTAGCACAAACAGACAGACAGCCCTGATACGCCCTGACAGCCAAACTGCCATTGAGGGCAGAACGTGCTCGTCGCACGACTACGAAGCATAATGAGATCTTAGCAGATTGCCCCACAGCACAGACGAACGCTGCCTACTAAATAGACCTTGTTGCCTTAAGGAAAACTAACGGCACGTTGTCGTATGCGGCACGTCATACACGCAACTGTACAGCTGCTTCTAGCGGACGCGTATACACATTCATACTATTTCAGCCCGAGAAAGCCGGGGGGGGGGGAAGGATAAGGAGAGGAAAGAGGAAGAGGAAGCAAGCCCGCCAGATCACCGCCTTGGCCGGTGGCTCGGCCTTAATAATAACCTTCTATCCGCCAACAGAAGAGTCTCTCTCTCTCTCTCTGTATTTGTTTACGAACCTCGTACAAAAAGACGAACCTTGCACCGACCGGCCGGCATAAGTACGAGTCTTCTTACTTCGCTTATTCTGCTAGCCGCACACCGCAGTCGACACACCATCATGTCTCTTTCTCCCCCCACCAACAAACTCTCCTACCAGCCAGCGCTGTGCAACCTGACGTAGCAAGATAGGAGGGCTACGTCAGGTTGCCCAGCGTTTCCAGGGAGACAGCCGACCGAAAGAACGCGATCAGCAGCAGGCCCCATCCCCAGGTCTTGCGCCCGGGAAAGACGACCACCAACTTACTATTCCTTTGATTAGTAGCTGCTGACTACACTACCTGCGCAATCCTTGCACTCCAGTCTACACGACGCCTAAATGGCCCGTCCGGTGATAAACAAGGCTCACACGGTCCTTTGGCTGCCCATCTTTGGACCACCCATCGTCACCAGCACCAACAACGAAAAATAACAATATCAACAACTACTACTCCTCCTCCTCCCAATCCAACTTTTTTTGGCAAATCTCCATTCATCTGCCTACATGCACCAATGGGTTTGCGATTGCGGTACAGGTTCGGGTTGAAGCGACCTCCTTACTTCACTTTGTCAGCCGCTCCGGGAATCGCGGGGCTAGCGATTGATACAACGAATTTGCCGTTTGGTAAACGCCACACCGTGTAGCACCGCACATTCCACCGCTCTTCTGGATGAATACTAAGTCTGAACTTAGCCATTCTCAGCTAGCGTAGCTTTCGCCATCATGTTCAAGCTCGAGCCCTACTAAACGAACGCAAAAAGTAGTTTCTACCAGAAATGATGGCAATAACTTACATGTACGAGTATGTATAACTGCCCGCCAAACCACTAACTGCGGTCGCTACACGTAATATGCGTCGTCGTCGTCGTCCGCTAAAGTTGTCGCTACGAGTTATATAGCATTCAAACCCAGAATAGATACAACCCGTAATCGTTGAAGAACCACCACGTTCACACGAGTTTCCTCTAGAGTCAAAGCAGAGTTCTCAATTTGAGGGCACGGAACAGTTCCCGTCGCAGGATGAACCTGGCCATACAGTTCACCACTGTGACTCTGCCGGTGAAGATTTCGTAATCCGAATACTGCAGCCACGATCGGCCGATTACCTTTTTTCGCTACTGCGAAGAAGACTCGACCACTGCCGATGGCATACCTTAGAATTCGATTTGGCAAGTAGAATAAAACAAGTTGACATTCTACCCTTCCTAGCGGCAATTGGTAGATCGTCATTTGCCCTGCATGACCACATTTATATATATATACCTTTGTAGAATATACTAACCTCGATTTTTGGCATGAACTACTGAGCAGCTTCCAATGCGCGTCCCCAAACGCCTGCAAAAGTAAGAAAAGCTTGCTAAGTTACAATTTTAATTTATCTAGATGCATATTGAATATCCGTATTAAAAATATATATTATTACAATTTCATAATATATAATTATATACAGCAGAGCAAACGTAAAAGAATAAAGAGCACATCCATTATTTTTTTGTTGCAGCCAACTAAAAAAAGATCACATCTCCGACCTAGTCAGAAACTTCTTGAGGATCTTATAAAATTACAATCGGAGCTTAATAAGAATAATAGGAGGAGTTATAGACACTCTCTCCACAGAAACACCTATGTCCTTGTTCTTATTTATATTTTTCGCTAAATAAAACTCACGTTTTAACTTTTTTCTTATTAAGGGTAGATGTAGTTGTCGTAAAACAAGATCACATTCCTAAGTTTGTGAACAGTGAAAACTGGGTTTAACAACGTGACTAAATCATTTATATATATATATATATATATATAAATCATTTATATATATATATATATATATATATATATATATACGCGCCAAGCTGAACGTTTAATCAGATGATGTGTTCTTGTTCTTCAAACGCCCGCTGCCCGCTTTTGAACAAAATCTAAGGTACAAATTCTTAGGTCATGAAAAACCTGGAAGCGAATGGTGTCCGATTCACTGTCCGCTTATATATATATATATATATATATACAGTATAAGGGTGGTTTGGCCTTACTGCAATGCACACGAACGATGCAAACCAACCGTCCCCTTCCTGCAAGGCTGGAAGCTGGCCAGAGGCTGACCGTTCTATATGATAATGTCTAAACCTTTACCGGCTAAAATCTACCAGTCCTACTAGCGCCCAGTTGGATTCCCCTCGGCACCACCGTGATGGTATGTCTTTAAGATTCGTCAGAGAACAAGGCTAAGCCTAGCCTTATTATAATAATGGAGACCACTTCTTACCTCATTTTGGCTAGTAATAAAAAAAGACTAGGCCTAATTAAAACCTCGTGTTACTCTGTGTGTGAGTGAGTGAGTTGTGCCCGCTACGGAATGAGGAAAAAACGCTAAACGCAGCGCGCTGGGTCTACCACCACCACCATGATTATGGTTATGATCGCTGTAACCATCCGGTTGGGAGCAACACCGTAGCAATTGTGACACGGCGCCGCCATCAATTAGAGCCTAGGGCTTCCGCGTGGCAACGCCGTCTCCTCCATGTGCTCCGAGACAGAGCTCGTAAGCCATTATCACCAATTTCTCGTGAATCTCTCTCGTCTAGCTCATTCATCACAACCTCGTGCACGCTGCGCCACTATGACTGTCCTGCTTTGCCACCAGACAACTCTAGGTCTACGTAGCTGCTGCTGCAGCTGCTACGGCCCTCGACCAACAAAGCAGAGAGGCAAACAGTTCCAAAGCAGGTACCGTAATGGAACATCAACGACAACAACAACAACAAAAATTACAATACAACGTCTTTTTCCGTCACGCTAGACAATGCCGAAGTCATCTGTTTCCTGACTCTGTATCTCTATTTCTTAATTTTTGTATACCTTTGTGTGTGTGTAAAATCACGTATACTTAATCATATATATATATATATATATATATATATATATATATATATATATATATATAAATAGTTGCTGCACCATGTCAAAGACATGCGAGGTGCACGGTACAAAATATTTTCGTTTTCGTCCTGTTCTTCAAAACGTGACTGGGCGACTTCCACCGAGTCGGCGAGTCGACTGAGGATAGGTACACAGTCGACCTGCCACGTGACGAGCACGAAACTTTCCAGGACGTCTGCAAGCCAGAGCGCACCAGACTCGTCACGCGTCCTGCTGTATAGACTATAGTGTTGCATTGCCTCGTGTGGTTGGGTTCAGGAACAGGAGGTTTCCGTCAAGGTTCATCCATCATTGTGCCACTCCATTATCGACTATCGCCGGCGAATGAGCGACGTGAACGAGACCCACGCACGGCGTGTGCCAACTCAAACCAGAACGAAAGTAAGTTTTCTTTCCGTCTTCGTCGTAAACAGAAGCCGAGTGAGGGTGTTCGCTCAGGCGCCCATTCGAACTCGAGCGCTAAACACAGCAAACTAAAATTGCTGAAACCACTCGCTACAAGTTGAACATGGAAACTACTACGCGATAAGGGCAGGAGCAGTTACGAATGTCTCCATGTAACACCCGTGTGCACCTCTAATGTCATGCACACAGCTAGCTACTTACATAAGAGAAGCTGCTGGGAAATTACTTAAACAAAACGAACAGCCGATCCTTGACGGTGGAATAAATTCGTATCAATACGATCGACGTTTATGTGACGCCATCAATACGGTAGTGGTACTATCTCTTTATGTGTTACTGCAGTGTTTAGTGACGCCGCTAGACAATGTTCAAGTCAACAAAGTTACAACTTGGCCGTTACCGCAAACAAGTTGCCTAGCTTTCCGAAGGTTGATGATCAAGATGAAGGAACGCGGAAAACCTGCCCTGGCGCTGCCCGTTGCCTCCGACAAATTTCCGATATAGCCCTATTAAGTTCTCACTGGGGCATACTACTGATGCTATAACTAGGAAATCGAAGAAGACCTCACAATGTTTTGTGCTCCTCAACAAAGAATCTTTAATTTAGATGAAGGAGCTCTCTCGCGCAGCTTGTCACATACACATATATATATATATATATATATATATATGAAGGCGAGCACTGCCGAGTGTGCAAACGTATTGTAATTAAAATTAAATCATCACAATATTTTCTATATATTTTTTTATGAGACCGTCTTCTCCGGACGGGAAATTTATTTAAGTTCAATGATTCTTCATTGAGCTTGAAATTTCCATTATTACATAATTGTTTTTTTCGGATTTGTCTTATTATTATTTATTTAGGAATTTGATTATTATTTATTTAGAATTACATAAATTCAAACAAGTATAACTATTCAGGTAATTTTGCAGAAAAGGCTATCGCCCGTGTCTCAATATATATGTATATATATATATATATATATATAATGTATGATACGGATAATAAAAAGTTTACTAAGCATGATATTGACGACATTATTGACGTGATCCATCGCCAGACGGACTCCAATATATATACATCACAAATGATATATATGTATATATATATATATATATATATATCACATCAGCATTGCAACCAACATTATTTTGGAGCCCGCAGCAAAAGCGTCTGGCGATGGATCATGTCAATAATGTCGTCAATATCATGCTGATTATCATATCATAGAATATCCCCCCCCCCACCCCGCTCCCCGTCTGCATCATACGGCATACAGCAATATATGTACATCACACAGCAACCCATTCGTCTACGACGCCTAGGCACACTTTATTCAATGCAATCATGCATACATATATTTACCTACACGTGCACATATGGCACTAGAGTCCTTGTATTGTTTCTACCCAACCCGTATATATCCTATCGGAGTATATCCTCGACCAGGGAATTCATTTACGGCGCTTGTTTACCCTTGTTCGTTTCATCATCATCATATATATATATATATATATATATATATATATATGTGTATAGTGTTTTCTAAACATAAGCCGCCATACTTCAAGACGCGGTCGAGCTTAGTTAAAAAAAAAAACATTTTTCCTCATGGAATGGGGCCGAAATGATCTACTTTAAAGTGAGAGGGAAATTATGAACATTTGGTGTTGTAATCATATGTATGTATGGTGGTTCGATTCGTGATATGATTATCGTAAGCCGTTTTCCTTGCCCTCTGTGTCGGACTCCCATAGAGTACCGTGTTAACCTAAGGAGGAACCTTAGCGGTCGCTACCTAAGTCGAACCTTACGGTAGTCGTATCACCGTATCGAACGACCACCATCGATGTGAGAAATTGTATCGACCCCGGTAAAGCGTACACTGTTGTGGTTAATCTGTGGACGTTGGCCTACACTGAGTTTTCAAGTCATTGAACGTGAAAGTTAGAAAAGTGAACATCGCAGAACCCTCGCTTTCGCAAGCTGTTCTCGAAAATATGACTATTTCTTCCCGTATGGCCTACCCGCAGCCCGTATGAGTACCTTTTAGACGAAGCGCGAGTGCGTTTGTTGTTGCCGAACACGACGGTATGTCTGGGTTCTTCCCCAACGATATAAGGAATTGTACAACTCGTTAAAGCAAATCTTCTTTCTAATGAGACACGGTCTCTGAGAAATCTTGTTGCGGAGTAAAGGTAATACGGCTAAAATCCATGACAATAGTGTTTTTGCCCGACATAGGTGCACAATATGTGCAATTGCGAGACAACCAGTTCTCCTTCGTAAACTTCGAAAATACAAATGTGCAATAATGGGGCTCGAACCCGTACACCTATGTGTCTTCTCCGGTCGCGAGGCGCAGGCGGAATGCACCACGCCACCGGGCTCGCCAATATAACATACAATAAAATAATTTTAATATCATATAAAACGGTGTCTTATATCTCGGCATAACCCTTGGAATTCAAGTCAAAGGCCGGAAAACAGAAGAGGCTCACAACAAATGGCAGATGAAAGAGCGTGACTCTACTTCGCACTTGCCATGATATCATCTAATGCGTCCTATGCAAAGAGCTTCAAGAACAGCTCCGTGCGTAATAAGCCAGCTTGCGAGAGGTACTACTCCCGACAGCCCAAGCAGTCTCACGGACTAAGGTTGTTGTCGTAATCTGAAACCTAGATGAGTCCATCGAGTCGAGGGGTATTCTCAGAGGGCTCACTAAGTACGGAGCACCGGAAATGGCGTTCACCTGGGCCCCTTACAGAAAACCTGGACAGGCAACTACTCACAAATTGCTAAAATTCCCCCGAGGAAGCTCAGAGGCTCCTTCGACAACGACATACACATATTGGTTGGACCCGGTCGCCGCATATACAAGATGATCTCAACATCATAGTGTTCACTGTGTCTGAGTTTTTCCCATATGGTTAGGGACAGTACCGCAGCCCGACCAACCGAATCTCGCAGTTTTAAATGTGGAGGACAAGGAAACACGCCGCAAAAGGCTGCACGGCTAATGTTAGGTGTTATTATTACCCTTTTATTACTATTTTCTACTCTGTGTACATTCTTTGAACTCCACCTTACGGGGATACGAGGACTTCATTGCGGCCAACAGTCTTTGCGAAAGCAGCCTCTCATCAAGGACAGGAGAGATCGTACTGGAATCGGCAACCCGGCCAAATCTACAACTCATCAACACCTTTGAGTACACCGGTAACGATAACGGCAGATACAGATCAACGTTATTTTTGACGTTTGTATTAGAAGGATTAACTCATCGAATAACTGACTGAAATATCAACGAGAAGCAAAACACCTATCCTACCATCTCTACGTAAGCTTTCCTGTCAATTTAACTCCCTCCTAGCCCTTTCTGCCCACACAACGGCAACGCTTTCCCAGGCATTCGACTATCAGCAAAGTTCTAAACATAGCTGAAACAGAGAGAAATGCCCCAAGAGCAAACCGGTCGCGTTGTCCGGCCATCAAAGACACTTGTAAATAAAGCCACCCCCCCCCCCCCGCTACTTATGACGTATCGTAGCGTCGCAACTAAAAGACCGAGCATCTACCTAAGGAGGCGTGGACTATACAGCTACTGCCGGACTCCTCCAAGCGCCCGTACTGGGACCAGCTCTGTGGACTATTCATTTCGTTATTTTCACAAGTCAGTTGTACTTATATATATATATATATATATATATATATAAATAAAGGCGCCTTATGCGACACTAGCGTCAGTCCCACGTTGGGAGGTATAGGGTAGGGCGGAGATCGTTGAGGCGTTTAACAGTTCAATGCGTGATATTTCACGCCACCTGTGAGCAGAACCAGCATCGGCACTAATCACAGGGCTGGTGAAAACATGAAGTGAAGCACATGAGGTGGTAGTATCCGTGCAGTATATCATACATATACGTGATGGCTAGAGCATGCAGCTCCCTCCCAAAGCAACCGAGAACCACAGGTGTCAAGATCTCGGCCGAAGCTTCGGTAACCCAGTCGTTTCAAAGAAATATAGAGTTCAGTAATCGGACCTCCGTCCGACTCTGATTGTTTCCACTCCCGGTCCACAGCCGGCTAGCAAGTACATAAACGACGAGATTGCCCCCCCCCCCCCCCCCCCAATCTCTTGTCACCAATATGCTGTGTAAAGATAGTGCCCATATAATGGACCCCAAAGCCCATGCATGGAAAGGAGTTAACGAACTCCCCCCCAAGAGTTTATTCCGTCGCCTACGCAGACGATTGGGCACTAATCGTTACCGCCCGTGACGAGGATCTGCTTGAAGGAACAGCCAACGGAGCCCCGGCGGATATCCAACAATACCTCCACATGTTAGGTCTCCTATTGGCTTCGCCAAAAAAAAACGGAAGCAATCTTTTTAAACGACCTGAAGCGCCCTCCACAAAATCTAAACTTTCGCCTGTAGAGGCACCCAGTAACACCCACGCCCCGCCCATGGTGAAGTACTTGGGCGCGATTCCGGGCAGGGCTTTTATAGGAACACCTCGTGTGCGCTATGCAGCAAAAAAAAGCTGCCTCAGCAGAGTTGCGGTAAATCCTCCCGCGGACCAGAGTTGCAACCGACGCTCGGCGCCGCTTTTAGCATCAGTAGTCGACAGTATCATGCTATATGCCGCATCCTTACAAGAAATCAAGGTAGCGCGCGATGCCCAGGACTGCAATACGCCGCCACCTCAACAAAACTCAAAGATTTAGGTCGTTCAACATCGCACGGGCCAGCCAGCTCACACAGCAGCCTCTCTGGGATCAAAGAGCAGAAAAACTAGCTTCAAGATGCCTCTCAATGAACGTCTGGAAAGAGAGACTATTACTCAGCAGAACTATCAGAACTATAAAATTTCAACAGAACAAATACCCTAAGCAGACGCTTGGGCCAGCAATGGGAAGCAATCCAGCCGGGCCACCCTGGAAACGGTGGCTGCTTTCAGCGATACCTACACCGCAGTGGTACACTGAATTCCCTATACCGCATGTGCGACTCTGGAAGGACTGATGATGTAATCCACTGCTACGAACCTAAGACTGGGCAGTCCCCTATATATATATATATATATATATATATATATATATATATATATATATATATATATATATATATATACATAGATGAAAGTTAAAATATGATATGTATATAACAATAAAAATAAGTATATATATATATGGATAAATTCGACTGCCTAGCGAGACTAAGTTGGCAGGCATCAAACATACGTGGCAATCTTTTCGGCGAGATCCGGATGCGAGTTTCCCGCGAGAATGACGATGTCCGATGGACTTGGCAGCTTGGACATGTTGCTTCGGATTCGCGCCTGACCGAGAATAAATGACGACGGCCGCATATCCTACGGGTGACGGTTGACGCAATTCGCTCGGTCAGCAGAGACTCGTTCGCGACTTGTCTCGCATGTACTGGTGTCAATGCGGCTGCGAGAACTTGCTTGTGAACACGGCAGCGACGTTGATGAGGATTAATGACACTATTAATTAGTTAGTTAGAGTGTGATGATGATGATGATGATGACGACGACGACGACGACAGTTATGATGATGGTGGTGGTGGTGGCAACGACAACAATGACAACGACGACACAAAGCGAGCAGCGACGAGATTGTCAAAGACGCCCAATCTCGTCGAGGAGACCCTTAATGAACGACCGTCAATCGTGTCGTGAACCGTCAAGCTCGGCGAGTACAACAGGCAACAACAACGACGACGACAGTGATGATGATCGATGAATTGGCAATTGATCATTGATCATTGACAACTGAAGCACGGTGTCATTCAGAACACATACACACAGAAACACACATGCAGAGACGGAGACACACATCAGTCACGACCGACAAAAGCTGCTGCTGCTGCTGTTGTATTTAGAACAACAAATCACAAAACACGTTACATCAGAAACACTTCTCACTCATCCGGTATCTTCATCACAGACCACCACGCAACGGAACACTACTAAAAGAATACGAAAACTATCGGCGATGAATGTCTCAGTGCATTCGGGAACACTGCACGCATGCATTTTATGACATGACAACAAAAAATACGTTAGGTGAAGAAAACAAGGTAAAAAAAGAAGATAAAGAAGCAGAAAGTAAGGAAAATAATGAATAAAAAGAAGAAAAAGGGGAACGAGAGGAAACTACAAAACAGGTATCATCGATATATCCGCTGCACCTCAGTAGTCAGTATGTGAGTGTGGAGCACTTCAGAAACAAACCTGATATAGAAGTGGCTGAATGGCTGGCGACACCAGCGACCAAATCGTTTGTTCAAACAACGCGTCACAGTGCGATCGACCAGCCACAGACTACTGCATCTACAATATACTGGCTGCTGATAGCAAGAAGAACATCAACAACAACAATATAAACAACAACATAAACAACAATGACACCCACACCGCAGCAGTAACAGAGTTGCCACAACCACCACCAAGAACAACAACACGAGATTAGAACTAACTACCAAAGCGACGAGCAAAGTTCGAAAAGATGACCTTAGACTTTAGGCCATATTAATAATAATCATAAATCTAATCATCACACGTTGACTAGAACAGCAGCAGCAGCAGCTGGTGGTGGTAATAAGCGTACTTAGAATTAGTAGTAGGTAATTCTGCGATAATGATTAAAAACGAATTCCAATAGCTAATTAATAGTTCTCTATGTTGTTGTTGTCACAACTTAGAGCCGATAATAAGCGACGTTACCGGTGGTCTACTTTGCGGCGATGGTGGTGGTTCGTTATGTCAGTCAATCAGCGCCAGTGTCAGGTGCCAGAGACAGCCGAGCAGAGAGGCTGCAAAAACCTCTCCTGTAACTAACTGTTTTGTGTTGTTGTTGTTATTGTTGTGATATGACCGTGTGTTTATTATTGTATTATGCTAATGCTAAACGGTGGCCTCGATTGATCAGAGTTTCGTCTGCTCTCTGCTTCGCTCAGAGATCGGCGCGACAACAACTCGGTATATGCCGACTGCCGGTCGGCCGGTCGGTCGGTTCGTCGGTCGGTGAATACGGCGACGCGGGAAAGTTCGACTCTTCGAACTTAGATTCCATTTCAAACTTAACAACTCAAACGAAGTACAAAACGCGGAATGACGATCAACTCAGTTGCGGTCGGGAATCGGACCAGCAATTACACTTACATCTAAAACGAAATCAATGAACGAAGGAACAGTTAACTGTATTATCATCAATTAAAGTTGTTGTTAATGTTGGTGTCGTTGCTTGTTTGATTTGGTTGTTGTTGTTGTTGGTATTGTTGATTTTGTTGTTAATGGTGTTGTTGTTGTTGTTGCTGTTCATGTGCTCAGACTCATAATGTATGCCCACAGAAAACCACAGAGAATCTCACTTTGCAGTTTCTGAACTTCGTGTAATTTATCGCTAGTTAACTACAGAAAAATGGGGGAAGCGGAAGATGGAATCTACGGAGTTCCACTATAAGATCCTGCCCTGACCTTCACTGCCCGCTGCTTAGCTTGCTCATTCTTTCCCATTTTTCTACGATCCTCGACGGCGAGTCGACCCAGCGTTAAACTAGAATTCTATAAAATCGAACCTAGAAATATATGAAATAATACAGACGCTCGCACTCGGGAGTCTTTTTAGCCCTGAACCGGCATATGAATATTGCAATTTATTTGTTAGTTATGTTACCGTTGTTTTGCTGCTACTCTGTGTCTATCAGAAAGGAAGAACTTTAAGCTAGCTTCATAGTCTATTCATATAATTATTTGATCTTTGCTGTCGTACCCGAGATATTTGTTCTTTACCAGGTTTTGTTTGTGCTAGAACTGTACATGGACGAAAAGACGCCGTTTATCACTAGTACGTATTGTTTTTATTCACCGTCGTGGGGTTCAAACACATACATCTAAGTTGTAGTTATGCTAGGCGAGTCTTCCATTTTCATGGAGATAGCTATTACTAATTTACAACCTTCTGTTAATTATCAACATTTTAACATAACATAACATCACTTTTATTTCACATAGAAGGATTGGTATCAATATACATACTTCTGTAAGACAATCGTAATTAAGATCGAATTTCTGTGTCCCAAGGTTCGCCTATAAGACAGGCACTTAGTTTGTTCTCGATAATCTGCCAGGATCAACCTTCTATTTGTAAAATAGAAGAAAACCTTCTGATAAGCCTGATTACATGCGATTCGTTCGTGCGACAGAATACGTTTTCCGGCACTGTAGCAGGGCCTACAGTCTCGGTACCAGGGGGGCGCTCCCGCTCAACCATGGTGGGCATTAGACATAACAAGCCAAGCCACGCTATTTGCCAGATACAGAAGATCTCTAAGCCAGATGATGCAATGTGCCGTGTTCTACGTGCATGGCGAAGACGTGATTACGACACTGTAAAAACACACACGTGCAAGATATGGTACACACGTATGTTGGTAAACATGCCTGCATCTTGCTGTTGCGTATGGTTGTGCAGCCTTCAATGCACGTTGCTCTTGATCCAACAACGCTTATCTTACAGAGAAGCATGCAACGCATGCCGCAAGCTGCCGTTATTTGACGTGTGGTTTTTCAAATTTTATAATGTTTTATGGAGGTTGTTTTAAGTTCTAGGCCATTCTCTGGACCACCTTTGGGCATATCTTTGATGCACCGCGGGCCGGACATACCGGACAGATCTCGAGTTTCTCCAACAGTCCTTGTGACAGCAGCATGGCCGCGGTATATGATTGTTTATCATTTATTCTCAATGAAATTTCATCGCTCAAAGAAAATTCGATCAGCATCGGGGATCGAACCGGCGACACGCCTGTAAATGACAACCATGACTGGCGCACTAGTCCCCTAGAATAGGCCGCCATATCCTTCAACGTGTCGGCATCGGACCTCCCTCCCGGTTAATTGTAAACACGACGGAAGGCTCCCTCCTTTACAGTACACGAGTGTGGGTCTAAGTTAAAAAAAAGTTAAATAAATAGGTACCTGAGCTAAATACCAAAAAAAAATGCTACAGCATTAGTCTCTCTACAAGGCGTGCGTAAAAAAATGAGTTTGACAGTACAAGTCGGCGTAATATGAAGGTCACTCCATTCTTATCCTGTGATGATCGTCATCATAATAATATTATTATGATTATCAAAGATGATGGGGACGAAATGTAAAACATAGACTACATGTAATGCAATCTAGACAGTGTTTGGGAAATCTTTAAGCCCTGTATGCACACCGTTAATTAACCGAATCGTACACGTATTTTTTTTTAGCACACAGAGGCTGCTTATGTACCTCAATTCTCTTTCTGGCAAGCAATGTTTTTATAGAGATTCCTACGCTCTACTTCGGATATAAAGATATACCTAAAACATATTAAACAAACATGTATTAAAATACTCTGTTGTATTTATATTTTCTGTGTGCGTTACCCATATATATATATATATATATATATATATATATATATATATGTATATTGGGTCTACTATTTTTCGTTTTTTTAATGATTCTCTACGGACAAAACCGAAAAACTTTTTTGTAGCCCTATATATATATATGTATATATACAGCGTGCGCTGTATAATTGCAGTAACCACAATGAGAGCTCACCATAAAATAATGGCAACAGCTTAACATACATATTGTCTATTTCGCAATAACTTTGCATTTCAAGATGGTACATAATTACAACATTAACAGCTTAACTAAACTAGTAAACGTTGAATTTTTAGGTACGTTACTTGGCTATTCAATAGTATATAGTATATTACTCAAGTAATCCACCACTTTTCACACACGGCCCTAGTTTTCTAAAAACGCAACATTGACTGTTGGTCACACAAGGGAAACGTCAACTGTGTCGATATCTTCTGTCGATAAAACTTGGCCGTCACATTTTACGTCAGTTCAGTGAGAATCAACGAAGTTTTGTCGGTGGCCGATACTCCGACCCATATCATGGTCGTGGCCCCTCGTTGAGATCGACCAACCACTCCTCCACGTTACGTTGTTTCCTGGACGCTTCGGGCAGGTATTCAATCGTTCTGGTGGTTCAAGTTTGGTTGCACGTCAAACTTGCATTCGTCTTTTCGCAGCACGTCAGCGAGAACAACCGTGTTAACAACAAATGTTTGCATACTCAAGTCAAACCTTATGACCTATTAAGTGTCGTTTTGCTTCTGTTTTTTCCCACGAGAGGATAAGAAACCATCCCGAGATCTTCGTTTACAATCGTTCCGAGGCTTGTACACGTGACACCTGAATCTCTCTAACGAGCTCAACTTGGAATGACGACAAGGGTTTGTTCTGATTCATGAACGCACCTGTTCAAATGGTCTAAAGTTTCTACAAAGTGCGGTCTGACGGTCCAGTTGCGATCCTTGAGGCTCCCTATTGACGAAGTATATTAACACGTTCAAACATCTTCAAAATCATTGCAATAGAACGAAAAACGTAAATTCCGTAACGGTCCATTCGAGTTCTTGAATAATAGCTGCTCCATGTGTGCACTAGCTTTAGCCATTTTACCGACACTCATACATTAGAACAGTTTTTATGATGTGTCATCATGATTATAGTTTCTAGGATGTGTCATCATTATTATAGTTTCTATGATGTGTCATCATTATTATAGTTTCAATGATGTGTCATCATTATTATAGTTTCTATGATGTGTCATCATTATTATAGTTTCTATGATGTGTCATCATGATTATAGTATCTATGATGTGTGATCGGTATCGCTGCCTGGTCAACGACGAGAACATCTCACATTCTCGCTCTCTAATAAACAAGCGAAGATAGTAATTATGGCCCATCCTCTACATACAGGGTTGCCAGTCTTGTTAACTGAGGCTTTGCCTGGGGCTTTCAAACCGGGAAGCAGTACATGCAATTAACGGATGCAAAAAAAAAACAAATTAAAGCCTATGTATAAATTCGAATCATTTATAAAGAAGGAATACAAAAGAAGGAACTTGAATACATCTTTATGACGACTATCTAAAATCTCGCAGTGGTCAGGCGTTAGAGCTCTTCCATACACAAAAGCGAAGCGTCAACGGCCGGCGTTTTCTTATACAGGAGGGGGAAATGCTTTTAGTTTACATTGAAGTCGGCAGCCGACGGTCGGTGGATTGAACCAAGGTGATGAAGGTCGCCATCTCCTTCTCCAGGAGCAAATTAGTGATGATGATCGAACTGGAAGAAGGCTGTACAGTGGCGAGCGATTAGGAGTACCAACCGTTTTCACTGCGCTCACCAGGAAGAGCTTGAAGCTGGGTCGTTGTCGCGTCGACGATTCCTTCACCACGACAACGCGTCAGTCAGCCCGCCGGATGAAAATACCGAGGTTTTTCTCGCCGCATCTGGAGTCGTGCTTGTGATGCACTCTGCTTATCCACGCGACTGTGCGCCGTGATGCTTCGTATATTATATTTATACATATTTTTTCTGATGTTCTTTTTTTTTCGATGGTCTAACTTGTATTACTTCTCGTTCTTACCAAGTTTATGATGGGACCGGTAAGTTGTATACCGAGTTATATATGACGAGAACATCTCACATTCTCGATCTCTCGCTCTCACACTCTCGCATATATATATATATAATTGAAACACTTTTTCTATATGTTAAACTGGTAAGCAAACAGAAATGACGCTAGTCTAAAATTGAGAATATTACAATAAAGTAGAATGCACTTTTGTTTTAAAAATAAAAGGAGGAGTATAGCACGCGTGTGTATTGTGTAGATGTGCACGTGACATTGGGGCATTGCCCTCTGGGTATACGTATAGTGACCATAATAACCGTTATTGTACGGCTACAGAATATTTTTAGTACGCCACTTTAGCTGATTGAGGCATACGATAGGAAAAATGAACCAAACGGTTATAAACATGCGTTCGCCGCTCGAGCAGTAACCCTGGGCACCTTTCTCACACCAGTGAGCGAAACTATGCACTGCTCGTGAGAACAGCTTTCGACGTCCGCTAAACAACAGCCAATTAGCCCAAGATAATCTACAAACTCAAGATGCTTGATCTGTGGCAAAATGCATTTTGTTTTAGGTATTTTATACAGTAGCCATCACAGTCAACCAAATCGGATGCACAACCGCCTATCGTAACTAAGTGAGCACCGTCGAGCCCGGTGGCGTGGTGGCATGCGTCTGCGCCTCGCAACCGGAGGAGACATATAGGTAGGTGCGCGGGTTCGAGACCCACCGCTGCACATTTGTATTTATAGGGGTCCGCCTATGAAGAAATGCGAAAAGCAGTCCCATGGACGTTAAATCTTGGCTGAGAGTCAGCCCCAAAAGGATTTTTTAACTAAGTGAGCACCACTGTATGGCGCTCTGACCCTTTTTAGCCAAAATGCACCGGATGACAGAGATGCACCGAACGATGTCTTTTGAAGTTTGGTTTGCTCAGTCATGTATATGTAGTCCAAGCTTTTTTATTCTGTAACAATGTAGGTTATTTACTGAGAAAGTCATGTTACTCGCCATCTAAAATTGGTTGATACATTTTAAGAACGTCAGGTTTCGCCACTGACACTCGAGTGTCGCCAACGTTTCCGTCGATGGACGTACGCTCTGCTTACATGTCCAGAATCAAATTGTAGTATTTTTCTCGTGCCAACTCAGCTGCACGGAGGCAAACTTGCGCATCAACCTCCCGCCACTGATCCACCAAATGTCCGATCTATCGACAGAGATCTGCGGATCGTAGTAGCGAAGCACGTGTTTGACTTGCCCCTGCCCCGCCCCCCCCCCCACAACAGTGTCGAGGCCCAAGAGTGTAGCGCTATGAATCAGCGATGCAGAAGAAAGCCATATAAGGTCTCGCGTACCGATTAGTCAACGACTGCAAATAGTCCTGCATACGTGATCTCTCAGCAGATTCAGGCCCAGCTAGAGTAAGAGTATTGATACACTGACTGTATCGACGGTCGTTGATCGACAGACTGACTGTATCGACGAAAATTGCGATGACTGCGACTTTTCAGTTTGGGCAGGCTTTGTCTCTGTAACTACTTTTGCTGAATGGATGCAATAAACGCCGGGTTGATCCCTGCGTGTATCTATGTGTATGCGATTTGGGAGGGGGTTCCCACCCGCAATGCTATTCCTGCTGCTCCTGTGGCTGTGTGTTGCTGGCATGCAGCAGCCCCTACGGCAGCTGCTTAAACCTAGATGAGTTGAGCTGAGGTGGCCAAGATCGAGTGGGCAGAACAAGGAGTTGCTTGCTGTGAAATGTCAGATACCCTTTGAATTCAGAACTGCTCGATGTATCAGAAGAAGGACAGTAATACGGGAACGAGGGAGAGAGAGAGAGAGAGAAATGGTGGAACGCCTTCGGAGCGGCTTCGAGTCTGTTTACACTCAGCTTGAAACACGGCCAACCCTGCACCCGCAGTCCGTGTACTTGCCAACATCAACAGGCAACAAGCAGAATAACGCAAAGCCACGCGGAATAATTGGGCTCTAATATAGGATATGCGCGTGTTACGTTCCGACTATCAGGAGCGACAAACTCTTGACAGCACGGTTGGAAACTGGGTCGGAGGCGGGGAAGAAACATAGTAGGAAGTAAGGTGGTAAGAAAGTGTACGGCGGGACGCATGAACGCGAATAGCATGATTTTCCGCGCATGAAGCCGCCGCCCGAGTAGTGTCAAGGCAATCTTAGGAACAGGAGGAAGACATCCGAAAATGATGCAGTTTACTATCATGTGATAGGCACTGCACTTACGATAGTAAACCGTGATATTTGTGGCGTGGGAAAAACGACAAAAGCGGCAAGGCAAAAAACATAAACAGATACGTAAAGCTGAACTGAATAGGAGAATCTGCAGACTGGCAGACACATGGGCTCCACATGGTCGAATCAAGCGATCATTTCTGCTCGTAAGAGGCGTTATGATGTATGAATATATGAAAGCAATATCTGGAATGTGGCAACCACTTGCCAATGAGAACTAGTCACCAGTTTAGCAAAATATATAGTATATAATATATTATATATAAATATATAATATTTTCTAAAAATAACGAAGTTACATGGGCCTGATATTACTCGCTACTTGTTTATCTACTACCATTTTGATTCGAGCTGAAATGAAAACAGATTATGGTGGCCATATTTCTTGACGCTTAGGACCTAGGGCGGCATAGGAGTACCACTGTAAATAATGAACGGCGTGGGAGAGGTGGACGGCGACTTGAATATGATCCGATTAAGCAGCCGACAAGTGTGAAATTTCTGTCTTCAGACAAGCAGACATAAGATTGATTTCGGTCTATAGCACGATGCGCTTTCGTAGCCTTGACAGTCATCAGAGGGCGTACAGAGCGGGATTAGATGACCATGTATTACAGAATCGGACCACGTATTACAGATGGACCATGTATTATTGACCATGTATACGCATAGTGTGTGATGGTCCCGACGTAGGTTCGAACTTAGTCGGTTTTTCTCACCGCATTTAGCAATCTTATTGTACAATTTTAAACAAAATCGGACAATTCCGAGCGTGTCGTTTTATATCAACCTCTATCAAAATCCTTCGTTAACAGCGAGCATGAATTGCTTACCACTGCTTTGAGAGTTTGAGTTCGGCTGAGTATAGAACCTGAGTTTATCGATACAACTGTTCATCTTATTTTGCGTCTGTTAGAGGCGAGTCACTCTGTAGTGTGTGCTGGCATTTTATGGCCATCTATCTGATACTGCCATTGCAAGGCTTTCTCCAAAGTGTCCTTGTCAGTAGCTTTAATGATATATATATATATATATATATTTATATGCGCTGGGTTCCCAAAGTTCCTATCATACACATCTTCGCTTCGGGTCAACCCCCTTGCAGGTCCCCGTTTTTCAGTCGAGTGTAGTCATTGTCAGAAATATCATTCACCGTTTGATCACCTTTGGAATGTAATATACAATTCTCGGCTGAACTGTCAGCGTTACCCAGATCACCGACCTCACGAGGCAACCGACCTTTTCCATGCAAAAAATGTTCGTTCCATTCTAGAGTGCACAGACTCATATAGAGTGCCCTCCTTTGCCTCACACCCACACATCTCTGACAGCACACTGACAGCATAAAGAGCATTCCAGACCTATTCAACCACGCACATGTAGGAGAGAAAAATACTTCGGTGCGTTCGGCCAACACAATGCGTTTTCTACATTGCTTGAAAGTGTGCCTCGGCTGGCCAAACTTATCTGGATGAGTATGAGAACGAAAACAAGATTGCGCTACCTGAAAACCTTGGTTGATGCATGCTCTGCTAATAGACCATGATAAATCGAGTAGCCCTTTGTCTTAGGTAGCCAGATACGTATAGCGTGACGATTGAACACTTGTCGGAGGATTGTATGGATCTATCATTTGTTTTCATCGTGCCAGCGAGCTTCTAAATGTCGAAAGACTCTGTTGTCTTGCTATTTTATTCATGCGCCGTTATTATTATTATTATTATTATTATCGCGCAAATTATCTATACAAAATAAAAAAATTGTTGCCGACAGCAGCTAGGGCGCTATAAAGTATCCATATCAGACATGTATGACTCCTTTCGCGTATTGAGGTCGTGCCGAAATACAGATTAATACTGTTTTATGTATAGTTGCTAGAACAAAAAAGTTCTTATAATAATATGCTTCGTTATGTTACGTTTTACCCGTTGTGCTATATATATATATATATATATATCAACTAAGAGTCATGAAACTCACGTTTGGCGGAAGAAAACTGTACTTGCGATGCACGTGAAGCCACTTGCCGCAAAAGTGCAAACCTAGTAGAGACATTGACAAAATGTAAATATATAGAGGACACGGCCAACAGTTTCCGTCGCAGGAGACATGCGTGCAAGTCTTAGATTAGTCTACAAATAGCACAACCTACAAATAGCACACGTAGACATCTGGATCATTCTAAGACGTCGTGACGTTAGCATCGGAGAAGGAGCAATAGAAGAAGACCTGGCAGCGGAGTGTCTAATGACGCTGAAGGACGTAAGCCTTCATCCAAGTTACTCTGATCTCGAGGGCAATAAGATTGAGACGACGGGTGCATTGGGGCCGCGTATAAAAACGCAATGCTTGAATGCGTGATAGACAGCCAAGTGCTTCTACGCAAAGGCTTTCCAGGCAGGAAACTTGTTTGTCACTTGCAATCAATGATGCAAGACCGGCATGCAAACATGGCCATGGAAGAGGACGCAGCGGAGAATAGAAAAATCTGCTCGAAGAGAGACTTTGCCGTAAATGAGGTTAAGCACTCTGTGTCATGCAGCTGCGACTGACACGCATCGGCGGGACCTGACACTATTTGGTATGAACACTAACAAGAATGCGAGTCCTAAATTGGTTTTGCATTGAGGATCACGTTGAGTGAGAATTTTTAGCATGATGCGTTTGTATCCAGGAAGAGTCATAAAAATGGAACAACATACGACGAACTGTAGTAACGCTCTTCGCGAAAGCTCAAAGGAAGAGAAGCAAGTGACAGATTCTCTCAATTGTAGAGAAGCAACCCTTACAAGGGCTGCATGTCTATACAGACAAATAAATTGTTTGGTGTACCGACGTTAAGCGTTCGTCGGCCATACGACAAAATCCACTTTTTTTTGGCGTACATTTGCATACATTTTAATAAACAACGCACTGCATACATTTTGAGCAACGTATTGCTTCAGGGAACGATGCTGCTTACTTCGGGAAAACGTCAGTTTGTGATTACTGGCAATGAAGGCTAGCTTGGTCATTTAACTAGTTGGCAATTCAATGCCAGTTTAAGTGTTGCGTTTGAAAAACCGCCCGAGGTCTGTCTTACACGTGTTTGCGTGATTTCCTATGACGCTAAAGGTTGTCCAATGAGCCACGACGCTCCCGCTTAGATCCCTTCTGCCCTGGACAGGAAGGAGAAAAGGAACTTAATGAGGCGCAGTGTCTACACCGTGTTGGGAGGTGGGGGGCGGAAGGGTCATGGCTTCGGTTGACGACTACGATGTGCCGCAATGAAGATGCAGAATTTCGACATCTGCCGCTAAGACATTCTCCACGCCGACGTGTCGCCGACGCTCGTGTCATTTTCGGGCTACGCTGTCGTGAGATACGCACTTGCGTAATCTTCACTTCACTGCATAGACGAATGCTGCCACTGTCTAGTGGCCAGCTAGACCCTGTACTGGTAGTTATGAGTATAAGCGAGCCGTGCTGCCGGACAACGGACACTAATTTAGTCGAGGATGATCGTTGATGGGCCTTTGACTTTAAGCTAGCCAGCTAGCCTGTATTAGCGCAGAACTGTTGCTTGCGTTACGAAGGTGTTACGAATAGGCTAAGGTACGCCGATGCAAGCCGATGTATGAATGAATAGATATGTTTATGATTCGATGCACATGTACATATATCTAAGTACATATGTCGCCCTTTTATTTAAGGGCGTCTAGGGCAACATAACAACAGCAGCTGAAGCGTACGTGTTGAGAGATCTCTTCCCAACAGTCTTTGTTGCAGCAGAATTGTCGCGGACTCTCGGCGGTATGGCTGTCATCTATTCTCATTAAGCATAGCCAAAAGAAAATTCGATCAATTCAGCAACGGGGATCGAAACGGCGACACCTGGGTAGACCATGACGCACCAGCGCACTGGCCCGTAGGCCATCCCCCCACAAGCAATATATACAGATATATCAGACTTGGATTGTCTAAATCACAGCCGGTGCACTCTTCACCTACAGCCTGCTGTATATTGCGGCAAAACACGAAGTGAAAATGATATGTAGCCAAATGCAGAATAATAGCCTGCAGCTAAAAACTTTCCTGGTATCTCTGACTTAACGCGATGAACATCGTGTCTGCTCGATCGGTCGCCATTCCAATGTGCGGCCTTTGCGGCTTCGAGGTGCACAATTTGAGGAGCCCTTTTTAAATCGGTCTTATTAAGCCTTAAGGTTTTAAACCTTAAGGCTTAAAGATTTGAACCTTAAGGCTTAAGGATTTAAACCATATGCCAAGGACTCGGCGTCCTTTCGCTTAAGGTTTAAAACTTTGGCGACTGTTTTTTCCAGTGAAGTTGCCCCTCCTACAGCAAGCTATACGATTGAACTTTTGTGGGAACATCTCAGAGCCTCGAGCTTTGAGATCCTCGACCGCCTGAAGGCAACGCATATTAAACACGTTATGGGTGTTCACCGAACCAGCCGCAACCGATTAATGTATCTGGCTGCGGGCACCCCACGTTTCACACAGAGGACTGTGTCCAGCGCCGCTTTAGCCTGCGGCTAACTCGCGAGTATCAAGAGCATTTACTAAAGTGGGAAGCTAAAATTTGTCAGTATAGACACGGAAGTCTATCGGACGCAAGCGGGCTCGTGGAAGGATGCCTAATACGAGACTCGCCACTTTATTATGCGCCATGCAATGCACGGCTGTCATTATGCAGTGTGCACAAATGTTGGCTTCCACGAGACAGACGAGCACTGCACCTGTCGACACTGTGGAACAACTTGCTTAACCTATCATCTACTGTATTGCCGGAATCCACCAGCGCTCCGGCAAATTCATATCTATAATACACTCGACTTGAATAACAAATTACTTTTTGATATAATAAATAGCCAGTAGCACAGTACTACTAGAGGAAGGAGCAGGTGTTTATCTGCCAGCTGAGCTAAAGTGCTACTAAGTACGAGCTACAGACTTAATTTAATAAAGAGCTCGTTTGAATGCTTAAATAATAATAATAATAATAATCTGTTCTATTAATATACTTATCTAGAATGTCTTAAACTATGCACTTTTGATTGACATTTCTGAGCATTTTTCGATAGGCTGGTGGCGACCAATCTATACAAGATTCGTCGGAAAATTGCACGCGCACTCAAGGCATGCTGTCAGTAAATCTCGTCTCAGACGTGTTTGCAAATTATGCGGATTTGTAGACGGAAGTTATATATCTTATAGTTCGATACTGAACTACCAAATATCGACGTATATTTGAATTAGTCAGGCGTTGTAGGCTGTAGCCCAAAAGCTATCATTTGTCGTCGCTGTAGGTCAACTCCTTCTCCTCATTCACTATACCTAAATACAAATGTCACCCTTTTATTTACCAGGGGCGCTTAGAACAGCGGCAAATCTATCCAGGGTTTCCTCAACAGTCCTCGTGGCCGTTGGCATTGGCAGTTACCCATCCACATCCACATCGTATTTGAGGAATTACGTGCACTCCAGCGTCCGATTATTTTGTACAGCACGTCTAAACTGGGTAGGCACGTCCAATAACTAAATCTGACTAAGGCTGTGTGTGACGGCAGACTGTGTGCACGACTGATGCCTATTATGGATGTAGGTTGCATCTCTTGTTAGATAACCACAAAGTCTCCAACGAAACTTATTGATGTTTACCCCCTCCCCCACCCGTCCTAATCAGCCACGTTGTAGTAACGTTAATTAATATTCAGATAATCCTTATACTACAGCAGTCTTGCTTAACTGCACGCTGCATTTGTGTTGCAGTTATGCCTGCTATTCATCTCAAACTGTATTCTGCCTGTTTCTATGTCACCTGCTTGTGGTTCTCGTCTGAATTGGTATCGACGTTTTTGATCACACCTAGTCGAAAACCAACTTGAGTCCCGGCGCGAAGGTAGGCCAGAAAACGTACTGTTGCAACGCGACTGAACCAACATCTGTTAGTACTGGCGGGTTTTCGACTCAAAACTTCAAAATGCAAGCAATTTTGAACATTGCTAGTTCAAAATGTGACTATCATCACATGTCCTTCGTCCCGTGATTGCTTAAGCCTAGCCGTAAGTGCCATTGTCTTTTCAGCGTTAAGCGAACAGGAAGAGAAGAAAGCAGGGCGATCCTTCACTCTACGCGTATAAACGCGGTGCTTTTCAGCCGCGTTGCAACAGTACGTTTTCTGGCGTACCTTCGCGCCGGGACTCAAGTTGTCCTGCAAGCGGGCCGAGTGCTGTTAAACTGGCAGGCGCCCGCTACGTAGGTGCAGCGGGGCCCTTGTCAACGACACCACCCCCGACAACACTACGAGAGCTCGTTAGAAACCAGTACCCGCAGGGGATTCGATTGCATGAGGTTCCATGCCCTTCCTAGCGCGCTCCCATGGGCCACCAGGTCGTCAGGGTAGCCACCACTCGATAAACGGGATCAACACACGGCTTGTATGATGAATGAGCGAGGGACAACTAGACGCTGGGTGTGTCGCAATCAACGAGACCTTCAGCAATGCGCCGAGTTTATGCGGCTTTCCGTGCGTCGAAAAACCGCTCGGTCTCTGCGCGGACGACACTAAGCTAACAGACGGAATGGCAATCACACCCTTCGAGTGGGGTAAAATTCTAGCTTAGGATGAAACCGCCACCAATTCATCGGCCTTTTCTGTGATTGGCAGCGGCGCATCCTAGGCTAGCTACACAACCAACCCAACGGAACGCCAATACGCTAAGGAAAGACACCAACGAGTTCGGCTTACTCACGTTCGAAGCTTTGCATTTTCCAAGCAGCGTTCGGACCAAGCGGTTAGTTCGCAAATCGGTTTTTCTTGCGCATTTGGTTCGGCAAACAGTTCATCCAGAGATAGCAGATCGCCCTCGTTTTAAGCAGCTCCTCGATCTTGACACAACGTGAAAATTCCGCCTCTGTTCGGAGCACCTTTCTAGGGAGTAGTGTTTGCACGGGCTAGATGAAACAGACACGTTATAACCAACATATACGTCTGCACACATTTGCGAGTATACGTATTATGCATATTTATTAACGATTCAATACCTAAACTACTTCGGGTATATGTATATATTAAGTTTAGCAGCTTAAATACAGAATGTCGATTAAATAGGATACTTTTGATTCTATTGCAATCAGTGTTTTCAAAGATCTAGCAGTATAAGAAGTAGGTTAATTAACAATTAATCATTGAAGCTATAATCGCAAAAATACTAGTTATTACAGTTTTTTCATGATGATATCCTGCATGCAATATAATCAATGGAAGAACACATGTTTACGTCTATGACATAGTTGTAAGGGCTAAGCAACTATGGTAGTATTATTACCTACAAGAGTGCACACGTTCACACCTCACAATTGTTGTATTATAAATACAAATCATGAATGTATATTTATTTATACAATTTAATTATGCTTAAAACGAACAAAAGTGTTGGGAAATGCGGTTTGGTCAATAAACCACGTTTTAAAGCCAAAACTGAAGAAAAATGCGCATCCTTACCCTCGTCATGGAAGGAAATTATTTAGCGTCATCCAAGCGAATTAGAATGGCAACTCTGGTGTGGCATTGCGAAGAAGAGTGTGGTATACAGGGTCATTCATATTGTTGTGCACGCATTTCGAGGTTTGATAGAACTCGGCAAGAAAATAAGTTTTCCCTATGGAGGGAAGACGTGGAAACGTCTTGTTTAGGAGAGAGAGTGAAGTTTATAAAAGTAGTTTTTCTGCCTTTTTTTTCCTACATAGTTGTGCGAAATCTCTGTTTGCGGGAGAACCAGTCAACGCATGAAGGAACCGATTACGGACCGATTACAGTCATAGTTGTTATGTTTTACGTGCAAGTTTTCACGTTCAGAACCGTAAAAATTTGCCAAGACGTTTCCGCCCCCTCCTTCCACTAGGAAAATTTATTCTCTTGTTGAGTTCCACCAAACCTCAAAATATGTACCTAACTTTCTCATACGCCCTATGGAAATATGCATGGCTTCGCTTTCGATATGGCTATCGAAAAAGCTTAGTGACTTGACAACTACGTAACGCAGCACCATCACATTGATACGAAAATGATGGGCACTAAATTTGCTATTGTGTGAGAGTGGTCTTTCGGACGTACATTTTTGGTCGCAATGGAAAAATGTTACGATTTTTCATGAAAAGGCGTTAACGTAAAACATCGACTTTTCATGACTTTCCTTGGTTCTCCCGCAAACAGAGATTTCGCACAACTATGTAGGAAAAAGAAGGCAGAAAAACTACTTTTATAAACTTCACTCTCTCTCCTAAACAAGACGTTTCCACGTCTTCCCTCCATAGGGAAAACTTATTTTCTTGCCGAGTTCTATCAAACCTCAAAATGCGTGCACAACAATATGAATGACCCTGTATATGCTCATAGCAAGTATATTGGCCGAGGATTGACTGGAAGAGTTTCTCGACGTCGTGGATGGCTTACCGGGAGAGCTGCATGGAGTTAGAAGAAGGCTGCATTTCTCAAACGCATACCCACGGTGTCATGGGCTAACAAGCTGTAACCGGTTTTTTAAGCTTTTCTTTTTTTTTACTTGTCATCAATTACTCTTCAGTTCGCTGTGCATGAGTCTCACCATACAATTTTGTGCACGACCTGACTACCATAAAGCTGGTGGTGAATCATTTTGAACTTGCGGTCAGCAGTGCACGACATACCATTTAGTACCTGAATTATGCTCCAATTCGATGTACGTAATAACCCGTCTAATATCACAAAGAACAAAAGGTGCTATTTAGACAATTAAATACACTGCTTAAGCAAAACTATAAGGACTTCGGTTGGGGCAAACGAATTAAGAGCAACCACTTTAAAAGTATTATTTTACAATGTTTTTTTTTTAGATTTTCCGTAAGGCTAATAATGCCTGTGTACGGTTTTTTCATGTCATGGCTAATTTTTGTTCTAATCCGGCATTTACCTTATCTAAATTGGAAACCATGCAAACCAATTTAAGAGTGGTCGGTCTGGCTCTCGAACCCAGTCCTCCCGAATGCAAGGCAAAGGCTTTGCCACTAAGCCATCTTGCCCGGTATATAATAGTTACAATACAATAGTTAGTTTTGTTAAGTCGTGCCTCGTTTTGACTTCGACGTTCACCGGCTGTCGCCGGTATCGTAATCAGACAATAGTGATAAGAGTGTAGTTGTAGAAGTAGTAGTAGTACTAATAACAGTAGTATTAGCTGTAACCAACCCTAGGATTGCTTGACCACAGTAGTGGCCAGACTAAATGTCGGCCAGCCATATATATCTCTGCTATTTCTTTTCCGCCTCTCTCGCTTTGTCTCGTTCGTTCTCGTTGCCGCTATATTTGGCTACGAGCATCGAACTCCTGATCATATTTCTCGTTGCCATGTCATTTGGTGGCCGTCCAACAGGAAGCACGGGTCTATACACCGGCGAGCATAGTCTAATCAGCCATAAGTAGTCCTTGAATTACAATTCGTTATGTATATATATATCTATTGAACATATTGTACATATAGTTGTAATACAGTTAATGGTCACAGAGTTGATCCGGTGAATTACAATTCGTTAGGTATATCTATATATATATATATTATATATATATTATATAATATATATATAGTATATATATATTTATATTTATATATATATATATATATATTATATATATATTTATATATATATATATATATAGATATATTTATATATTTCTCTATCTATATATATAAATATGTATTTATATATATATATATATATATATATATATATATGATTCTCTCTTGTTTGCGCAAATGTAATCGTCCTAAGGCAGCACGGCTGCGTCGCATTGTGGCGTGTGGGCGGCATCGTAGCACGGTAGCACGGTGTAATCTCTCTGCATTTACAAGCAAGAGTGCACCTCACCCCTCCCCCACGGCGCCCCACTGTCGGACACGAGCAACACTACGCGACTAGCTAGACGAGACTGCAGTTGACAACGTATGACATTTGCAGCCGCCGCTCGGCTAGTCAATGCCGCGTATTCGTGGGCAGCGCGGAGGGGGGGGCGGGGGGGGGGGGGGGGTAGAAGACTTGACTGCGGGGATTCGAGGTCTGACCCAGTTCTTTCGTACTTAGGCGGACTCCGTTGCGGCTCGAAGCAAGCCGCCCTCCTCAGCGCCCTCCGTCCTCGAAGACGTAGGGGGGACCTCCAAGGGATCACATATCTTTCCATCAACATCGGCAGATCTCGGCGGATACAGACTTAAATAAACAACCAGCCAAAGAACAGCAGACAGGCAGACCCAACGGACAAACAGACAGACAGAAACGTACAGACGGCCACGTATTCGATCCAACAGTTGGCCGAGGAACACTCAATTGTTAACGCTGTTAAGGCTAAGCAAAGCATACTATCGGGCGGAGGAGGGGGGAGGGTGCTGCTTCTAACAACCGTTGTTATTAACTATCAACATCTGTGGCAGCACCGTCATTTCTGTCAGCATGTCGTACATACGTCTCGTTTATTTCTGCGTGCTCGATCTCCATTGTGAGTGCTCGCTAGAATCAAGAGTATGAGTTATGCATAGATGGTTAAAACTTACGTGAAAAATGACAACCCTTCATAACATGGTCGTAGGGTTATGATTTTGAGGTATTGGACATGAAAGCTAATACCTGTAAAATAACTTTTTCCTTCGCAAATTCTCTTTTAAACGACCATGGCATTTCTTCGAGCCGGCAATGTGTGATCCTCAAAGCAGAATTTCTTAGGAACACGACGATGCGCTTAGTTTCTGTATATAGGAGAACTGGTTGTTTCGTAATCGCACATCTAGTGCTTCTATGTCGGGAAACAACTACAGTTTTTTTTAAAAGATTTTAGAAAGTTCACACTCACTCCCAAACAAGATTTCTCAGCAACCATGTTTCTATGGAAAAATACATTTGTTTCAACGAGCTCTACAATTCCCTATCAAAAAGTTTAAAAGGTTTCTGGGCACCCTGTATATATATATATATATATATTTATATGTATATATATATATATATATATATATTTATATGTATATATATATATATATATATATATATATATATATATATATATATATATATATTTATATGTATATATATATATATATATTTATATATATATATATATATATATATATATATATATATATATATATATATGTATATATACGCGCCTGCAGGGAGGCTACGGCGCGAGTAATGAATGCATAGCCAATATTATTAAGCAATGTGTCCAACTGTCTGACAGGGCCTCCGGCTTTATGCTGTCCCGGTCCTGACCAATGGACAGTGACATTTAGCAGCTTCGTGGGTCGGTGCGGAGGATGAAGGCTTCAGTGGGGTGGCGGCGGTACACGCGACTGTATCGTCGGATCAGATAGCTGTCAGCGACCCAATAGCGTGACAGAACCTTCGTTACAACTGCGTGAAGGAGCCGGAGCCATTTGTACAGCGTCGGGTAACTACCATCTATGCGTTTTATGTGGATAATATATGTCTTGTTCGAACCGCTCTGCTCGGTCTGCGAAACATACGTTATGTTTCTGTTGGCGCCAGTGTCTTATGTAGGCTAGTTTCATTGTTGCTGTATGTGGAGTTCGTTTATCATAAGATTGGTTTATTATATTACCATAAGATGCTTCCTGCCTTGCAATCACTGAAGTAGACTGTGGCGAGAGTAACATTCGTGACTCGGCTTTAGCTAGTCACGGTAGCAGAAGAAGCATAAGCTTACTTAACACTCGACAACAAGAATAGATTTATCCTCATTTTCTCGACAAATTGATTTGTGTTGCCCGCTCGGCAGACGAATCTATATGCGTTTCAGGACGTCGTGCAAGATCGCATGTGTAAACGTATTTACGCTGAAAGCCGAGTGTCTTTGATTTCATACAATGTAGGCACGTTTTTTCCATTACAGCAGAATAGTTTTCACCAAGCCAGCTGTATGCAATGACCTACCAAAATAAGCGGTAGTTCATCCACCTTACACAATACTAATATTTCAATTTCTATGTAACCTACGAGTCTGCTTTCGGATATCCCTAAACGATATATATCTATGTATTGCTTTGTTGCAAACGTTTTTTTCGTTTGTTTTGTCGCCGGATTCAGTTGCAGGTTTGTGGGACCCGTATATTAGGGTAGACGATAAGTAAATAAACTTAGGGTTTTAGGATGAACCCCGGAAGGAAGATGATGCACAAATTGTATACCTTGTGATAGACTAAGAGGCGTTTGAGCATGGCCAGATAGTGATAACCATGCACTATGTACAAGGAAGGAAGTCATTTCACCAGAAGCAGTGAAAACACGCGTGAAGACATTTCTCGAGATGCAGAAACCCGAATTATTTGCCATGGGGTATCGTTAGTCTGATCCAGAAATGAAGGAGTGTTGCGATTTATCAATAGAGATACCTTTTTGATTGAAGAAAATCGGTTAACCTTCTCATATTTTAGAGTTAAGAATTGAAAACCGGTTACTTTACGTCCAACCCTATATATATATATATATATATATATATATATATATATATTTATATGTATATATATATATAAATATGCCGAACGTTTAAGTGTACTGGCGTGTTTTCGGTGGTTCACGGACAGTGCGGCGTTACCTAGCTGTTTTTTTTTTACTTAACAGTGGCCCAGTACGATCACCTTTATCTTGCGCTTCCTTCCAGACTAAGAAGCGTCTTACTGGTGAACGCTAAAGTGCCGTTCAATTCATAGCCCTTCTGTGTAGTGTGGGCTTTTGTTGCTCGTGCACCAGACTAGCCAAGTTGTGGCACGGCTGCCGTTCCGTCAATTTAGACGGTAGAACTGTTCAGATGATTCATGGCTCATTTTAAATGATTCATATGGCTCATTCCAAATGCCCCTGCCCGGCTAGTTGTGCCTTCTGCATAGTGAACTTATGCACGGGTGCACCTACAGCTGTCGATGATATATCGAGGCTGGCTAGCGGTCTGAGCAAGATAACAGAAGTCGGTTTTGCCGTTGCTACAAGCGCGAAGGCGGAAAAAGCTGTCCTGTGGGAGCAAAAACAATTGGATAGGCTGACAGGCGAGGGCAGCTCAGGAGCATTCGGGGCCTTCAGGGTTTGACCTAGACACGAGGAGAGGTCTAACGGGAGTTCGGCCAATTTTACGGAAAATTCGACGTTGCGGTTGTTCAAGGCAATTCACAGTCGGGTGTCTGGGGGTCGAATTTCAGGCGATAAGAGCATTTTATATATTTATTAACGTCTCAGATTCAGATTCAGAAGGTGGTTTATTTACGAAACCGCATAACAAATGCTTGAGTTTTAGAAAACGAATGGCATTTTATAAAATAGAGTGAATTAACACAGTCATGTGGTCATATACATATAAAGGTGTGTACACAGTAAACAGGTGATCCAGCTCCTTGGCGTGATACAGCTCCTTGGCGTGGCACAGCACAGTAGCAATGAAATACACTTAGTACAACAGTATTGCCAACCCCTTAGGGTGACTACTATAACTCATGAATCAGTTAATATCTCTACAGCTCTTCACTTCGCAACGCCAGCCAATACCCGCATCGACGTAGCTCACAGCTTCTCATGCCTAACGTACGTGAAGATTATCCCGGTGACCGCCGGGAAGATAAGGTTATGACGGTGATATCAAACTTCAGCGCTACAGATGCCCGAAGACTGTTTGTTTTTTCTGCTGTCAAAAACATGCCTCCGCCCAAACTAATCCTGACTTTCGCCGTAGACCACCGGCTTCAGTGTTCTTGGGCTATCGTTCGTAATCGGTGGATCGGGAACCCGACCAGCCCCGGCTCTGCTTTAGCTGTTCTAGGGTCGGCCATATTGGGGTAAGCTGCTCACTCCCCAACGTGTCTTAACCGCGGCAACGGAAGCCACCTAGTGGCCGATTGTTTAAACCCGCCCATCTGTGTAAACTGCAGGGGAGCCCACAAAGTCAGCTGCCGCGAGTATTCTATATGAGATGAGGAAATCGGAAAGCCAGAACCTTCCACCAGGTTTGTGTTAACCACCCGGATGCATCTATAAAGAAAGCCTTAACCGCGACGTCGTTCTCTTTACAGGGCTTAAGTGTCGTTCAACTTTTTTTCCCTTGAAGGGTTGACATTTTCCTCAATGGTGCGGGGCATCGCGGTTGACGCGGACGTCACTCTGCAACTCCTACTGAGCCGCCCAAGAGCAGCGTTCTCAGGCCAAGCCACGAAAGAAGGTTTGTGACTCACGGGCCGCTCGTGTTGATCCGGAACATGATATCTATAAAGTCTCAGCTGCCGAAAATGGTAATGTCAATCACGAACCGGTTACGTCCTTAATAGCGCTTTTGTCAATTGCTAGCGACTTCAGGATATTATAATGACGGGTGATCAAACATTGCAGGATATTATGTGACGGGATCACAAAGATTGCATAAAGGTGACAGAACCTACACGCGTCAGGGCATTCTAGGGAGTTCCGACGCGGCGTTCGACTTACAGATTTAGCCCTTCTGCCTACCGCGGGGGAGTCGGTCGCTGCTGCTGCGCGGAATCGATCCTATTCGCTTTGCGGTTGGGTCATTTTCAAAGAGCTCAACTGTTGGCCTGGGTTCTATTAGGCCTCGTCTTCTGCAGGACCTTTTCTCACCGAAACTTCGCTGCTTTTCTAAAATACTTGGTAAGGCCTTGGCGAAAATAATCGATCTACTGCGATAGGAAGCTCCGCATCCAGGGTGGTCCCTCTTATCTTTGAGGAGAGGTTGATCGCACTAAGACGAATAATGGCTCGCTAAGACCTATCGCTCGTTTATCGGTACTACGTAGGGTCGCGGTAAAATTAGGAGTGAGGGGCTCTAGAGATGCTAGTGACCGAGCTATTAGGCCGTGCACCAATTGGGTGTCACTGTCAAGCGGGGTGCCAAAATAATAGTTTACGTTGCCAGGGATTTCATAGATTCTCGGTTTGAGCTTTCCGTACTAGTCAAACTTGACCTTATGAATGCATTTAACGCCTTCTTGGGGGATCACTTGATGAGCGTGATTGGAGTTGAAGCCCCTGACGTGAGACCCCGCCCATCCAGCCCGATTGGCTTACAGTGATTCATCGCACTTGGTCTTATACTGGGCACTGGTTAACAGAAGGATCTCCGCGCCTCCATGATTGCTCTGTTCATCTTCAGAAATTAATTTCAGCAATCTTAATTTGCAAATTAATAAACGCAGTACTAGCGGCTTAGAAAATATGGTTGTCGACTGCCGACGCCCTGGCCAGGCACACACATAGACGCCAGCTAGGCAGATCGATAGTGCTTCTTTCGCTTTAGCAAACGCATGTAAATTCATCACGCTTGTTTACCGCAGTGCCCCTGTTCTCCGGAAGCTCAAAAAGCCCAGTCGCTCATTCTGTCAGCGGCGCCACTATCAATACGACTGTTTTATTCACCACCAACCAGAGTGACGAGCTGGAAGTTTAGCCACGCTAGACATGCCCTGACGGCATAGGCAACATCAACATCATCGTAATGAGGTGGCAGGTAGAACAGTAGTTGAAACTACTTGAGGCGAGTGTCATCCAACACATATCTCAACACACACAGTGTCCCTGCTTGAAAATCAATAAAAGTTTTACTTACCGGTCTACCCCGCCCTCTGTATATGCATAAGTTAAACTTACCCAATTAAAATTCTAATAATAGATTTGCACTCTCCTTAGTTGATCGTTTGAAAAAGGCCACACACAAACATTTAACAATAAGTTACATTCTAGACCTGGTCAGCATGATTTAAAATTGGTCGCGGACATGAGTACCGGCCAACACGTGCATAATAGTCAACAACGTTTCACTTTGACCGCGCTCGACAGAATTGATAATACTCGTCAATTTGTGACCATTAAACCTCTTTTTAGTAGCTGGTAAATTATGAATGAATGGGATTAACTGGTAAATGCCAAACTAGAGATTCCGTTGAGATTAACTGCATGCGTGATGATGCAAAATTATGCACACAGGACGAGGTTGTTGAAACTAAGGTAATGTTAGATTTACAAGCCCACTAAAATCTAGTCGTCCTCTTTGCCCCCTGTCGGAGTTGGCCGTAGTACTGTCTTCGAGTATCGTGATTTGCCTGGATATCTTGACGGTTTACTCCTTTGCCTCTTTATTTTTATTTAAGCAGAAGGTTTTGTTTACCCTTTTTTACCGCCATGCAGTGGCGTCAAAGACCTTGCATAGGTAAGTCAGAGATGATCACATAATGAAAGTAAAGTTTTAAACAAGAATGTGTCGTCCTCTGTAGATACACGTAGTTATCGCTGTTGTTTATCGGCGCTTAGAAGAAGTTGTTTTGTCTATTTTTCTAAAGACTTGTATGTACTAGATTTGGAATAAAAGGGCCCAAATCGGGGAGTTAAACGGCGTACATAGTGCCACGGTAAATGTCAACATATGTGTCGTGGCCGATTACCAGTGTTTGATTCCCTTATGGAAAGTTGAGTGGTGAAATAAATAAGTATATGCACTACTCTCTTATCGGTTAAAGTAGAATCAACGAGGCAGAGTAAGTCGGCTTAGAAGCGGTCCAAATTTACTGGATATGCGTCACTAGGGACACCGCCGCGAAACCTACAGCAGATAGAATATTGCATACCTACAGTTAAGGAAATTAATGTAAAAGAAGCAGAAAAGTAGCCGTTTTTGACAAGAAGGAGTAAATTATCTTGAACAGAATTCTTCTGTTCAAGAAAAGTTAACTTTTGACTTAGTTTGTTGTCCGTTACGCTTTGGTAAACGCCACATATCTGAGCCTCAAAATAAACCTTCACAAGTGGTGGCTAACTAATTATATTAGTTGGTTAGATAGTAGATACCTTTGTCTTACGTGCCTTGTGTCAATCGTCGAACCAGTACTGAGCGACTCAATATATATATATATATATATATATATATATATATATATATATTTATTTATATATATTTATAGATGTGTGTGTAAATTGAATAGGTTAGTTTTAACTGGTATAAAAATAAATTGCTTCATTAATTTTTTTAATAATAAATGTTTATCATACAACGGGAAATCTTGCCAATGACAACAAACAAGTTTTGACGCGAAGACGCGGGTCCATCCAGTCTTTCATAGTTCCGAGCACCGAAATCGCGTTACCTCTCTGAATCTCTAGGGAAAGCCGTTGGCACAAGAAAGTGCCCGCCCTCTTGTCCATCGTAGCCTGCTGTAAAGCGTCGCCAACTTGGGAAATTAGCGTGGTTGTGAGGGGCCCAGGGCCACCCAGCGTCTCGAATGCGAAGGGTGAAAAGTAGTACGCCCGGTCTAAGTTCGCATACTTTCTTGTCTTTGATGTCTCGGCGCGAAGCCGCAGTTCCTGGGCGAGAAACGCCGGGACCGACAAGGGAGGGGGTCAGAGAGTCGGTCACTGTCGCATCCCACACCAGGGAACGACCCTTGTAGAAAGGTATCAAAGTCAAGCCGTCGGGCCGCTTGCCATCGTCTCTAGAAAGACCAGGCGGTTCCAGGACGCAAGGGATTCCGGCCTTTCGCAACGACCTTGCAAGAATGTCATTCAGAGCGGTGTGACGTGGGCGCCGGCCCGCCGAGTGAGCGCAAGACAGGCCGTGTCTGGCCAGGCGTCCGACGGGCTCGCCACAAGTGCATCTGTGTGGCTCTACCAAATCAGCTCCCAGTCTCAGGCCAACGCAGATCCGGGTGGATTGGTTGTCAAGGCGGGTACCCAATGAGTCAGCGGGGAGTGCGTGTAGCCAGTCGCTCGTTCCTGGACGAGCGACGGCAAGGAGGCGCGCCCTATCCTGGTCGTCACCGCATTCTTCAAGCAACTCAGTAAGCGAAGATTCGTGCACCTTCTCGGCCCAGGCCCTCTGGCAGGCAAGTCTATTCATATCAGGCGCTGAAGCCTGGAGTCCAGTCGCTATAGCGTCGCGAGTTGCCTCAAACAATGCCCAAGCCCCCGGCGGGAGCAGGCGCTGGACATGACCCGAAGTAGCGTGCATCGAGGCGGACACGGCAGGGCCTGCCAAGGAGCGGGCCGAGGGAAGACCAAGACCGCCCAGGGAGGTGGGAGAGCCGCCTGGCGCACCTCTCGTGGTCGTAAGTTCAGACCCAAAACCGTCTCGAGGGCCTCCACCACCTGGTCGTCGAATGGTTGGAGAAGCTGGTTAACTGTACCCGAACAATCCATGGATCGTATGATATGTACGATGCGATACGCGGAGAACGACGAGCGGAGTAGGTAAAGCCCTTGGTGGGCTCCGACCAGAGGCAGACGCTCTTGCATCGCTCACAATCTGTCCATCATGGGGTCGAGTAGACTCGACAGTGCAGATGGTAAACGCGGGGCGCCAAGGATCGTAACTTCGTGTTCAGACTCGACTCTACACCCCGGTAGTAACGCAAGTAAGGCACTCAATGTGGGGTCGTCCGGGTCTGTCCCCGGCGCGAACACCTCGTATTTGGCCGTGTTTAACACCAGGTCACTGATTGTCTCAAAGGCAAGAATTCTGCGCACTTCCTCGAGTAAGTCCTCCATCGGTCCACCGAGTGTGCCATCGTCGAGGTACCAGGCGTTGAAAGGCACTTGTATTGAGTTGACCAGCTCACGGATACCCAGGCTGAATAGAGCCGGCCTCAAGGGCTCTCCCTGCTGTATACCTGATGCCGAGGACAACGTGTGGGCCCCAAACAACAGGACCGATTGCTCTCTGTATGCGTGATTCACTAAGTTGAAGATTTCCGGTACTGCATCACGAACTGTACGAAGTATATGATCCCTTCGAATAGTATTGAATGCATTGCGAAAATCCAACTTCAAGAGTGCCGTTCGGGGCGGGCTTGATTGGACGAAGGCTCTTGCTGCATGTACATCTACCTCCGCCCCGCCTGCTAAGCCAAAACCTAACTGGTGCGGGCCAAGCTGCTCAATGATAAGATCTTTGGCCTCACGACAGGCTATTTTTGCAGCAATCCTCCGTATCGTGAGAGAACAGGCGATCGGGGTTAATTACAATATAATTCATTCATTTTATACAATTTGAACACTTCAGCGACCGTCCCACCGGGCGAAAAAGTGCAAAGACCGCCGATGCTTCTGGCAGCTCGCTGCGTGGTATTTAGCGCATATCTGCGAGCAGAACCGGCAACGACATTGATCGCCAACTTGGTGAAATCCTTGGGTCGAACATACCAAGTGATGATAGCCATGCACAATGTATCTTGTGTACACGTGCCGGCTATTGCATGCCATTCCATCCCAAAGCTCCCTGGCGAGGTACACATCCAATTGCGCTACCTCTGCCGAGGCCTCGGTCACTTTTCCCTGCCACTCCAACACAAATTGCTGAAGTGGTCCTGTAATAGATGACCTAAGCCTGACTCTGATTGTTTCCACTGCCGGCCCGCAAACCGCTAGCAGGTACACGGAGCGGCTTCTTGCCGTCCGGGGTAAGCAAAGGATTCGCTTTATATATATTGTGAAGCATCTTTCTAGCTGCGCGAAATTTGCCGCTGAAAGATAGCCCCACTCCCTGCCAAGGCTGTAGCTCAACATTGGCACAATCTTAAGCTCAAAAAGACGCACGGCCGCACTCAAAGACAGTCGTCGAGGGTCTCTCACCTCTGTGTGAATAAAGGCAATAGCCGCTCGACACCTGTCGCCGATGTGCTGGGTAAAGGTCGTTCCCGTATAGTGTACTCTCAGACCCAAATACGGGAAAAAGTTGACAAACTCCAGCGGTTGGCCACAACAGGGTATTACGTCTGCTGCTGCCAATCGACCCCCACGGCGAAACTTCACGGCTTTCGTCTTCCGCGCATTTATTTGCAGACCCTTACGGTGAAGGAAACTTTCTACGTCGCCGACAATTCGACGAATGGCACCGCGGCCCCGGTGGGCACTACTATGTCATCCGCATACATGATGACGACGGCGTTTCTTAACTCCTCCCGCACGTGGTGAGCTAGGTCTGCGAGGAGCAAAGAGAATGCCAGGCAACTGAGAGGGTCCCCTTGGGGGGTTCCTACGTTTTGACTTAGCTGCAAGGTGTCTTCGCCCCTTACGTTTACTTCAAGGCGGTGTTCAGCAAAGAAACTGGAGAGCAAACCGTGTTGTTACTGGGCGCCGTATAAGCTTCTTTGATCAAAGATTTTGAAACTATGCATTGATGATATGCGTTAATTCGTTATGTAATACTTTAGCATAATAGCATTTTTCCCTAATATATTGTCAAATGTCGCGTAGTTGTTTCTACAGACGAATTAATCTGAACTTGCGGCGTCGAGTATAACATACAGCATCGAAAAATGTATCAGGTAGGTCTGGTGGTAGCTTTTTGGTAGGGCAATGATAGAGCACAAGTTCTCAGGTGGTTCTTATCACGGTCTTTAACCAGTTTTTTCTAGCCCCAAAGCACATGGATTTTTAATTCTAGACTATCCTCCGTTCCCTACGGGCTTGGAACTCAACCTCAGGTATATCTTCAAAGCACTGAGGGCCGGAAATGTTAAGATATTTAGGGTTTCCCTAACAGTCCTTATGGCAGCATGGCCGCTGACACTCAACGGTATGGTTGATCATCTAATCTCAAGGAAAATTGCTCAAAGAAATTTCTATCAACAACAGGGAGCGAACCGGTGACCGGTAGATGACAACCATGACTAGCGCACTAGTCCCCTAGACCACGCCGCCACTGTAGCGCATGGATTTGCTAACGCGGCATGTTGGCTGTAAAACCACAACACACCAATGTGAGCTCTATTTGGGATGCATTAACATTGACGTAATTGTTGTTACTGTTGTTGTTATTTGTCTTGGACTGGGTATCGTTACAGCTGTGGATACAATACAGTTGTGAGGTGTGAATGTGTATCCTCATTATTTTATAGTTTCTTTCTTGCTGTCGTCAGCCCATCGCACCTAATATCGACGCGGCGTTTCCTCTGCAAACTGCCAATAAAAGCAGCTGCCTCAGAAAGTCGCCTTCGCGTGCATCTCCGGTGTTTGCTTGTATTCGATCACTTAAGTCTTTAATAATTGTCCTTGTTCTTCTGCTGACTGGGCCCATTGTCTCCATTGCAATCGGCACGAAATTGTATCTAGATTCTAACTCTGTGTATTTACGCCACTTTTCTCTGCGTGTTCGGCCACCCATCCCGCCTCGGTGGCGCTGTGGCACACATAAGGCTGTGGTTATTATTATTATTATTAGCCTTTTTACGGTTAGCATTTAATTTCCTGTCAGCCCATAGCGCCTATAATAGAAGTCGCGTTTCCTCTGCAAACCGCCAATGACACCAGCTGCCTTAGAAACCTCGCCTCGCGTCGATCGCCCTTAATATCCTCCGTGAGCTTTGCGATACCTCTTAAAAACTTTGCGGTGTCGACACTCAGTGTCTCCAATGCAATAGGCCTGCAGTGGTAGCTTCTTGACAGCTCGAGATACTTTCTTCGCTCTTTCGAATCTGCGTGTTCTGCGGCCCATTCAAACACTTTTTCGGGCTGACCCTCATGGTTTCCCTCTAGCCCTTCGCACCTAATATCGACACGGCATTTTCTTTGCAAACTGCCAATGAAACCGGTTGCAGAAACTTTGCGCCGAAAGCCTTTGCGCATTTCCCCGGGGTTTGCTTGTATTCGATCACTTAAGTCCTTTATAAATGTCCTTGTACTTATGCTGACCGGGGACCCATTGCCTCCAATAGAATCGGTACGAAATTATATATCAGCTTTAACTTTGTGTATTTATGCCACGTTTCTATTTTTCTGCGTGTTCGGCAACCCATCCCGCCTCGGCGGCGCTGTGGCGCAAATAGGACGGTGCCCCTGTACACCGTCGTGCCGGGACACCGTCGTGCCTTTTATTGTCATGCAGTCCCAACCTGGGCTCCAGTATGCTAGGTGTTCCCGCCCTCCGGAGAGCTTTTTGAATTACTGCGTTTATTTTGGTGAACCTAGAAGCCCGGCCTTGGCTCCTGAATGCAGCTCAATAAGTGAAGACTATCTTTATTTGCTTGTTTTTTATGAGTCTTGCAAACATGTGGTTCGCATATTGGCCCGCCCAATCTGAGAGCGACACCATGAGGAATGAGATGTTGTCTAGCATGTTGCCGAGCTGCGATGGCAGGAGAGTCCTGAGGAATTCACCGCTGAAGGTGTCTCGTGTGGTCAACAAGTTTCGGAAATGCATGATGCACATGCGCCACTAGCAGCCTGCGTGACTAGTGTAGGACTCACATACCCACTGTACCTGGATTCCTCCCCACCCAGGCTCGGACATTACTTCGAAGCCGTGGGAGAGGCGTCTCTGGCGTTCTCCTCTAGTCAGCTCTATCCCTCTCTACCCTCCCGTATGTAACGTAAGTCTCCCTGCCACTCGGCGTCTATTACAATTCGCGATATAACATTCGCACACACAATAGAAATCCTTGACGATTTTCCAGTTTACCAAGCTCTAGTAGCCCTTGTAGCGACCTGAGTTACCGACACTCCGAAGAAGAGCGTGATAAACATTCTCCTCTGATAGTTTATGAAACAGGACGTACCTCAAAACTAAGCAGCTGATACGCATGAGGCGTACGATGCCGTCGCTATTGGACGTGTGTGCGCGAAAGTAGACTCTGTGAGAAACATAAATTACGCACTGTTTACACGGCCAGCGCTATACAGTCAGACGGGCCCGCCATCAGCCAAGGATACGCAGATAGTGAGCCATAGCTACAGAAAAAACAGCAAAGAGAAATACACATAGAACGTCCAGTGTTAGTGTGAAGGAGTCTAAGCAACGACAAACGGGCCTCTGTCCTTACGGAAGTGTGACGCACGCACGCGAGCCTAAAACCGAAATGGCTGATTACGCGTGAACTCATTTTCAAGGTGTGTTCCGACCTTGCTGCAGGGCTTTACATAGGAGGCCTATCGAGTCTTATCGCTGTTTGGCCAGCGGGGCCTCTAAACAGGGTCGTACGGCATAAGTACGGCAAAATGAGCGTTTGAGCGTTATGTACCAACCAACGGGTGTCGTCTGCACAGAGTCAACACGGCGGAGTTGCTGTATCGCTCGAGATAATGATCATTATCGGTTGGGCTGCTGCTGATGCTGGCACTATGTGTGTGAAAAATGACAGTCATTTGGACGATGTTCGGCTATTGACCAATATCGTCGGGCATGCAAAAACTACCTGGGCAAGGTCAGCATGCCAAAACGTCCCGTTTTTGTCGACGCAAATGGCATCGACGCTCATTATTTGACAGTAGGGTAAGAGCAAACACAACAGGAAACACTTACCCAATCCAAGACTTAAAGCAATGACCAGCATTACCGAAGAGGAGGCACCGCTCTCGTTGGCCGGCGACGTGATTGGCCGCACTTCAGCCCCATTCACACTAAAGCTGACCAGATTTAGCTTTATGCTGTTCATTCATCGCTTGCATTCACCAGGGTGTACTTTTCAGTGACCCCATCAAATATAATTGTGTATGTTTTAAAATTTAGAAAAGCAAGAAGGCGCGTTAAGCATTGATGACATTAAAGGGAATGATAGTAAACCTCTTTGAACAGTGTTCCCTTACTTATGCACATTTCCTTATTCCTACATTGAAGTCAACGCGACAAAAAAACGGTGTAATTTTTCAGAATCTGAACAGGCTTCATCGGCAGGATTGTTGGTAAATGGGCAGGCCCTCCGGCTAACCGCAGTCGACGTTTCACGAACTTTGTTATCAATGTAAGTGACAGAGAAAGCAACTTTTGCCGATAAAACGCATTTATCCTAAATATCCACAGCTATGTTTTGACACTCTCTGCAAGCGATGCACAGTTGTCGATGTCAGTGAAGTGCCTGGGATGCCTAAATAATCTTGCCAACAACAGGCACTTTGCTAACTGTCGCACAAGCGGCCGACCAAGGACTGAGCACTGTCATTTCAACTGGTACAATGCTAGACACGTTTGTCGCCAATCTGAGCCTTCCCGTAGATAAAACTGCAGGTGGCTTTGTGTCGTTGCCAGAATTTCTAAGACATCGGTATAAAATGCGTGTGTCCCCTTTACATGCGTTGGGGGTATCCGCCAAACCAGTTATATACAGTATAAAGAAGAACGGCTTTGCAGAGTCACCCTGAACGACTCCAGTTTTCTGCGCTACTGGCCTGTCGACATAATGAGCCCCGTTCTCGATATTAACTAAGTTCACTTGCAACATGCCGCGTGTCAAACTACACATAGCCCCCCCCCCCCTTCCTTATAGCAAATCGGGTTTTATTAGCGTCTTATATTAGCGAGTTGTTGTAGTTCCTCGAGACTAACCTCCTGGTGACTACATATGGTGTATCTTATTGCTTCAAATTGTCCATTAAGAATCACCGTCTTCTCCGAGCAGGAAGTGGAAACGTAGACCTGTGTGAGCTAACACTGTGTAAAAACCTTGTGTTGCCCATGACGGTCGTTCGTTTGGGGGGCTTCAACCGAACAACGTCAGCAGAACAGCTGCGTGGTTGGCTAACCGGGAGGCATACTGTAGTGCGTGCTATCTGGAAACTCAAAGTTTCCCATACTCCGTGTTTCTGTGTGGCCTTTAGTGATAATGAGTTTAATAACGTTTCAAGTAGCGCCTTCTGGCGAAAAAGCGTAAGTTTCCGGCGCTGGTCTGGGCTCCGCCGGCCAAGGCATCACGCCTTCTGACCAATTTAAATTAGGTGGGATCGATCATCAGTTAATAATTTACATAACGAAATCGTGGTAAACTCCCCCGCAATAATAAAACTGCATGCTGCTCGCTGCTGCTTGCTGCTGCAAATTATTTTTTTGGAATTGCGAGAGTTTATCTGGGGCTTTACAGCTGGTACCAGAGCGTTTAATTGAAGACGTGGACATTGTACTCTTGACGGAAACTTTTATGCGAGAGAAATTGCCTTTCGATGAGATCCGAGGTCTTTTCATCTGTGAGTCCTCCAGAAGGATGACGGAGAGGACCAGTAGGTGGACTTTTAATCTATTTGCGAGCAGGGTCTACCCGAATGCAATGTGTGTGCCGAAGTAAGTGTTGCATGACACTCACCTAACATAATTTCAACCTCGCATTGTTCTACCTGCCATGTTACTACGATGATGCTGAGGTTGCCAATGCTATCAGTGCTGGTCTAGCGGGGCTAAACCTTCTCGCTACCCACTCTGGTCGACGGCGACCTCAACTGTCGTCTTGCTAGTGGTGCCACCGAGGTCTGCATTGAGCAAAGGAGCGTAATAAATTTAAGTACGTTTGCCAAGGTGGAAGAAGCACTATCGATCTTCTGTTTTCCAACCTTTAACATCCGACAGAATTTCAAGAATGCGGGGCTCTTAATATTTTAGCACGGACGCACCTGCCGGTGGTGCCAGGGGTGCAGGTACTTGTCTAGGCAGCTAAATTAGCGTATATTGACACGCGAATTAGGACAATAAAGAGCAACTTCTGACATAAGACAAGGCAAGCACGCTTTGAAGGCCACTGTCGAGGCAGCTGTAATCAAGAAGGTGTACAGACAAAGACGGGCGCGGCCCTGGTTTACACAGGCTTTCTACCAAAAACGTTGCGAAGTCTTTGGGCTCCTGCGCCGAACACGGGCTCTATACCCCGACCCTCAGATGGTTGCTAATTGTAGGGCGCTCTGTGGCCGACAAGAGCGCCGGTATGATGGTACCTTAAGAACAGTTTCGCTAAGTTGACTATCTCGAGGGTGTTTCCAACTGTGGAGAAGGCCCTACCTCGGGAGCAATTCGGATTCAGGAGGGGTCGAGAAACACAGGAGGCGATCCATGGTTTCCAGTCGGAAGTTGAGCGGGTGTTGGCTGTGCCCGGGGCTCACTTCATTCATTCAATCAATCAATCGATCAGGTTTATTGACGTGCCCAACAAGTTGGCAATTCTGTCACCTTTCATTCACTTATACCCCGTCTTTATTGATTGTGTCAAGGCCTTCGACAAAGCCCCCCGTCACTTACTAGTCCTTTCATTTCGACGTGCTGGGACGGGTGGTTTTTTTCTACGAGTGCTCTCCAGCTTGTCTGTAAAAGATTGCCTTGAAGTAAACATAAGGGACGAGGACATCTTGAATCTGAGTCAAAACGTACGGACCCCTCAATGGGACGCTCGCAGTTGCCTGGCCTTCTCCTAGCTCATCGCAGGCCTAGCCCGCCGTGTGCAGGAGGAGTTTCGAAACGCCGTCGTCGTTATGTATTCGGATGACATAGCAGCGGCCCACCGGGACCGCGATGCCATTCGTCGAATTGTCGGCGACGTAGAAAGTTACCTTCACTGTAAGGGCCTGCAGATAAATTCGCGGAAGACAAAAACCATTAAATTTCGCCGTGGGAGTCGATTGGCTGCAGCAGACGTAATACCTTGTTGGAGGATACCTACCGCTGGAGTTTGTCAGCTCCTTTCCATATTTAAGTGTGGGACTACACTATACGGAAACGATCTTTACCCAGCACGTCGGGCGACAGGCGCCGGGCGGCTATTGCCTCTATTCACACATAGGTGAGAGACCCTCGACGACTGTCTCAGAGTGCGGCGGTGCGCCATTTTGAGCTAACGATTGTGCCAATGTTGAGCGTGCTCTTTGCTTGCCGCAGACGGCAAGAAACCGCTTCGTGTACTTGCCAGCGAGTTGCGGACCGGCAGTGGAAACAATCAGACTCAAGCTTGGGCCGCCTATTACAGGACCACATCGGCAATATTTGTTGGAGTGCCAGAAAAGTTGACCGAGGCCTTGGCAGCGGTACCGCAGTTAGATGTGTACGTCGTCAGGGAGTTTCGGGATTGAATGGCATGCAGTAGAGAGCACGCGTTCACAAGGTACACTGTGCATGGCTATCATCACTTGGTATGTTCGATCCAAGCTGGTGATCAATATCGTTGCCGGTTCTGCTTGCAGATATGCGCTAAATGCCACGCAGCAAGCTGCCAGACGCATCGGCGGTCTTTACATTTTTTCGGCCGGTGGGACGGTTGCTGAAGTGTTCAATTTGTATATAATAACGACTGTAATGTTATTATGAACTATCTTAACGCGCAAAATTATTGCGAAATAAACAGTATGTATCGTATGTATTGCTCATCAAACCATGCCTTGTGCGCAGTGAGTTTGCGTAACGGCTTCCATGTACATGAAATCTGAATGGCCGCCACCTTTGCGTAATGCACAAAATGTTATAGCTTTAGAATTAGAAGAAATATTTATGTTTAGATGCTTCTAGGATAAGCTGGGCTCCACAAAGCGTAACTGTTCAAATATTAATTTATGCCTTACATTAATGATGCAGACTAATCCATTGTATAGAATAATAAGAAGTATAAAGGGATATCTTATATAGTTGACATGTGTATGTATTTGACATGACATAGTAAGAAAAAATTACAACTTGCAGCCGCTAAGTTACTGAAGCAATGCCGACTTATTAAAAATAAAGCATATTTTTTTAAAGCGATTGGGATGAAACATGGCGGTGACGAAAGATCGGTTCCACATAGCAACACACAGCCCAGTGTGGTTCTGCTTGAGAAACGTTTGAACTGTTACTAGTACTTAATATTAATATAATCACATGATTAGTTCTGACAGCAACACAACGAATAACAGCCAACGCACACTTGTTTTACGGGTTGCCTATATACAAACTGAAGCTTCTTGTGGCAGTCCTTCTGGAGGTCAGGAACGCATTTAACAGTTTGCCGTGAAAAGAAATTTTAGATATCCTAGTAAGAAAAGCGGTCCCTCCCTTTCTCGTGAGAGCCGTCTTAGGGTACCTGGAAGACAGAAGAGTTTTAACGGCACAGTGGCAAGAGATATGACAGCAGTCTGCTCTGAAACATAACATATAGCACCGTCTTGAGCTTGATGAGCTGGAGCACATTCTTCTGAAATGCAAGTGATTAGAGCAGGCAAGGACAGCCGCCAAGCTGCTAAGACCGAAACGGGCCAGAGAAGAAGAAAAACGAGAAGCCAAAACACCAGAACCGCCAAGAAGTAAAATGAGTATGTTTGTGAAGTGCATGTGCAGCACAACATTAGCATGGCAGCTGGGCGAGGAAATGGCAACTGCAATGATGAAAAAGAAAGCCGAGCTCGGCAGGTACAGAAGAAATCGGATAGCGTTTACGACATCAACAGATGACGTGGCTTGTAAATAAGCGGGTTCGCACTGCTGGGACAAGCATGTCAGACCGGTGGGGAAACCCGTGAATGACCTCGGCGCAATGATCCGTTAGGTGCTCGTCGCCACTTCTCCTAATGGTCCGTAGAACTGTCCTATGAATATCTGGGCCATTAGGGAGTGAAGCTTAAGGGGAGAGGTGTGTTTAGTGGGGTAGGGGTTTTGGCGGACCAACATCCAACCGCTAGAGTCGAATCCCACATGGCTCGAGAGGGGAACACCCCGCACTTGTAGCAACAGTGCCTAAAAGCATTCACTCTCCTCCACACAAAAAAAACATTTGTTGTCTTCTCCACCGCGCTGTTTGCAGCTTCGGTGAAAGAGGTGCTAGAGTGAGCTCTATAAGCGGACAGCCAACTGCATAGTATTCAATATATCGCTGCGAACGATGCTGATAGATGCACCCACTATAGTCCCTATGGAACTCGGTATACAAGCACACCAAGTGATGGTAGCCGTGTAAGCATAGCGACTACGGCAAGCGAGTCCGTTGCATAACCCGAGGCTATCTAGTTTTACAATTTTTTCGGTATCTTACAATATCTCGGCAACTATTAAGTATTAAAAACATTTGAGCTAAAACGTTAAACTGAGACTGTTGTTTTGTGGCTGCTCTTTATATCTCGCCATGGGTTGTCAAATAGCAGACAAGATTAGAAGCTCAAATTTGTTTTCCCCATTGTGTTCCCCATCTAATGTTGATGCCGCTACACTATTTAATTATCGGTATGAGATTCGTGCGGACCCAAAACTCCGTCTCTTAAACATGTCTGAAACGTTGCTATTGTCCTTCCGGCATCGTTCCTTGCCCCACGCTACCTATTTTTTTTATCTACTTCTAATTATAACTATCTATTACTGCCTGAAGGGGAGTTTAGGTCGACTAATTAACATGGTCTGCAATAACACCTGCATATAAAAACGAGCAGAACTTTTAAAAACTTCATATTGGTACTGATGAGACCGATGTTTTGAGCGCGACAACAATAAAGCGACATTACTCTTCCCTGTCCCTAACTTAACTTACTTTAGTTATTTTTATAAACGTAACTATTAACTCTGCCAGTTACGCCTTCTAATAAAAAAAAAATATATTTATACGCGGTAGCCCCGCAGTCTATTCAAGTATTCAAGCCTCGATTACCCCCAATTGTTCTCACGCCTTGCGTTCGAGACATTAGGCGTGAGTTGCTTACGAAGAGGCTGCTCAGCGATATCAGATAAACTTGCTACAGAAGATAGAAGGGTGGGTAAGTAGTAATTACCGCAAGATCTGTGATTAGCTTAGAGGATTCCTGACTAGGCGGGCCAGCCCAAGCAAGCCATGCACACGTTCGTATATCACAAAGGGGTTTTTTGTTAAGTATATATATATCGATTTAACATAAGAATATTCTGCTGGGAGCACAAGAAGTTCCCAAATATCTGGCGGCGTGAAGCCAAATCTTCTTGCTGGGTTTTCCAATCTAGTATCTTGCTATTCTTCTTCGCAAGTAAACATTTTCGCTTCAGCTAGAAGGTTGGACAAATATTTTACTAAACTTAAATGTAATCTATTAATAATTGTTAAATATACTAAACTTAAGTAAGAGCGATGCGATAAGAGAAAGCGCCCGGAGCCAAAAACATCGCTAGACAATATAAATTAATTTTTATATGACTTTTACCTTTTTTTTATTTATATGGAGTCATCATATGCACAGGTGGAACATAGCTCGTACTAGCTAATAAGCACAGAAGACAGAAAAGTTCTCACTAAATTATTGATTTCTAGCCTTTTTGAAGATTGAGTCACCTGCCCTCGATAGCTATTTCTTGCTTACTTACGTAAATCCTGATAAACCAGGGCGTTTAAGGTGGCGGTGTGGTCTAGGGGGCTAGTGAGCAAGTCATGATTGTCGTTAACCGGGGGTCCGGCCAGGTTCTAGTCTTTGCCTGTGCGGGGGGCCTATTGCGCACGGTATCGTCAGCAGTGTTCAAATATTTCGTGCACTCGGCACCTCCCTTCCCCCCATCTAACGATGTTTGCAGCAATTTAGCTTCCGCATCTGCTATTTGTGTAACTGATTTCATTTGGCTTTTGCCTCAAGTAGAGGGTTTTCCTGAGCGAGAGGAACCTAGGGATCAAAATCGCCGTTTTAAGATTCCAACGTGCGAATTGCCACGGCTGAGGACTCGAGAGATGTCGGCAGTCTTAGTCCCAGCGGCTTCACCGAGTGTAAACTTAAATAGTCGAATGGCGTGCTTGCTCGCCAGACATGTCCATTTTAGATGTAGACATAAATGATTTTATACACAAATTGGCGTTATTCTACAAATATTCTATTAAAACAACTAAATGTCCTTTTGGCGGGCTCACATTCCTACCGCCACTACTGCAACTCCAAAAGTCAAAGATGCAATTTTTTGTCTACTTCAATTATATATATAAACAAAACATTATATATAGTAGACAAAACAATGCGTTTAAGTATTGTATCGCTATATAGGAATGCACTATGCATTACGAAGTATTTTGCTTTAGAAGTGAATTAAATCATCTTTCACTGAATATATATATATATATATATATATATATATATATAATATATATATATATATATATATAGGGAGAGAGAGGAAGAGAGAGAGAGCGAGAGAGAAAGAAAGATAAATAAAGAGAAAGTAAGACTAATAGAAACCTTCCTTTCTTACGAAGGCGGCCCACAATGCAGATCAGTACGAGCATAGAACAGGCAAGCAGGCAATAAGGCTGCAGTCCTTTCTCTGCCGTCTGATGTACATGGGCTTATCTAATCCAAGTGGGTGACTACGACGACAAGAACGTTGGCGTCATTGGGAGTGGCTAGCATGAGGGTGGCATAAGCAGAGAGCGCTGAGAATGTGATAATTAGTCATACGGGAGATAATTAACACGGCGCAGGTAATGTGCCTCTGCTGCTACTGTTGTTGTTGTTGTCATCGTTGTAGGCAGTTTTGCCGTGGCTGCCTTCGTCTAAGACGACAGGGACTGTTAGCTGTAGTGTGTTTAGTGTCGGGCGTGCCATACAGAGCAGGGACGTAATGGGACGTATTGCATTTCGGGAGGCGTAGTACATTTCGGAGCACTGCCATACAATTTCGAGCATGATGGTGGGGGTGGGTGAGGAGGGTCCGGGTTTAGTGTGTTTGTGCGTCCCACACCCATTGTCACTGTTTGTTGTCGGCGAACCATGTGCATCGTGCACGTTCCCGAAACCTTCCATAGAAACAAAAAAATGGACGTCATTTACGTTAGAGATGGTGGCACGAGTCGAGGCACGAACTGGGTGGGAAATGGTTTCGCCGAGTAGGGAGGACTGGAAGAAGCCGGACGATTCTGGTTGTTATGTGGAACAGCTTCGGTTGCGGCCCTTGTCGGCCGTAGGAGCGTCCTTAACGCGCCAACACAAAGCAATAGGCGAATAGATGATGCAAAAAAAAGATGGAGTAGGCACACACATATATGAATTTACGTATATGCAGAGAAAAAGTAAGAGAAAAGATAAACACTGGCGGACGGAGAGGAGACAAATGGAAACAGCATGGAATAAAATGCGCCGTCCACATTTTGACGGGCTACAGAACACGACGCAGATTTTGTTTGCTCGTTTGTCAACTCAATCACTCAAAATCGTCACGTTCCTCGACAGCGTCGGACGATACTACAAAAGTCGACACTAGTTGAAAAAATACATTTTTTTGATGGAGTCCTCTTCACAAGGCAACGCGTTCATTTATATTTAATATATTACTTACAATTTTCAAATTTAACATATTTAGAACAATTGTAACCACTGCGTAAGTATTTGAAGAAAAGGCTATCGCCCGTGTCTTCATATACATGAAAAAAATTTATGTATATATTACTTACCGAGCAAGATGGCTGAGTGGCAATGCCTTTGCCTTGCATTCGGGAGGCCTGGGTTCGAGACCCAGACCGACCACTTTTAAATTGGTTTTCATGGTTTCCAATTTAGACAAGGTAAATGCCGGAGTAGATAAAAAAATCAGCTATGAAATGAAAAAGCGGAACACGGGCATTAGCCTTACAGAACAACTAAACAAAAATTATAGTTTATTAACACCTAAGTTGGGTAAAGTTTGGGCATGTACATTAGACAAAACCAGTGCTCCTTTCACATCACTGGATCTTTTCTGATCTTGCTTTTGGACAAGGTGACACACATGGAAGTGCGGTGAACAACAAATTGCTCATGCGCACACTTGTGAAATAGGTACTTGCACTACGCGCGTTAGTCAAACCGTACCGGGGCACAAACAACCGGATCGAGAGAGAGAGAGAGAGCTGTTGCATTTAACAGGTGTTGTCTCTGAACACATACAATAATACATATAAAAAACAATTAAAGACGGCGCGCCAAGCGAGACAACTCGGGTCGATCCCAAACTCGGAGGGCGCGCTTCAACTTCCAACCGTTTCATTTACAAGTAAAAACGAGCGTACAGTACAACGCTATCCTCAGAAAACCGGTGCTCAATTAAACAAAAACTTTGGAAACTGTCGAGCCACGGGGAATGAGCGGAGTGCTCATAGAAACGCGCCGCGTAGTCAATGTCGGCAGTACTTCTCCGAATTTGTCTCCCTCGAAAAACAGAAGTATTTTTCAGAATCCCGCTGCGCTTGCAGATTCGGAATCGAGAAGCCAGCAGTTCCAGGATTCCTGCTCCCAGGGTTCACAACCCAAATCAGATTTACTATTGCCCGTTGCAAAGGCCGACATACGGACCAGCATTTTGTTTTGTCTCGAAACTTGACTTTAATGTTTCATATTTAAGAGTACACGGGCATCTTGAGGAGATTAGAGTAACGTCGCTTAAAGTGAGTTGGATCAAACCTAGATATGCTTCTTACTCATCGTTCATTGTTGACATCTCGGATGTGACGCTTCAAAAATATATTGGGAGACTTTATGGGATACAGGAACATTCGTGGTGGATTACTGTGACAAGGGCAATGATACAGACGTTTCCCCCATTGCTTCTCCAATACTGCCTACTGCAGTCTCCGGACAATATATGCATATATAAAACTGGGGCGTCTGCAGAAACTATATTATTGGCAGGGCTGTCACTGGGAGTCCGTTACTCCGTATGTCTCAATGACCGTATGGAGCGCTGTGGGGCGAAGCATGTGTACTTTGCAAGCCTGAGCTGGGGTGCTGCGACATCGATATCGATGACGCACACACTCGAGCTACGCGGGACCGATCAATGCCATCGGGAAATTTGTGTCTATTTTTCTCCAACCGGTTCGTCTACCGAGTTAACGCAGCGAATGCGCACATTATACATGACACTTTGAATGACTTATTTTAGATAAGCTGACCCGTCCTTTTGACCGATGACTACAATCAACCTGAAATAGAATAGGCCACAGGGAGCCTAAACTTTTCTACGGAAACTAAACTGTACGTCTTCAGCTCCTTATGTTGTTCTGCTGGACTTGTGCTGTTTACAGTTACAGTTCCCCCACGGGGACAGAATGTACTGGATTTGCTACTTAGAAACCATGAAGAATTAATCTAAAATGTTATTCTTTCCAAGCTTGCGGCTGTTTCTGTGCCCTTTTCTTTATGTATAACAATTAGGGTTTCCTTCTTTCACGCCATTGCCCAGAATTCCAGGCATTTATCAAATAGAGCTCTCCAACCTTGTGCCAGTGCCAACGTTTGCTTTAAATATCCGCTATTTATTATATCGCTGCCGTTCTGCCGCTAGGCGCCCTTTCAATTTCCCTGAGAACGTCTTCGATTGCGACTGCACGAACTACCCATTCCCGTGTTAATTCTGTATCTTTTCCCAAAGCCCATTGTATATATATTTTTTTTTGAGGTGGTATTGGCTCCCTGTAGCACACTGGCAACGTGCTTAATCAGTCGCCCAGTCTCCACTGTCTTTTTTCTTTTCTGTTTTAGCCACTTGTGCGTTGTTCGTTCTTCTGCTTCTTGTAACAGCTCCCACTTCCGGTTTTTGCGGTACGTTGTTTTTTCCTCCGTGTACGCCCTTCGCGTAATATTCTTCGCCATTATCGCAAACGGGGTGTAATACCGAAAACATTGGCATTTTTTTTTGCTGCTCTACACGGGTCGCTGAATCAGGGCCATCCTGATTATTTCAAAATAATGTTTAGGTTTGCTTCATATATATATATATATATATATAGAACGGGCTTAGACAATTTCCGTGTTGTGCTCGCTGGCAAACTCGGCTTAATTTAGATTAAATATTAACACGTTGGCCGGGACACAAATCCGAAGGTACAACAATAAATTATTTATTAAAGTTGAAATATTTATGGCCGACTTACGTATCGTTTAAAACGGAACTGCGTCATGACAACCGCAGACCGATCTCAGGTTGGACCCTCAACTTTACTTGATGTCTTTCGATGTATATGGAATACGTTGTTATGTTGCAACGACGCCATAGTGCCAGACAGTGTTTTCAAACACAACACTGTAACAACGACACATCAGAAGAAGGCCAAAAAATACATTGAGAACTATAGCGCCTTGTCTCAATATTCCATACTTTATTTGAAAATTTCGACACAGATTTGTGCCTCTGTGCTCTATGTGCACGCAACTGCGTTAGAAATGACAGACGATTTGGTCTTGGTCATAAGCGTCAACAAGGGCTTTCACTGCATGTACTTTGACCAAAAGAGTGCCTTTAACAAGGTATAATAGATCTGTTATTAATAGGGCCTAGAGAATTTTGTTCTAGAAGATCAAAATCAAGTAAGTAACGCCAACTCCTCGGCGTCCCACAGGGGACCTGCGTATCTTCACTAATGTATTCACGTTTCGTTTGTATACTTAAAATTTAAAGCTCTGTCAAGTGTTAAACACCCTTTGTACGTTGACGACCTAAAGATATATTTTCACTTGGACCCTCCCTTAGAGCATACTGCGCTGCAGTCCACTGTCGACCTGGCAGCAACATCTGGTGCAGTGACAATGGGATAGGGCTCTCCGTACTAAAATATCCCTTTCTGAAACATGATTATCTAAGTCTGGATCTATCAGTTCAACAAGGTAACACAGCCTACCGCAAATGCTGTATGGGCCAATTGCGTTATCCATACTTTTAAGTTGTTCACTCGTGTGGAGCTCAAAGCTGTGCAAACACAGGTATGGTTGAGGGTGTCTAGAGAAATTTTCTGAAAAGACTTTGCACAGATGTGATATTCTGTCGAATGCTGTTAACCTTCCGTCAGTGTCAATTTCACTTGTACCGTAAGCTTAAATCCTATTGAGGGCTTCTTGGATACGATAGACAATAGTAGGAACCAAATAATGATTATACATTAAACATAAGCAAATAGTTTATATATATGTATATATATATATCTTAGATTGATCCATAAGTCCGTTCGGATTTTCCACCCATTTTTGACGATACATGCCATTACAACGGAAAGCGTTTATTGAATGCTGTATCGTCTATTTTGTTCAACGACCATAGCCCAACCTCCAGGCAAGCTCATGATTCCTTCATAAGGTGGCGTCCTGGCTTCCAAAGTAATGGTTTATATAAATCATTTTAACACCATCTGGAACAGATGGTATACAGATGAAGCAAATTCGGGACTATACGCAGCAAGTGGCAAAATATCCCATCCGAATTCCACAAACGTCTTACGGCGGTGAGCAAAGATGTGTGCGGTCGAGCGTTGTCTTGGTGAAAAGTCACTTCCCGTCTGTTCGCCAATTGCGGCCGTTTCTGGTTATTTGTCCTCTTAAAATTGTTTAGTTGTTGACAGTTATTTGTCGTATTGGCCGTTTAGTTTGGTTGTAACAGCTCATAAAGTATCAACCACTTTGCACTCACCAAACACTTAACATCATTTAGCGAACAACATTAAGCGGACAACGTTCTTATAGAGTGCCCACTTCCCTTCCCCTGTCACTTCTCGTCGTATATGGTGCAAAGAAAAAGGCGATCCTCTTTGTTTTTTTATACTAGCACACAGTTTGCGTTTGCTAAGCGCTTGCGGCATCCATACAACCCTTACGAATCCTTCAGCATGAAGATGCTCTTAAACGAATGTGTATGGTACTTCGATAATGGCCACGATCTCGCGCAGCGAGAGGTGTGGGTTTCGTTCGGTCGCTGTTCCACAGTCAATGGACGTTCAGGTTGGCCTCATCGCTCTCAGTCGCCATTGCTAAATCGGACAAAGCGCTTTTGAACTATTCTATCTTTTACTACCTCTCCGCCATACACTTTACATACCTTATTTAGGACTTGGGTTGCATTCTTTCTTTTTCGAAAATAAAATCGCATTAAATGCCGAAAATGCATATTCTACTCTGACATCGTCACTCGCGATACTTTTGGTACGAATCAAATGCATTTGGGGATTATTGCTACTATCTATCTTTCTGTTTCATAAGTTGTGAATTTTTAGAGATAGAAACATGTGTTTCCTTCTCCCCACGCTTCGCCTAGCTAGGGGTCATATCATGTCTGTTATTAGTATTATTATGACAAGTCATGCTTGTCAAGCCCAGGGGTGTTGCCGGTTCGAGTTCTGTTGTTGATCGAATTCTTTCTGAGCGATGGCATTTAAAAATAGACGATAAATCCTACCACAGAGAGCCAGCGGCCGTGCTGCCACAAAGGACTGTTAGGGAGACCCTAGGTCTCTTAACATGTCCGCACTTTTAGAGACGATATCTTGAGGCAATTGCAAATTGGGTGAAAACCTTAGCTGGCCTACTGAACCAATTTAAAGATTTCTCGAAACCCCTACTGAGCAAAATAGGCCCAGAATTTTGAAAAGTTGCACCCAAGAGCAAAGTATAATTAGAACCGAGCCTAGATGAGAACCGAAGCTTAAAAGTGTCAGTAGGAACTGTAGAGTATCTACAAATTGACAAAGAAACTCTGACTCACTGATGACCAAAGGTTGCACCGGCACAGAATACCCTTCTGATAACACGAGACACCACAAAGTGGAACGCAAGGTTCCATTAGGTTAGAATATTTTTTAGAATCAGACGTTGTGGTACGACACGCGGATCTCGAAAACCCAAACACGTTTCATATAAAAAAAAAAACACTCTTAGGACTTATTTGTCTGATATTCGTATTATATGTAAAAATGGCATGCAACAGACAGTTTTGTGTAGATGTAACAACCTTTGATTACTGTCTTACACTTTAGAGGTGAAGCACGCCAGGCACAGTGTCGAAAATAAACGTAAGCAATCAACGGCTGAAAGAAATAATTAACCATATGATTATTAAATCATAAGATAATGAGATTGACAATTGTTGCCTGTGCAGGTTAGTTCGAAGGGTCACCTCCCTGCTTTGTCTATTCCAGGGTGTCCATTATGTGGGCATGGCCTTCATACCACATATCAGTGACGCTCTTCGGCGGTTCTCCAGAGGGCGCTTCAGACGCCACGGCGGCGTTTTGCGACAGCTTTTACGGGCGCGCGGGGCTCGACGAGTCGAGGTGCCATGCAGAAACTTTCTCTGTGTATTTCGAGGTGAGGGACGTCCGGACACTGTCACTGCATGTAGCTGTCGCTTTTTGAGCTAAAGATTGTGCCAATGCTAGATTACGGCCTCCGAAGTGCGTAAACACATCTCTCGACGCCAAACTTTACTTAGCTTGAGGCAGTAGAAATAAACAGGGTCGACCATTTTTTTCAGGGCAGACAGGGAAAGGTTGTTGAGGTCTTGGCCGAGATTGTGCGCCTAAATATGTATATATCTAAGTACCATTGGGAGGAAATTGCATGTACCAGTCGTCATGTACGGATAAGATATACAGGTAGTTCAACAGGTTCTTAAAATGAGCTTTTTCAGAATTCGCTTTTACCGCTATTGGTAACGGCAACTTTTCGACTGCTAGCGGTCAAAATATTATGGTGATTGGCCGTTGCGATTTCGTTTGATCGCTTTTCCCGTGCAACGTATCGGCGCGATTTTTTTTGCGAAAAAGAGTTTTGAGTCAAGCATTTTTATTTCAAAGGTTGGAATACGACCCAAGTCAAAACTGAGTTAGACGAGGTGTACGGTGACTCTGCGCTATGTTTTGCCACTGTTTCCAACTGGATTAATGAGTTAAAAAGAGGTCGCAGGAGCACCGAGGATGAACTACGTACAGGACGCCCAAAAACGGCAACTGATGAGGAAAACGTGGAAAAAGTGCGGAAAATCCTTGCCGCAGATAAGCGAGTGAACATTAGGGAGATAGCGGAGGCCTTGGGGATCAGTTTGGGTAGTGTGCATTTCATCCTGTACGAGAACTTGTAGATGAAAAAGCTCAGAGCAAAATGGGTGCTGCATTTGCTCAACCAAGGTCAAAAAGACGCGCGTGTTTCCGCTTCACAGCGAAATTTGGCCAAGATGTCAAAAAATTCGCCGGATTTTTGGTGCAGATTCGTGACCGTCGATGAAACCTGGGTCCATTACTACACTCCCGAGACCCAAGAAGCATCTCGCCAATGGTGTGCACCTGGTGAAGGACCTCCGAAGAGGGTGCGGACAACGGCATCGGCCGGAAAGACGATGGCTACGGTTTTTGGGGACCAACGTGGAATAATTCTGGTCGACTACCTTGATAGCGGTAAAACAATCACGGGAGAATATTATGCAAGACTGTTGGACTGCCTGAAGCAAGAACTCATCGTGAAACGGCCCGCTTTGCAGAAGAAGGTTGTCCTGTTTCACCAGGACAATGCTCCCGCACACAAGTCGCGGCAAGCATTGGCAAAACTGGCCCAACTGAGGTTCGAACTTATTGAACAACATTCCTATTCTCTAGACCAATGAAGAGGTTAAGGCTGCTGTCAATGCCTATTTTCAGTCTAAAGACGCGGAATTCTACTTAAGAGGTATAAATGCTCTGAAATCTCGGTGGGAAAAGTGTATTGAGCTTCGGAGAGTATATCGAATAAGAAAAAATTAAAAACAAGATTTGAAAATGTTTGGTTTTCATTTTAAGAACTTGAAGAACTACCGTATCATGCACGGCTATCAACATCCTTGTGCTCAACCCCAGGGTTTCAGCAATCATATGTAATATGGAATAATGATAATTTTTTTTATTTGGACCACGAAGCGAAACAAGCAATGCAGGACTTCTTGAAACAACGACTGTAGTTACTTCACACCATGGGCGTTGACCTGTCGCCGAAACGATGGGACTAGTGCTTGAAAAAATAATGACGAGTTCTTGTTCACTTATGTTGACATAATTGATGTTTTAATCTACTGTCAGGCACGTCATTCAGCTGTTTGTGTCGTGACCGATAATTTATTTACACGAGTGTGTTTGATAAAATATATTTGTTTTTAAAAATGTAAATACATGTTTGTTTCAAGCTCTATTATATTGCCCAGCAAACGAATTGCACAATGCACTTCGGGGAATTAAACCATCTATGCAAGCAGGCCACGTTAGTACATAAATACATTTCTACACAAAGTTCTTCTATCCAATATATATATATATATATATATATACGCACACTTGGGGCGATTAGAGGCCAACGTAATTCTCAGGCGCATAAGGATCTGGTAGAGGACCTCCGTAAAAAGAGGTCTCTCAAGGATTCCAACCCTGACGGATCTGAGCTTCCTGAGCCTAGTCGGCCTCGATACTCTGAATCTGATGGCCCTTATAATCCATCCCAAAAATATATTATTATATCTAAAATACAAGCCCTCACAAACACATTTCCCAAACGCAACATAATTTCAACAGACCGTACTCATCTGTCAAATATAATTTGCTCAGGTGAGGACCACACTATCGCCTTAAACGACTTTCTGAACAAACATTTTACACACTGTCCGACGTTGTGCTTTAGAGAAACACCTTCCACTGAAGCGCGAGTATCTAAAAGGCAACAGCGACGTCAAGACTACGCAACCACTCAAAAACTTTCTAGCCAAAACCGATCCAAATGCGCTCATGAGGTGCTGGACGGCAAACACACCATACACAACACGCAGGCCACCAAAGTTGTAGAACACTGGGCCAACACGATGACACAACCACCCCCTGAACCACTCCCTTGCACCGTATACACTCCCAACTCTGATCTCTTTGAGGTTTCCCTCCCTATCTCCCTAAAGGAAACCCACGTAGCTCTCCACGGACCTTCTAAAGCACTAGGCTTGAACGGGATTTGTCTTCCGTCCCTCCGTAAACTCCCGTTAGAAGTAGTCTGTTGTATTCTTAACATACTATTAATTAGCGATCCCCAAGCAATCCGCGACCCCTATCTATAAGTTCATAATTACAATGAACGCTTAACAAAATTCTCTCTAGACGCCTCTAGAACTCTATTAAGCTTCTCCCAATCCAGCGAGCGTTTCTCCCCTATAATGGTACCTTCGAGAATCTTGCGGTTCTGGATGGTATCCTTAACGATGCCAAGTCTGCAGGACGTGAGCTCAGACTCGCCTCAATCGACCTCCGTAAGGCGTTCGATATGGTGAGTCATGACTCTGTCCTGTGGTTACTCCGGACTCGCGGATACCCGGAGGTATTGATTAATTATATTGAACGCTTGTACCTCTCATCTAAAACTCTCATAGAATTTGGACAAGAATGTCGCACATTTTGGCCAACTAGGGGTGTTAGGCAGGGAGATCCTCTGTCCCCCCTTTTATTTAATCTAGTTCTCGACGACATTATTTCAAAATTAGACAAAACTAATATCGGGTACCAACTTACTGATGACTTCCGCCTCATGGGCTTAGCCTTTACGGATGATCTCCTCCTAGCCTCCACGAAATCCACTCTCCAACGGCTCCTTAATATTGCGGACCAACTTTTGAAATCCCGAGGCCTTGACATTAATACTAATAAAAGCTTTACTATCTCCCACCTATTTAATAAAAAGGAAGGTAAAGGTTTTATCAATACCGTACCAGAATTTAACGTTGGAGATCGGCAATTCCCAGCTAAAGGTATGAGTGATCGATGGAGATACCTTGGAGTCGACTTTGACAGCAATGGTAGAGGTGACTTCACCAAGGGTATACTCCTTAATTTACTCAACAGACTCGCAATAGCTCCCCTTAAACCCCACCAAAGACTCATATTTTTGAAAGACTTTCTCATTCCCCGTCTCCTATATAAACTGGTCTCCGGTCCCAGGCCATCTTACGCACTCCTTAGCGGTCTAGATAAAGAGATCAGAAAGGTTGTTAAGTCTAAATGGCTTAAGCTCGAAAACTCAGTGCCGAACGCCTATCTGTACACGCACACAGCACACGGCAATCTGGACATCCCCTGCCTCCAAACATTAATTCCCAGACTCCGCCTCTCCCGCCTGACAGCAGTACAACACTCCACGCACTTGTGGTCCAATGGATGTTAACCACCGAGCACTTTAAAAAAGATCTTGCAAAAACAAGATTTCTTTGCGAGCTCTTGGGAACCTCCATTGAGACCGCTACACAAGAGACCGATTACTGGTCTCAACAACTACACAACACGTTCGATGGGGCACATTTTAAAAAAGCACACGAAACGCCCTTTGTACATTACTGGATTAAGGGTATGCCCTACCTATCTGGTAAGGAGTATTTAAACCTACTAAAGCTCAGGATCAACGCACTACCAACGCGTGCCAGATTGGCCAGGGGACGCCCGGGCTACAACAAACGTTGTAGGCACGGGTGTCATGCGCCTGAGACGTTGGCTCATGTCGCTCAGATGTGCGATAGAACACACAAACAAACCATAAAGAGACATGACGACGTCTGTGATCGCGTGGCGCGTCTTCTCCGCGAAAGGGGTCATGGGGTGGTTCGTGAGCGAGTATTCCGTCGACCGGGCGCACCGGGTCTAAAGCCCGACCTCGTAATAACAACGCCTACCAAGGTCTGGGTTTTAGATGCCGAGGTTTGCGGCCCGAACCGGGACCTGGCAAAAGCACGGCAAGACAAGATTACCAAATATGACGCCGAGTTTCTAAGAGCGGCGCTTCCCGACCCGCACAAACCTCGCAGATTCGGATCCATCACTATTTCTATGAGTGAAGTATGGGACTCCGAATCTGCGAGGACGCTCTTGGGGCTCGGCATCACGAAGAGGAATCTTATGGATCTCACCGTTTTAACTTTGCAAGGAACCTTGAGGATATACCGCTCGCACCGGGTCCATAAGAGCGGGGGCTACCATCAAGCAAGGACACGGACAACTGACTCTTAACTTCACGTGATACCTTTTTACCACCATTTTTATTAAGGCGAGCACTGCCGAGTGTGCAAACGTATTGTAAATGATTAATAAATCATCACAACATTTTCTATATATATAGTCAAAAAAGATAGGCCTAATTTTAGAGGATTGTTAAACTCGATGAAAGAATAGAGTGAATTAACTTATTCTTGTTATACTGATTGGATATTACTTCACAAAATGTGCGTTTGCAAGATGAGAACATGAAATTGTCGACTGAAAAACCGAACGCACCGGCATGTTTGGAAAAAAAAATAGTTTGGCAATATATTGATGTGCTTCCAACACTACCTAGAGAAAGCGAAAAAGTTACGCTGAGAAAAGTTTGCAAAAATCGGGATCCTCTAATGTATTACGTTTGAGTTTGCAGGTTAAATAACTTAATATGTTGCCATCACGCTTAAAAATATACATAATCTCATTCAGATGGGCATTTATGTGGTAATACCCTCATCTCATTATGATCGACACCCTTAGGTTGACTAGGCTCAGGGCATTGACCAATCGCCAGGGCATTGACCAATGACCGAAGTCGGTAAGCACTCACCTATCCGTAATCTTATTAGACTTGACAGTCTTCGAGTAGGCCACGGCAATATGACAATATTCAATCGGTACCATATAATCTATATCGTGTGCTTTGTCTCCCATGGCCAACGGGTCTAGGCAATGTTACTATAGGGAATCATTTACTAAATCGATGGCGATACGATTCGTGGTTGGGAAGTAAGGTTTTTCAGCGGACATGTTGAAAGAGAGCGCATACATACAGCTAGTGTTTGACTTGTTTAATCAAACGAATCACTCGTGCTACTCTCAGAGTTAATCGACACTATGACTCGAACTAAAAACAAACTAAAAAAGCATTTGCTAGCCTTAATACGCATTATGTTATGCTTGCAAATGTTTTGAAACATCGCCATTCTAAATCTACGCTAAATCAAAATTTAAGTGAAACGAAACCACTCAACGGAAACGACTTTGCTTTTGTGCGTAAGCTATCGAGCAAAAGGGCCAATCTTTTGCATGGCTTCAATTACCGTTCGATAGTATCACAAATTCTAGGCTGTGCTAGATACATCGTGATGGACCGGTTCACAAATGTCAAGAAAATTGACATGTTTGCGTCTGTAGTAATATGCACACAATTCCCATTAGTGACCCATCCCGTGAGATTCAGCTTATGATCCGTTCGTATGCTCGCCGAGATCGCTTGCCCGTGAATGTTTGGGCTGACCTTGTAAACAGCTACTCGATTATAGACTGGAAAGGTTAAATGGAGAGATATACGGCATATTTGTGAGCAGGGCTCTGCTGGTTTCAGACGTCTGAACGAGACAGTCCCATACTCGATTCCTTTCCTATAATGTGGCCCAGTCGTTTTCTAACACTGTGTGTATATTACTTCTTCGGGAAGGTTTTGTCGTATTTAAACGGAAAATTTCGAAATAAGGTTCCGAAATTATATGCAGAGATATATGCAGTACCCATTTTTATGAACTTCGCCGAAAGCTCTCCCAACAAGAAAATACCACTCTTCCTGCTTAGATATTTTCTGTTTAGATGAAAACATTTATTAAGGTGCTTCTTAATTCCTCAAAACGTTCAAGATTGTTCTCTCTTAGAGAATTCTAATATGATAAAACTTATTAGAACCTAAAAGGGCAAGATCAGGGCTATAGCAATTTCCAGCAAACATTGCGCTAGGTCGTCATCATGCAGGCCGGGGAGCGTTGACCACAACGCCTCTACGATGCACAGTGCGGAGTCTTTCAGGCGACGGCTTGTCTCAAGGCCTGCTTGCGCGCACCATGACCGTGTGCGAGTCAGCATGTTGTGATCCACTTCTTGATTTCGATTTATTGTTCGCTTGGCATGTATACCTACTTACACCCTTTTATATCACCCTTATCATCACCCTTTTATATCAGAGGACGGTTCTTATTGCCGGTAGTCATGTTTCCGAAAAAAATTGGTTTTCCCGTCTGACTTTTCCGTGTTTGACATATCGTATCAAATTTCTGTTATGAGAGCGATTCGACCACCATATTGCGGTACGATCGCACGTAGTCTTAGGTCCGTATGCACTACCATGCATCTTTGCCATCAAGGCCAAAGCACAGAGGAGAATAATAACGGACGACACATGTTGACAACACACGCTCATCTCCACCAAGATCCGCTAACAAAATGGACCAATAGAACTTTGTGAAATAGTTGTAAATTTAACGAGCGTTTAGCTCTACATCGATTATCAACCTTTCGAATTCAGGATGATCACGGCACTTAAACGCGCTTTATTTACGCATAATCTTACGGGTAAAAAGTGACACAGCGGTTGTTGTTGTTGCTGCTGCTATTATTGTCTTACTTATTCCTCTTTTCCTGAGGAATCATGCCTCTCGGGCTGTCCGCTTCCATGCCCTGTCGCATCACCGCCGCGAACAACAACAACAACAACGACAACGACGACGACGACGACAACGACAACGACGGCGTCCGTGATAAGGAAAAACCCGGCGGTGGTGCCGGACCACCAAAGTGGATAGTAAACGCACTTCGGGGGGTTGTCGGTTTGTTGTATACGAACGAGTTCGTTCTTGTTGTGGACTCGCTGTGCATGCTTGCATGCTGCAGCTAACGGCACGATACCGGCAGTTTTGTTCGAGTTGCCGCAATGCTAAGAATGAGAAACGAGCTTTCTGGGACACAAAAACGCTGCTCGTCTATCTGACTGTCTGTCCGTCCAGCGGGCGAGATCGTTAAAGGAAGACGGCGTTACAGCAACAATGTGTTTTTAGCACGTGTGTGTCGTGTACGCATGCCTTGTGTTCATGTATGCGTGTGTCTATTTATGCACGTGTGTATGTATGTATGTATGTACGTATGTTTGCGTTGTCTCTAATTGTCTGTTCGTCAGGTGTTTATCAGGTCTGTGCGGACTGTCTTCCTTCTACGGCAACGAGCATGAACTGTACTCTCGGGCAGAAAGGGCCGGAAAATATCATGCTTGTCTTTTAATACAAGGCGTCATCTTGCTGCAAAGCTGCTGGGTGCAGCGAGCTGAGGTAGAGCAGAATACACCGGTTCTTGACTGACTGACGCACGCCGTGCAATGTGCTTTCCTGCGTTTATAGAACCATAGCCAACCAGCAAGCTACGACGGGCTAGTGTATTTATATACGTGTATGTCTATATACATACACATGCATACATAGTGTTGGCAAAACAGACCATGGCATCCAGGCTTCACAATGCAATTAGGTAACAGTTTCACCTGTCTACGAAGGAAAGCACAAATGTGTTTGCTTAGAAAAAAAAAAAAATATATATATATATATATATATATATATATAATTGTTTTTTTTTTAAATGCAGACTGTTACCTGCACAACTGACCAAACGCATTCTCCGTCAACGCTTTAACGTCCTATAACGCATTGTAGTTTTGCTTGCATTATGCCTTGATACCTGTCGCCGATTGTCTTGCTCGATTGGCTAGTAATCACGTGACAGTAATTAGTGTGATCAGTAATACTGTATCCGTTTTCTTCAGATTGCTCATGAACTTTACTAAAAGGATGCTGGCTTCTGCGCTTTTGTTGAGCTGATCCTTGATGTCACTTGTTTGTACTGCAAACGACTAATCGATTAAGCTGTATGGAGCAGAATCCACGGGAATTTCGCATCGGCCAGACGATCCGAATAAAAAAGAGCGATAAGTTTAGTTCATGGTCCTCAAATTCCATTGGTGAGCACTAACGTATCATACCCCTGCGGTGGTCTGGCCCCCCATAAAACAAGCGGGTGGTATTGTTGAAAACTACCGCGTGGCAAAACGAGCTAGTCTAACAGATAAAGAACGAGAAAAGCACGCGCTGACCATCTTGCGGTTATTAGTTAAGAGGTTAAGCAAAGTTATACATCGTATATGTCTAGGCCAAGTAACAAAACTTCAAAGCAAAAATTCCTTGAATGTACCGCTAGCGACCTACGTCTTGTAACAATGACTAACATGATAACGGAATGAAATAAATTGACTCTAAGAAGAGTACTAAACATCATATTTTATGGAGAGAATAGAAAACGAATGCAATGCGTCAAGGAACGTTAAGCAAACTACAGTCAAAGGCAGATCTGACAAAACACGAAGCTGTAACTACCAGAGTACAGTGGCTCACCAGCGGCGATCTTCAGGTGTTTTCTTCAAAACGGTAAGCAGGCAAACTACAGTTTTCTAGAAGCTCCATTTGTGAAGTAGACGTAAGTGTGTGCCAGTTGCCGGAGAAAACCAGAGAGTTATTGTGAAGAGCCTGTCGGAGGGTGTAAGTGTAAACGGCAAAGGGCGCTTGATTAGGTACCCGGAACCACTAGCTTCTTCCCGTTGTCATCATCACTATGAGAGACTTATCGGCAGATACACAATGCCTATTTGATTCACCGGGGCTGCAGTCAAATAATTAGTTGCCAAAAAAGTTCCGAAAGTAAGCTGGGAATATATCCACGGGCTACGCCGCACAACCACCTAAGACAGCTGCGTGTGTAGCAGAGACTGATTTATCGACCCAGAGAGGCAGAACAAAAGACGATCAAAGTATGCCCAATTCCTCAATGCCGACTCAAGCAGGCGCAAGGCCGTCGCAGTACCAATGAGATCCCGATCATGGAGCAAAGGCTGGCAAACAACTTGACAGTCAGACCAAGGAGAAGAGAAAGAATACCGTGATTAGGCGAAGCGGCCACCAAACAAACTTCGACATGCCCCTGGATGCAAGAGGGCTTGTTGACATTTTAGAAAGGTTAGGAAATACAAATTGAAGGCACCCCTAAACGCCCACACACACACACACAACATCAGCACGGACAAACTGGTAAAGCTATTTAGCGTTAAGGTAAAAGCCAGATTTACTCTATTGAAACATTAGAAAGAACGTCACACAGAGGGAACCTGACCACTTTTTGGCGTGCCATTACTATATCCGTAATAACGCTAACATAGCTAATCAAAGGGATATTTACCACGCGGGAAAACAAGCTCTTTGCGAGAGTAGTAAAGGATTCGATTTGAAGAACCGTGTAAAAACAACATGATCTTCGCGTAAACATCAATGATAGAGAGAACACGCGCCTAGTGAAAAGGCCTGTTATCCACTTTCCTGGACAACATGCGAGCATATGTCACAGTCAGCAGAAAGTTACTCCGGGATATGTCATCGGCCATCACGTTGTGAACCCTCCGGCGGATTAACCTCAGTGCGTTCCTCTGGACGCCCTTACGCAGCAAGAAAAATACACTAGCAAACCGGCAACAGACCATACCTAACTGTCGAGTAACGACGCAGAAGCGTTTTTGGACCACAGCGTATGTCCGGAAGGAGGCTGCTGTACGATGAGAGAAAGGAGAACTGCAGCGACGGCAAGCACTATACAAGTAGTACGGTAGAATTGGTCAAAAAGGACAGCCTACTCAATAAGAACAAGAGAATTAAAAAAAAACAACGAAAGCTCAACGACGGCAGACATACGAAATCTGTACCGATGTGAAAGCATACAGACCTATGAAAAGCTTCACCAGTGTGAAAAAAAACATACATGAGTCAGTTAAGTAAACACATAGAGAAGAGAACGTCGGACACGGTAACACAACACCTGTAAGTGAGGAACACATTTATAAAAACGCATGAGTGCTAGGAGAAGCCGCATAGAATAACGACAGTAGACTGCAAAGGAACCCACGCGTGTATATATATATATATATTTAGGCATGTAGACACCAGCGATAGCCTTTTTCTGCAAAATCATTTTAATTGTTACAATTGTTAAAAATGTGTAATTATGGACATTTTAATGAGAAATTACTGAAGTTAAATAAATTTGCCAACCGGAGACAACGGTTCCATAAAAAAATAAATTATATATATATATATATATATATATATATATATATATATATATTAGGTGTTACGAAAAGTTTGGCGGATTTGTAAGGCAATACCAGAAATGATGTTTATAGATATACAGTGATTTCAGTCAACAATATATGCAGCACATATTTTTATAATTGCCCAATGCTCTCTAAATTAAACAAATACATATTTCCAGATTTTTTTTCTGTTTAGATAAAAGAAAAAGTGGTTCAAGTGTTTTTTTTCTTGTTTAAAACGTTCAACGTTTTTGCCTCTTAGAGAATTCTTAAATGAGCAAAACAGATTAGAATCTCAAGGGACAAGATCAGGGCTATGAGATGAGCGAGATAAAACATGCCATGCAAAATCCAGCAAACATTGCGCTGGGTCGCCATAACGCATGGGACGCCTCGGTACGTAATTGTGGCATGGTCCTGCAAGGTGGTCTCGAGTTTGCCCGACAACTGAGTCTCACTAGAGACAGCAGTCGAAAACCCCCCAGGGGAACGAACAGAGTTTTAACGACCTGGGAAACAAAGGCAATGTTGTTGTTGTTGTTGTTGTTGTCGCAGTTGTTGTTGTTGTTGTCGCAGTTGTTGTTGTTGTTGTTGTTGTGAACCGAAGCGGCTGTCTTGATTATCCTCACGCCGTGCATGGTAGTGCATGAGTTGTGTGTCTCGTCTATCGTCGGGACTCCGGCGCACGCGAATGTGTCATCTTTCTCACGAACGAAAGACTCTTGTTACGGGTGTTGCTAGCACGCTCGCCTTTTCAGTCTAGCAGAGAGACAAAGCCGAACTACTGCTGAACTGCTGCCGCTGCTGCTGGTGAAACGGAGTGGGGGCGTAAGGAGCTCTCAAGGGCCTCTCAAACAATCTATTTAGCCATGTATGCCGTCTCTGAAGTGAATGTTTTCGGCCACCGCCACCCCACTGATTCCGTCCCGTTTCTTTCCTGCTCCTCCACAGATGTGCTTAACCCACACCCCCGCCACGCCTTCGGCCTTTCCCACTATCATTGCTACCACCACCACCACCACCACCATCCCAAACTCAAAACACCAGCAGCCCATTTTTTCGAATTTTCCCGCTGCCGCCGTCGCCGCCAACCTGGGCACAGATAGAAGCAAACAAGGGTGTTGATTCTGATGATAAGAAAAAGAAGAGAGATAAAGTACAAAAAAAAAGGCGAAACAAGAGCGAAAAGAAGTGCGTTTCGTCTTTTGAAAATGTAATTTATTTCCTTCGTTTTTTTTCCACGCTTTCTTGGCCAGCTCGTTCTGAGATGGACGCGAACTGTCTCTATTTTTTTCGTTCATCTTTTCTTTCTCGTCTGTTCGCTTCTTCTGCACAAAAGTCTCGATCCAATTTGACAATTCACTTTAGCCACTTCACCTGGGATTAAACGCAACGATAGCGCCGGAAGCGGCACGATGGAGAAGCCGACAAAGACAGCACAGTTACTCTTCAGTGTCGGTGTGGCCCCTACTTAGGCAAGCAGCAAGCCGGCAAAATGGTGGACAAAATAAAAGTAGCGACCTTGGCCAACACTGAACGATTTTTGTTGGCATATATATATATATATATATATATATATATATATATATATATATCACATTTATTCAAGTGTAGCAATATATACATTTGTGATGTAAGAACATGTGCACAGCCCGTTGGGGCATAACTCCAGGCGCTAGGTCCAGACTTGGGCTGGTCCACATGTAAGAACATGTGCACAGCCCGCTGAGGCATAACTCAAGGCGCTAGGTCCAGACTTGGGCTGGTCCACCTAGCCAGGGTACCTCTCACCGAAGCGGCATTCCCCCTCTGAACATCTAATGACAGACGTTGCAGTAAATACTCGTCCGCCAATATATATATATATATATATATATACATATATACAAAACCCGGTAAACTGCAAGGAGACCTCTCGGCATACCGCCCTTTAAGTGCCCTTCTGCCTATCCAAAGCAGCTGAGCACATTATCAACGGACGATTAGTAGCAGAGCTAGACGATAAGGAGACGCCGGTCGGAAACCACTCAGCCCTCAGCAGAACTGTTAGCATAGCTAAAACACAGAGAAATGCGCCGAGAACGAACCGACCTTATTGTCTGACCATCCTCTTAGATGCCAAGAATACGTTTAGGAGGCATTCGTAGAACATAGTAAACAAAGTTCTTGTAAATAAAGACGTGTCTCCTATTTACGACGTATCAAAACATGTCTATGCATCTATGCAGACTCCCTACTAGGACCAATTCTGTGGAATATTATCTACGGTGGAGTGCTTAAACCTGCAACAGAATCGTTTGCTAGCCAGTTTTCGGCGCATTATACTAGGTGCTAAGCAGAAGATCGATATGTAAGCACGGTGATAATTCGTTAAAGAGTACGCGGACAACCTTGCAAGGCGATGCCGCACTGGCCACCGTATAGTAGCTAAGATATAAGTCCAATCGGAGAAGATAGTTGATGGTGGACTATATGATAGATCTCAGATTTTGCACAAACTGAAACCGTCTCAGGATTTACTGGCCTGGGCTCAGACGGGTCATGTGAAAATTACGCGCATAGACAGAGATATGAAACAGTCATTCCGCCGTATATGCGATACCATATATACGACGGAGTATTGGTGTGCTAACATGCATCAGCAAATGTATACATTCGATATATATATATATATATAATTATCACGACTACATCAACAATGACCAAGTGTAGCGCTAATATCAAAATTTAAAAAAAATAGCCTCAAAGAGCCTCATATGTTGTGCGTTCTAAAGAAGTTCATGTGAACCAAATCCTAAATTTATTTTACGCCACATGAGTGAGGTTTAGTTTAATTTCATAGAAAGACGATCCACCCAGTAAAATGCGATACCAATAATACAAGTGTGGAATAGTAGAAATGTAGTAGCATTGCATACTTCTCAATACAAGCAAAGCTAGTTCCATCGTGTTTAAACCCGATAAGACAATTTCGTAAACAATTACTAATAATTACAATGTATATAATAAGATAAATATATATATCATCCATTGTATCGATGTCGCGTTGTTCATAAATCCGACATACGCAATAAATTCCTTTATAACGTTCACTTGAGTTGACCATACATATATGCGATGACGCCGTAGCACTGCAAAGCCACACCTCAATCGATTGCGTTTTTGGGTTTAATTGCGTTACTGAAAGAGTTTGACCACATTATATGCGTCCGTACAGGTGAGGTCCCGTACATGCTACAACGACTGCACAGCGTTTTAAATTAGTTGGTATTCTGTGTGGTACTTTTATTAGTACTATTAGTACTGTTTTTGTGACTTGTATATGATGACGCTATATACTAGGATCATACGATAAAATAGAAGTCCTCCCCCCCCTGCCTCTGAACGTGTAAGAAGCGTGAAAACTAGACCAACTCTGCTGAAAGCGCTGGCTTCTCGACCCGCTTATAATGAATTCGGGGCTACCACCAAGCCAGCAGAGTCTTTGCCGCCTGGATTAGCGGCGGCTCGATAAAACAGCCGTCAGAGATAGCTCCGCATGGCAGTATCATGCATTGTTATAGACTTACACGCCAACGTGTCTGAATGTACGCTATAAATTTGATGTTGACATCAAAGGTAGGCTTACGATCGTGTGACTATATATCAATCTTTGCATATGCAGCAGTTGCCAGTACCGAGGAGCTCGGCTCGTGCTCAACAATGCGACAACAACCCGTCTGCGGTTATCCTTTTCCTCTATCCTTTTTGTTTGCTTTTTTTTGCTTCCACTCTTGCTTTCTTCTTTGTTCAAGTGCGCTGCTTCCCACGTTGTTGTGCGTTGCTATCTGTCAACCTGAACAGCATGCGTTGAGGCTGCTGGAGAGCGGCCTGTGTGTTGGTGTTGTGGCGGCCGCCCGCTTCAATCCGCTTGTCCGCGCTCAGAAATGCAAATCCGTCGTTGTGAATAGCGCTTCAGATCAGAGGCCCGTGTGGAGTGGTACTTCTACTAGTTGAAAACTGTAGTTTTGATGGCTGGCCCGACGCGATCGAGATCACGTCCGTTGGTACCACCTACCCATGACCCGCGGTGATGCCGAAGCAAAGCGGCATACGATAAGATGCCAGATCAGGCCCGCGTCACGCTTAGTTATGCGACTGGCGGCTGCCGTGCCACGGTCGTCTTACCGTCACTCTGGGTTACCGTTGTTGAGCTGAAAGTTCGCCTCTCGGCCGGTGGCGACGGCTTCACGGCAACGGCGGGTCGCTCGTTAAGGTTCGCGTCTGGCAGCTCGCTGTATGCGTGTCCATGTCGACGCATACATATGTACGCAGACGTATACATATGTTTCTGCCGGGCGGCAGTCTGTCAGTAAGTCGCTCGCCAGCTGCGTTGTTACTAGTCTAGCAGAGGGGGGAAGGGTCTCTGCTGGGGGTTGCTACAGTTTATGGCAGGTGTTGACTGCGTAATCGGGGGGGGGGGGGGTGGTCGGTCGGTGAGAACAGGCGCGGCCAAGTCGCGAGGGCAGCTATTTTACGCACGTTATCGCCTCGAGGGGTGCTGCAGTTTCAACTTGCAGTTGACCGCTGACCGCTCTATACGCGGTCGATACAGTACAACAAAGAAAACGATACTCGTAGCTCTTCGTCCAGAAGGGTTGTAGTTGTTCTGTAACACTGAACAAGTTTGGTCAGCGTCTATATATATATATATATATAAAAATTAGAATTGTTGACGTACGCTATATCATTCGTTTTTCTTCTATGCGCATAAAACCTCTTATTGCAAGAGTATCTTCGGTTCATGCTTGCTTGCTTGCTCCACCCCCAGGGTAGGATCCGTTTGGGCCTCTCTCTTTTGATCGGCGAGTTCTTTATTGGTCATTTGTCGGACAAAGTAGCGGATGTACAAACTATACATAGCAAATCTGAGACAGTCTGAAACAGATTAAGGATATATATATATATATATATATATATATCAAAAATTGAAAAATAACTACAATTAACAATATATATAGAATCAATTTATGTTAATTACACAGGAATCAGGCCTGTGATTTAGGTAAATACGGAATAGGAACTGTTGAGCCTTGTATACGGGAACACACACTCTGATTTCGTAAAAAAAATTTCATGCATGTTTTTACCTATAGTTGCTGTGAAATGTGAATATGCTGTACTAGTGGACTATTTCGCGTATGTTTATATTTGCAAGTATGTTGTCTCATATATTGTTCGGCGTGCTAACAAACGCACTAAATGCTCTTTTGAAGTTCTTGTGACGATCAATAACCGCTGTGATTACCGTTTCTGTAAAGTGCTTATACAAAGCACTCCTTGGAGTTTGGCGAGAGCAAGTTTCTGTTTTGCTCTTTGACTCTTCTTTTTACAACTATTCAAGAACTTAAGCGTTGTGAAATGCAGTTCCGTGAATAAACCATGTTTGAAATTAAAAATAAATATATATAATTATTTAGTAGCAGAAACGTATATATATACAGGGTGTTGCAGAATTTTTTATATTATTCAAATTGTAGAGCTTGTTAAAGCAAATAGTTTTTTCCAATAGAACATGGTCTCTGAGAAGTCTTGTTTCGGAGTGAGAGCGAAATTACTATAATTTGTGACACTAGTGTTTTTGCCCGACATAGAGGCATAAAATGTTAAAGTAAAAAGATTCCTAAAAAGATTCCTCCTTTTAGTTGCACCATGGTCTTCGAAACTCTACGGGTGCCAAGCCTACTGACTCTATCGACCCCGCACGTAGTTCTTCTTTATTTGTTCTGCATTACAATTGCGAATGTATGAGCTATATACGTCAATACAGATCGTTTTCAAGCGTGTTGATCGCGTCGATATCCAGCTCCCATGCCAAAGCTGCCAGTATGATACACTTCAGGGGTAAACCAAAAATGTTATGCAAGCCTTAAAGTACGATATGCGGTAACATCTATGTAGTTTGCTAATAGATCGAGACAATGACGTACATCATTATTGCATCATCATTCATAGTCAACAACAACAATAACAACGCCCAATAAGGTCGATGACCACCGCATCATCGAGAGAGACATTAGCATCAATGGTAGTAACGCCACACCTCCTGAACATTTGAAACAAGCTACTTGATGGTATTCGTTTAGCTTTTACAGATAAACGGATGAATACTATTAAGTTGACAATTGTTTTTGTTTTATGTCCTTAGGTAAAACTTTGACAGTGCATGCGCTGTTTTTTGTGTGTCAAAATCCTTATTATCATCAATTTAATGGTCAAATCTCGAGCTATTTAGGATTTTATGTATTCTTTTTTATTTGTTTAGGATTTAATTTACCTGTATCTAATTAGGTATTTGATTGCTTTTTATCAATTTAGGATCCTCTTACTCTACCTAGAGTTAAAATTGTGCTATCATCTGCGCTGCTAGGGACTAGCTTTCGAGATTACGTCGAAGGCTTATTTATTGTACCTTAGCTGTATAATATGGCTTGCAATGAAACTCTCTCCAATCAACTCCCAGCCTGCGCAAACATATTTAACAAGTCCTTTGACACGTCACGGCCGGACTGTCCTCGTAATGTGTGTGACCTCCGGAACTGCATTGTAAGTATGTATTTTAGTGAGCCAAAGTTGAGATTTTTCCATACAATATTTGACCTATCTAGGAACTTTCAACGCTATTTGTTCCAGTAATGTTACTCATTCTTCGCCATTTTGTAAACGTTTCCGATTTTGTTCGGAAAAGCTGTTTGTGATGTGGGTTTTTCGAGTATTAGATCTCTGTGACAGCGTAGAATAACCAAGCATAAAACCCAAGTGTGCCACCAAAATCTGTCATATTTTTCCTATGCGCTACACATACATACACTCCCTGCATGTTCAAACACAAAAAGTGCAGGTGTTTACACTTGAAATCAAATACGCCAAAAACCCGAGAAGTATCTGGAAACACTAGTTTCCCAGTATATACCGCTACTCCATGCAGACGATCCTATGAAAACTGTGTGCGCGGACTGTAGTGTTACGTAAAATCCACGCATTTGAGAACCTAAGAGATGAATCGAAATAGATGTAGACTAGCGGCGTAACCTTAGCACCTTCCAAAGCGAAGCCATTCGTCCGGTGGGTTGCAGCAGGAGCTCTCTTCGACACCCTCAACCCCGATGGCCGCGAATTCCGAAAAGATGCATGTCCAGATGGAACCTGGAGATGTTTTTCAATCATATGTACGGGCACTTAACAGAAGATAACGCATTGCACGCAGCTTTTCGTACGATATTCAGAATACTATACAATCAGCAGTCGCGCTCGCTTTCACACTTTGAATCCCATGCGATCTTTAGACTAGCGAAAATCAGGCCCCCCTTCTCAGCAAGGAAGAAAGAGGCAGGTCAACAGACATTTGGCATGTGGCAAGCAGAATACGTCCCGGTCTAAAAAGAGACGCCTTGGACTCTGGCACTAATGGGTTATAGGTTAGACCTGACGCGACATACGCCTTTCAAAGGGATTTTTGTATCTTTGAAGACGAGCAGGAGACAGTATCCCCAGGGAAAGCAACACGAGCAATTTCGAGCTATGGGACCAATCTAGTCACAGTTTTTAACATCCTCTTAACGAATGGCCTCGCCGCTCCTTGTATTTACTGTAGGCCTACTGGCAACTTCTTTTATTTACCTCTCGTTTTAAGCAGTTCCTACAGGGATTGCAATATCAAGCGTTTTTTTCATGGGGTGGGTATGAAGAAAGGACTTTTTTAAATAAGTTGGAGCCCTACAGCACCGGCCTGCTTCTTGAAAGTGACTTTGACATATTAAGCCGCTGTCTGTTATTTTTCATGAACTTGGCTAGGAGAGGTAATGAATTTAACTTCCCTAGCTCCAAAGCTAGATCAGCCCATCTCGTCCTCGATGAGTTTGCAAGGAAATATGCTATAAGTCTTGCCTAGTGTTATCTATAGGCCACATTTTGAGCTGCCGTTGGCTCACTAACCAAAGAGTCCCATATTACGGTAGGTATGTTTGCAAACGTAAGAGGTGGTACCGCTATAGCCCTTGGGAAGGCTTTACAAATATTAAACCCAAAAGTACTTTGCAGATGTCGTTAATGCTCAAGCGCATCAGCTATTCGTCTCTAGGCAGCCTTTTGTTTTTTAGAGATAGTCTTCTGAGCCCGACAACCTTATGCAGAAGGCATTACCATGTCGGCTATGCTAGTCATCGAGTTGTACCGATGTTTCCAACGTCTCCCTTGAGAGCATTACGGTTGTGCTTTCGTTGAGCCATTTGCTAGCTCTATTTGTTTCTCAAATGCAGAGGTTATTTCCTACAATTCGCTGTAGCTTCGTGCTAAGAGTGCGGTATTTTTGCAGACAAAAAGCTTACCAGAAGTTTCGCTGGGAGCCCACAACTGGCCTAGCTTTACTCTGTAGCAACCTTTTCGTGCGTTTATCAAAGGCAAATATAAAATAAGCATACACTCCGTAGTAGAGACCGACTCTTGTCTCAGTAGTGAGGGTCTGTGTACTTATCAATAAGTTTGCAACTTCAAGATCGTACATAATTACAATACAGCCGTTATTATGTGCAATTTTAGCGCGTCAGAGACCCGGCCACCGGGTGAAAAGAGGTGCGTAGAGACCGCCGATGCGTCTAGCAGCGCGCTGCGTGGTATTTTGCGCGCACATCTGCGAGCAGAACCGGCAGCGACATCGATCGTTAACTTGGCGAAAATCTCAGGTCGGACATTCCAAGTAATGACAGTCATGCACAATGTACACGTGCTGACTAGTGCATGCCAATACTTTTCATAGCAATTATTTTTCCTTAGCCAAGATTCCGTTAATCAGACGTTCAACAGACACATGCCCATATGCGTGCGCACTTACGGAACGACTCTTACTTATATCTTTGTTCAAAGGGATTGCGGCTAGAGCTAATCTATGGTCGAGATGCTAATAACTGACAGTCGCGACAAGCTACACGCCTGTCGTGTTCCATCTGCTGGTATCGCGTTAAGGACACTACTGGCTATATTTACATATATATATATATATATATATTTTAGATTTTTCCGTAAGGCTATTGCCCGTGTACGTTTTTTTATGTTATGGCTAATTTTAATCCACCCCGGCATTTACCTTGTCTAAATTGGATACCATGCAAACTAATTTAAGGGTGGCCGGTCTGGGTCTCGAACCCAGTCCTCCCGAATGCAAAGCAAAGACTTTGCCACTAAGCCATATTGCTCAGTGCAATAGACTCTCATATGGTCAGGGGAAGACTACTTCACTACTGCAGTATAAACGCACTTCTCCTAAAGTTTAGTGCTAGCTTTGAGAAAATTCATACGCTATAGAGCAGCGACAATTTTAATGTCGTGATACACTTAACACGTACTATTAAACCTGGTGTTTACGTTTTTAAGCGTTTTCTCAGCAAATGTGCGAACCCTTTCCTGGTATGCTCTCTATACAGACAACGGAGTCGAAGTTTCGTTTTCCATGCCGAACCGTTGCGCACAAAGGTCGGGCCCCATTTATCTTCCTTTGGCGATGTATTGCGTGTCTAACTTCTGTTGAGATCGCAAGCGGATCGGCTGCGAGTTCCCTTTGTATTTGTTCTTACACACTGCAGACATGGTTCTTTGTAAGACTTGGTGTATGATACAGGTTCGTTCACTAATCCGCTTACAAATAAATATTTTCCCAATCAGTCACGCTGGACTGTCCCAGGTGTATGTGTGCATGTTTGACCCCCAGGATTAAAATCTAGGTAACCACATTCGAGGCCAGATAAGATATTTTGCCTAGAGTCTGCCTATACAGGCCTTTTTTCATCTTTTTGTTTCAGATTGAACTTTAAGGCTATGTTTGGCAAGATTGCAGTTTTAAGTAGGCCTTTTTACCAACAAATCATTTTGAGAACGTGGAACCACCCAAACACAGAACCCAAGTGAGCTGTTGAACTTATTTTTGTAATGCGTCGCGCATACACACATATTGTTATGTTCGAACACAAAAATAGATCTCCACACACGACACCAGAAGGCAGAGTAGTGTTACGTACTGGCTACCATTGCCGCACCGCTATTGCTGGCCGCCTTTGCCAAGACGAACTTGGCTGGCACTGCTAAATTAGAGAGAAATCACGTTTTGTGGTTTTTGTTAGTTGTCTTTGTTCACTCCCCCGATCGGACCTCAGACCGACAAGGCTGTCTTGTGACACGACGTCTTGCGTATTGTTCAAATTGTTGAATTTTCTCAATTCTGCTTGCTACAAACGTTTTTTTTTTTATCTGTTTGGTTAATAGCCACTTGAAGCCTACTGCTGTGTCGCACTAGTAGGTATTAAACTCTGTAGGAAATTTCTACATTTAATGACCTTAGATGCTAGAGAAATCTAGCAGTTTTGATAACGGTACAGTTTAGCTCAATCAATTTAGCAGTATCAATTAGCTCCTTGATATACAAAAACGTAGTTACATTTCACAAGAGTTTTGTCTCCGGTCTGCAAGAGACAGGCTATGTAGCCAATGGCTGCCAAGCTTTCATCTCCAATGCATTGTGTGTTTCTCTGTTATATGCACCATTTAAATTGTCTCTTTAATCGTCACCGAATTTCATTGCATCCTCTCTTGTAAAAAGGGGTATCTCATTTTAGTTTGAACTGCTATGCTAATTAAAACAATATTTTTATGTGCAGCGCGATCAGCGCGTCTATGCCGAACGGATTCCGCACAATTTGGACTAATCTCTCCAAGGGCCTCTGTTTAACCGGAGGAGTGTTTCTCGCAGGTTCGGTAGTGATCTGTCAATTACGTTATTTCATCTTATTATATAACTCTAGTGTGTTTAAACTACACTTACTCATGTATAAGATGAAATTCTTAACCGATTTTTTTCAGGCGACTGGTATCAATTTTCTCCGGGTAGGCAAAGAGTCAATCTCGTCCAGACCGTCCAGGATTCATAGTGCCAGCTCCGACTGTCAGACTGGTTCCCCAAGACAGCGCGGCATTTCCGCGTTGAATATCGATGGACAGCTTCTGTCCTAGAAGGGTACGAGTTCATTTCTCTTCCGAACACACCCCCAGATGAAATTCGACATTGAAGAGTAATTTTGCCTGATCTCGCATCGTTTTGAACGCAAGCGGGCAAAACCGGTCATGTTGTGCGCCAAGTGTGAGTAATTACGGATTAAGTCTGTCCCGCAAGTTCAGCGCCACGTCGAGAGCGAAAATGAGTTAACCGACTACACGGAATTTTAGCGAGTCGGTCACCGTTCCGTCCCAGGCGGAGAGCTTGCCGCTTTCGAAGAGTAGTTGTTAGTTCGTTTAGCCTCCGGCCATTCTCCCTTGGAATGGCCTGAGGTTCTCGGACAAGGCCTTTCGGTGCTCGCCTCTCACCCAGCCTCAGAGGCGTGGCTGATAAGTTAGCAGTTTTCAAAGCAAAGGTGGTCGACCTTGTCCACTTCGGCGAGCCGTCTATCAATCTATTGGCTATCGTCTGATTTCGGCGCTGTTTGCGCTAAAAAAATAATAGTTCAATTCGTCCGATTGGATGTTTGAAAAATGCGTCTCGAGAAAGCATACGAGACAATTCGGCGTCGCTGACATCAAATGCCGACGATTGAGTGTCTCTGTCAAAGCGCAGGAAAGAGACAGCTGTACACACAACGCGTTTCTTTTTCATTTCTCGGACCATTTCAACATTTTTTCTAAGCTCGATTTCTCAAACTTTTTTAATACTACAAACTTGGCTATGTATGGTTCGCAGACATGACTGCGTTTCACCAGGTTGAACTAGATCTAATTTTGTACTCTGAACCTAGGAATTCATAGGGGAGCCCTTGACTCCACCTCTGTTTAGTGTCGCAATAAACAGCAGCAAACTCCGAAAGCCGGCTGAGCATTTGATATTTGGACCTTGGTGGAGCCCTAGCCGGGAATGTTGGCTGATTCACAAAAGATTCTTAATTTTGAGGAGGTTAGCCTTACTTTGAACACACTGAAGTGCCCGAGCTAGGGAACTGTTCGTAATTACCGCATGCTGGGATCCCCGCTGGTGCTGCGCGCGCTTAGCAAAGGATAAGTGGACCCAAGCAACGTTACTAATAAGGTTCCGAGTGATGTCGGCAGAACCCTGCATCGAGGCGATATAGGCAAGGCATGGCAGCAGCGTCAGGAAGACTAATGTTACTACAGGTTATGAACAGAAACGTCGAGGGTTCTTAGATGGTGGTGTGCCGCGATGAGAGGCAGACGATGATAGTACACTTGACATAGCCTCGTCGGTGTATCTACAAAATAATGCCCAAACTGTTTCAGATAACGGGGATGCTCCCAGCAGGCGCAGGTCACTGGACGAGATTATTCTGCAGTCTGGAAGCAGGTTGCGGATGGCTTCTACAATGTGGGCACCGGGGCTGTGGTGGGTTTACGCATCGAACTTCGCTGGTTTCAGTAATTGCATATGTGCTGTGATATCTTGAGGTTGTTGTTATATCTTCAATCTCGAAGTGACGTACATTTTTGGGAATATGCCTTTGGCAAAATATATGGCAAATAATCGTCGCACTATATGCCCCCCTCAGGCTTCCGGGAAAGGGGCTAGCCACGATTAGACTCGCACCTCTCGCGATTGTTTAAAGTTTCTGTACATACAATTCCCAGTCAGTTGGGAGAACGGGGTAATCACTAGTTTTTGTGGGCTGGTCTGCCTCCAACACTACCGGCTCACACTAGCAGATACGTTTCCTGCAAGTGAATCCGTGCGTTTGAACCGCATTTTCCAGTTACTGCTCGACACAAAATAATGTCAAAGTGAAAGGCAGTTTTACTAGCGGTTATATAGATCACATTTTATTTATTTCTTAGATCACGTTTTATTGGTAACATTTCAGATATTTGTTGTGTTGCTATGCAAAAGGTATGTCTGTCCTGTCAAACGCAGTTCCGGGCGGCATGTAGGCCATGTTGATACCGCTCATGGCCTTATATATGTGAGAGTTGGCTTTTAGGAGGATTAACCTTTCTTTGCCTCCGATACATTTTGTTGGCAGACGGGGCCGCTGCAACATAGAAGAAAATGAAAGCAATCTATTTGGCGCGCTGTTCCCGCGAGATTTAGTGCGCGACGGTTAAGAGGATTCATAGAGGTTAAGGTTAAGAATGTCTCGACAAGCCTCTCGAAGGACTGAATCGACATCGCCTGCATTAAACAAACTAAGCCAAGATACTTTGCTAACGCAACTTAGATATAAAAAAAAAAAAAAAGTAATGCTAGCCGTGACGAGCGCCCGAAAAGGCACAGGAAATCCAACCTAAGCCGAATCGCCCTTCTCGTCATTCACAGGAATGGAGTGAAAAACAGGAAGATGGTCCGAAAATAGCAAAGTAGTATTTTAGCATTAGCATCACCCAGGCATACAAGTAGGGAGCTTCTAGGCAAAATATTGTCCAATATGTTGAGCAGACTTTTTTTTATGAATCCCACTGCTCAAGTAGAAGCGAACTAAATAGCCTTCCAAAGCCATATAGTTTTTTTTTTAATACAAAAAGTACAGCTTGCACGACACCATCGACACGGCTCAGCGCAAAAGAGGCGAGAATTCTGTAGGTAGGACAAATGAGAATTTCTACACCGCCTCCGAGCTTAATCACATTTTCTGTTTGGAATCTTCTGGCTGGCCTGTTTCACGAGCTGGCATTCCGTCAAGACTGTTCGTTTGTTGATTTCACAAGCTCGGAGCGGGCAAGCCGCATAGGACATTAATTGCACATTTTGTGCTTCAATGTCAAGCAATAACACTAGTGTCACGGATTTTAGCAATATCACACTGATTCCGACACGAGACTTGTCAGAGACCATGTTCCAATAACAAATGTATTTGCTTTAACGAGCTCTACCATTTCCTATATCGATCAAAAACATTCCGGACACCCGGAATGTTTTTGATCGATATAGGAAGATTTATAATTTTTTTCATAAATCTTACAAAGTATTTTAGTTCTCTTTAAAATAGCTCCCACCCGCTGCACCGCACCTATGTCATCTTCTTTTCTTTTCTTCGAAACGTTGCCTCTTCATTTTATCCGTAGGAACAAAAAGAGTTTTACGGAGCCAGATCTTGCAACTAGGGAGGTTGCGGAAATGTAGAAATTGATTGTTTCATCAAAGAATCCAAAAACAGTAAAGTTGTGGGCGTCGGTGCGTTGTCGTATTGAAGGATCTAATAGTTGTTTGCCCAGAGTTCAAGCCTTTTGCGTCGGACGTGTTTGCGCAACCTTCTTAAAATCTCGCAGTAGTATTCCTCATTGGCCGCAGAACCAGGTGGCAAACATGCATAAAAGATGATTCCCTTGTAGTTAAAAACAACGGGTTAAAGGAAGCTTCGTGTTGGATCTGCTGTTCTTTCGATCGTTTCTCTCGTTGGAAGCATCACAGGGAGAAATGGGCTTTGCCTTCAATGTCGTAACTGTATATCCGTGATTCGGGTTTTGTAGTTACTCTTTGAAGCAACCTAGGATCTGCTACAACTTAAAAATTCAAGTCGGACATTTGCCGACGGACTTTCATTTGCTCAAAATGAAACATTTTTGGAGCGAAGTTCGCTGCCCTTGTTACGACGCATAAATAATCGGTCAAGACGGATCCATAAGATATCTTTAATCTCCTTGGTAGTCATTCGGCGATTGTTGGTTATGATCTTATTGTCTCTTGTTTAACGTTTTTTTTTCTGCTATTGATGTTAAAGGCTTCCCAAACGGGAAACATCTCCGGTATATTCACGTGGCCATTGCGAAATCGACGGCACCACCCAGTATACTCAGTGTTTTGGAACATCGCTGAATCACAGAACAACATTTTCGAATTTTTTTTTACACACAACTTGGTGCAGATTCGTTGCTCCTCCATAATCGGCTCCTTAAAATCGCCGAACTTTGTTTCTTCATTGCTTTGAACCAAACGCAAGCAATAAACGGCGCAAAGTTTGACAAATATGGCTGACGAATGGCGCTTCTAAGCAAAGTAAGCCGGAACCCTTGGTGGTTTCCAATACATTTTCCAAATTCGAAGTGTTAAAACTTGCCAATATGCAAATATATATATATATATATATATATATATATATATATATATATATATATATTTATATATATATACATGAAAAAGCCGTACACGGGCATTCGCCTTATGGAAAATCTAATATATATATATATATATATATATATTTATATGTATAAAGTAGTTGCCTTGCAAAGCTTGAAAAAAAAAAAAAATATATATATATATATATATATATTTATATATTTTTTCAAGTTTTGCACGGCAACTACTTTTTTTTCGTATATAACATTTTGTTTGTGGGACACATATAACAAAAGATTAGGTAAGCCAATGTGCCTATATATATATATATATATATATATATATATATATGTATAAACGTACGCTCGTATTGGTGATATCGCTTACTCTCGAAATGACCAAGGTTGTGACTGTTTAAACATAAAGTCATTGAATAGTACAGTCTGGCATGAAGCTAGGGCGAATGCATGTATTAGGTGCTCATTTCTTATTTGATTCGGACCTGTTGCCCCGTTGGACTCATCAATCATTGAAGCGCAAGCACCACGTTCCGCGCTGAGGATTACTATGGTCTTCCGGAGCGGAACACTCCTAAGTTGGATCTCACGCTGGTGAAGGTAGCGTATCGCTAAACCCTAATTGTCGGACAAAATAATAAATAAGTACAAGAGAGCTCAAAAGACAAGGTGAAGGTAATTTCCGGCGGCGACGGAGCCATTTGTATGGTAGCCGCTCGAAGGAATCTGCCACGGAGTATATGGCCGTGCTCTTGTATCTAATATTTGTACTCTTTTCTTTAATATTCGACGAAGTGCCAGACGCATCGGCGGTCCTTGTATTTTCTCGCCCTCGCTCTCTGAGAGTCTCTGAGGAGTCTCAAGAAAAAGATATCACTGTATTGAATATATATTACATGACTATGTCTTAGCTATTCTGAAAATACAAATCACTTGCGAAATACATCGGAGTATAATACGGTTTCTTTACACATTAGGATTAGGTTCGTAAGTAATTTTCATCTATTCTAGCTGAATATTGCTAAAGTCAAATATAGCGTAATGTTTGTTGTCTCCGGGAGTATGCAGGTGCTTCTTGCAAGGCATATCGTTCGTCGTCAGACCGCTGCATCGGTTCTGCAGAGAAGTTGGCTGGCTCGTTGTTTGATGTTTGTTGCTTGAGCCACTCCGAAGAATTGGCTACTAAGAATTCGGTTTCTTAGAGAAATTCGATATCGCTTTTGAGCATCGACTGTCCGTATTTCATTGATACGTGATATGCACTCACTATCGGAAAAGCGAGGTGTACGGGCTATGCTGTCTTGCAATAGGGACCCTTTTTGTGTTATTCTACAATGAATAATATATAAATAAACTTTGTTGTTATCATATTTCGTTCGAAAAGCAGGATTTTTGGTAGGTAACGACTTTATGGTGCTGTCTGTAATTGGATGTAAGTTGAAACGCAACAAAAAGCACCTTCTTGCAATCTATGATGTGCTTATGGACCGTGCGTAAAGTCCTTTTGTTGTCGATAAAACTATTTATAGTCTGCGTGGTCGGTAAAATTCGATATACTTCCTCTGATCGTGAATGTAATCATGGACACTCTGTTTCGTACGCAATGGATTCCACTGAATCCAACAAATACTTTAAAGCATCGTTTTTTGACTGTCTTGGGTTTAGCAGTATTCTAGATTAAGCGTGGGCACAGAAGAGGCTTTGTGCACTGGGACGTGCCACATTTCCCGTTGCGCCTCCTAACATTGATTGTGGCTTGTGCGTTTTTTTGTAAAGTTGTTTATTTACAGGTGCTATGCTTTGACATCTCCTTCCTTTATTTCGGGGACGCAGTTTTTATCCGAGGTAACGTGATCCCCATATTATCAAGCGATCTGGCCACTTCCACTGTTTTTGATGATATCCTTAATGTCTGCGGTAAAAATGTCCGCGGTCTCTCTGTCTGCGAGACGGATCAGCTTGTCTTTTAGCCATTTGAATTTTTCCATGTTTGTTATAAATCCACTGTTCACGTATGTCTTGAACAGCTGCTACCGTCTTTTAAAACGTACCGGGTCTCTGGTGAATCGCTATAGTTTAGGAATAGCGTTCTGTATAAACATTTTCCTTGTAGTAATCCAGATAGGACATTAGACCACGTGCCACTACCGTTGCCGTGTTCATACCTGGAATGTATATATGCCCGAACTGCGATTCTATACAAGGGTATCTGATCCTCCGCGATCGACCGGCTTCTTTTTACAAAGACTAAAATGCTTTAGTCATAGTGGAGGTCTCGTCTGTTTCAAGTACATTTATTGTTAGATCCGTAATATGGCAGCCCGTTTATTTCATTGTTATACTTTATAATAGTGTGCTTAGAACGGCCGAGATTCCAGCAGCCTAGTCAGAATGCTTGCTTAAGGGCATCCCTAAAGGCAAAGGCGGTCCGCTCTGTCCATTCTCTTGGCAAGGCACTGCAAAGAAACTTTTAATCTGCAAAATAATATCATGTCTTCTTGGGCTTCTAACGCGAACGGCTTAGCCTCTATTTCGAGTTACGACAAGGCATTCGGGAACAGCATAGATTTTGCGCGAGACGTTTGAATCTTTGCGAATACTAGTAGCTATCCTGAAAGCACACTGCATCCTAGATAGGCATTCAGGATCAGGGGGCTAAGAAGATGTGATAGACTTAGCTTGAGGGGTGCTCCTGTAGAATTAGCCTCGAAGTTCACTTATCATGGTGCTAAGCTAACGCCAAGCAACATGTCATTCTCGGCCCGCATGTTTCAGCGAGCCAATGGTAGCATTGTCGCCATGATCTTAATACTGGCGCCACAGAAGCTCTCTGTAAGACACTGTAAAAGACAACCCTAATGCTTCTATCAAAGTGATGAGAACCACCCAGAGTTACGGCAATGTTTTGCTAAGGTCGCCTGGGCGGTATCATATGGTATCAGACTCATTTGGGAATACTATCCATTCAGCAGCCTCGCATTCTTGAAACGGTGAAGGCGACGTCTCCTAAGAGAGTCATGTGCCTCCCTAGAGACGCACAGGGCAGGCTATATTATAATCTATCGAGGACGACGCCGTTCATCGATGATCTGTTTAGACCACTAATAAATACACGCACGTTAACTGTATGCGCAGGGGATGTGGCGCGGTTTGGGAAGGTAAAGCTGGCAGAAAACTTAAACCTTAAAAATCTTAAAACGTACGTGAGATGAAGGTACCTTGCGTGGTGGCACTGGAGGTATCCAGGCTACACGGACCTGGGTAGCTTTTTGTTGACCAGTCGGCTTCCTGCCTATATATATATATATATATATATATATATATATATATATAAAGAGTAGGTACAGAGTTACAGCGTCACAGCAGAGTCTAAGTAAGGTGTGTTTCGTATTTCGTTGTGCTGCTACTAAAGCTGATCTCTTTTCGGATGAGTAACATGTATGTAACGTGTGGCTTTATATGTTGCGGGAAAATTTTCTGGTTGGAACTGTTAGCTACACGCGAGTTTTTGTAAGATAGATAAGTAGGGGTGAAATTCCACCAGAAGAAGTCATGCTAGCTTTTTTGGGGGATGTTTGGGGGATAATAATAATAATAATAATAATAATAATAATAATAATAATAATAATAATAATAATAATAATAATAATAATTACCGACACTCAAGCAATAAGAATACTATATGCAATATTGTAGATGTTATTTAAGTGATAAGTAAGTAATTGCGATACTTATACATATTGGTAAAATAAACCCTTGTTCAAAAAAAATAAATGATAATAATAATAATCCTGAGCCGAGCGGTCCTAATGGCAGTAAGCTGGGACCTGACGGGTTACCATCCCGCTGTGGTCACACTAAAAGAGCCTTGTAACGATTTTATACATAGCGACATTGTCGTATTTACGCCACAGCGCATTTGGCCCGAGCTATCAAGGAGTTACCACTTTGTACTTATTACATTAAAGACACTCGGCCCCGTCAGCGCAGGTACAGCGAAAATCCTGAAAAATATCGGACAACGTATAGAAGACGTTACGGGCGATCGACGCAAGGCCATGTTTTTGAGACAATTGTTGTCTTTGGCGGTTTGTAGAGGAAACATGGCTTCTATCATAGGCGCCATGAATTGACAGGAAACGAACAGAGCAGGATGAATCTGGCTTAATCGTTCCTACCAAATAATAATAATAATAATATGTACAGACATCACATTTACGAATACACGAATTATATAATATTTAGAAGAAGTATTTTTTTTATTGCCTTAGTGTATGTGACCACTCAACATCATCTTGACCTCCCTGTTGTTCCAACGAAACCCTCTGTGGGAGCAATGTGGTCGATCTTGTCTCCGTTGTAGCCTCAGAGAGTTTTTACCCAAGTTATTTTGTCAATTTAAGTGCGTTTTTAACCCAACAGCCGCCTTGTAAGGCCACCAGTCAACACGTGCCGCCCTTCTGCAGTTCATCAGTCCTGCGTGAGTCCGGCCAGCTTAGTGCAACTAAACCGGTGTAGGCTCCGCTTATCCATAGTTCCACCACAGGGATACCGGACGATGGCGTTTGTTGAGATCGCTTTCAGTCTAATGTTGTCCACATCGAACTCGCAGACCGACAAAAGGGTTAAGTGGGAAGTCTGAGTGGCGATTTGGTTCCACTCTTTTGCCTAGTAGCCTGCTCCTCTGAAGGACGGAGAAGGGGCAGCTTCGTGGCAAGGCAAGGAAGGCGGGTAAGGCAAGGTCTAGCAAATACAGGATTGGTGCCTCCCGAGATGGCCTAGCCGCTGGTACAGATGTCACCTACTTGACGAAAGAAGGCCCACTACGTTCTCCTGATGACGTGATTTCAACCTCACCGAATACTACGGAAGTTGGCCTGCTGTATGGCTAATGCATCACTGGATAGAGTGCCGGGCACCCTCGTTGAAGTGCATTTGCTTGTTTAAGTTAAAAGCATTTGTAAGATAGTTTTTTTGTTATCTCGCATTATTTTCAGTTGTATTTAAAAAACGCGCGAGCTGTTTGTGCAAATATGTCGCCCCATTATCAGTGGCGTACCCCATTTGCCATAACTGCGTATTGTATTCACATTGACCTGGGGAAGCAGGGTTTTTGTGGCCAGTCTACGCAGAGCGTAGCCAACGGCTATAAGTCAGTACCTCCCAGTTTTAGTTTTTAGGACAATGAACCACCCGCTATATATATATATATATATATATTTAAGATTTTTCGTAAGGCAATTAATTACCCGTGTACGGTTTTTTCATGTCATGGCTAATTTTAATCCACTCCGGCATTTACCTTGTTTAAATTGGAAACCATGCAAATTAATTTAAGAGTGATTGGTCTGGGTCTCGAACCCAGTCCTCCCGAATGCAAGGCAAAGGCTTTGCCACTAAGCCATCCTGCTCGGTATATATAACGCTTATTTATAACGCTTCTCATAGCCTCCGGAGCTTGCCCATCACGTATAATGGGGCACAACTCAGCGAGTGTGGCCAGCACATCGCTGTGGTCTCCGTTGGTAGGAAAAAGGCGTTTTAGATGATCGAGCGTGAGACCGTCGAAGCCTTCTGCGGCACCAGATAGAAAGATGCAAAGTGCCTTGGCAAATTGACGGACTAGCAGAGCCCCTCCCTACCCACAATCACTGTTCAGGAGGAAGCTACCACATTAATCCATACACAACGATAAAATCAATCACCCCGCAATTCCGCGTTACATCGCAGCACATTGGTCACCCTCTCTATCGGGAGAGTTCAATCTACACGAAGACGGGTTGTGTCTACCTCTGTGCGATGTTGCTAACTGTCAAAGACATAGACGATTCTCTTGCAAGGAGCTCTGCTTCATAAGGTTGTATCTCTCCTAGCGAAGCATGAGGATGCTTTGCCATCATCCTACTAATTGACTCCTCTGTTACGGGCACAATCGTTTCATCGGAGGACAAGATGGCGCTCCGCACATATAGCAATCCGGAGCAGTATAACCAGCTTGCATAAATTAAGTGATCTGCGTGTATATATATTTTGTGGGACGTTTATGACGTATGGCAGATAATATTTTTATATCCTGCCGTCTTCAGGGCGGCAATAGCAGGCGAACAACAGTTGGTTTTGGAATTAGTTTTATTAACATGATTAAATATGCTCGAAATATTTACGTAAAGTTCTAAGGTTCATATTGCATACGTGATAAGCGTATACGAAGGTTTATTTATGTACACATGCGTATTTGATATGAAGTTTCTACTTGTCTTTTCAAGCAGCTACCCACTAATAGGCAAATAAACCAAATGAAAAAATGTTGCCATGCATAGGAGTAACGCTTTGTTGCGTTGTAAAAAAAAAGTCCTCCATCTGTCTGGCAAAAGGATGCATAGACCCCGAGTAGAGTCATGGCCCATACCTAGTTCCTTTTTTTATTTATCAATTGAAATTGCAATTTTTTATTAATCAATTTATAAATCCGTACTGCAATGTTGACTAAGTGAACGTGTTCTTTCCAGTTTTCTTGGGACAGTCAAAACTTGACGAGCAATATAGTTGCTCGGCTTTTTTTTATTTACATCACTAAAGCTTGTAAGACAAACGCTGCTTTGACCGTACCTGATGTTCGAACATATCTTTAAACATGAAAACAAAATTAACTTAAGATTCATTGCGCTGTAGCCACCAAAGTGACGCTGCTGATATTCCAGAGAACACAAACATCAACTTTCGGTCCACGATCATCCGATTGTAACATTTTAAACAAACTTGTTGTTTGAGTAGGCGTTAGACCAAAACAATCGGTTACTCCCACCCCGCGAAAGCAAGACTATCATGCTATCGTATATTAGTAGCCAAAACTCGACACTTTTGGCCTGATCTCTCGATCTCTCTCTATAGACGCCTGTAGAAAATACTAATCACCCAAGTGCAGTCATGTGCCACCTCGCTCGCTATACAGATCAATAGTATATTAGTTCAATTATTTCTATCTTTTTATATTACACAAAACAGTTGTCAATCCAGTTATCATATGACTCAACAAATATATAGACACGATAGGCTGAATCCTTTGACGATGTAAATGTAGTTTTTTTCAGTCAACAGCGTGACATACTGGGAAACGAGCTTCATGAATGTTTTTGCTCAAGTCCACTATTATGCACTAAATTTGTCGCCGACTATAAATCATGCTTAAAAGATGTTTATGTTTTTCATGAAATATATTCCGACGCCTCAAAATCCGTCTAACAGTCGCCAGGACGCTTTTAGGACCGACGGAAACGTGTCCCGTTCTTAGACAAATATGCAGCTGTTGTTATTTCAATCGCACAGAACGAACACTGTTTAAATTACTCTAGCCATTGTCTGCCGTTGCTTACGCTGCGAATTACGCAGTGCTGAGCATACATTTGGCTTATTGCTACACAAACCTCATTCTCTTGAACAGGTGCATTGCAATTTGTTCTATTATACGAGAACAAGCAAAACAAGACAAGCGCGTTTATAAACGTCAAGTGGTAGGGCAACTAGAAGTTCTTTAGAAAGTGAGGGGAATGTATTTATGCGCCTATGAAGCAAGTTATAAATTTCCGCCAGTAGACTCGTGTTTAAAGGTCAGCTTTTAAGCTGGTATTTGTTTGACTTCATCATGCATGTGCATTGGATCGACAAACAAAAATGATTTCCATAAGAATGGTGATGTTCGCACTCAACAATGCTGCAACCCGCAGTAATATTGTATATAGTACGGATGCCAATAATGATGACACAATGACGGAGCAACTGTGCATGAATACACGTCACAATTATTTGAGGAGTTTCCTGGATTATAATAATAATAACGCAAAAGCCCCGTTCCTTATGAACTCCAAGTGAATTTTATAAGGTTACAGTCTAATGCCGCGACTGTTGCCATTGCTGGCGTTGTTGCTTATCCATGATATTTGCTATTAACGCCCTTGTGCGTACAAAACAAACCGAGCCATGCGATCTGCCGTGCTCTGCGTGACCACATTGCGTATAGCATGAGGTTCAGGCGTTGTTACCCTCAACATATTATGCCTATCACCATTATGACCGACTCGTTCGTCTTCCACACCATCATCTTGACCAGGATCATCAGTACGTGAACGTCGTCGTGGGCAATGCCCTCATTATGCCCAACAATGTCGCGAGGCGATCCCGGTCGGTGTTCACGCGGTGAGAGTGCTGGTGACGTCTGGCTACTGGTAGCAATAATGAGAACGGGGAGCCGAACAGAAATATTACAGTGAGCCGGGCAAACATGACCTCAACCACCATCCTGGGAGTCCGACATAAACATCCCCACACACACACAGATGTGCAGAGGGGAACACACCTAGTGACAATCAACAAAAACACCAACAACAACAACACTAACAACGACAACACCACCAACAACACCAACAACAACAACACCAACGACACCAACAACAACAACAACAACAACAACAACAACACCAACAACAACACCAACAACACCAACAACAACAACAACAACAACATCAACATCAACAACATCTCAACAACAACAACATCTCAACAACAACAACATCTCAACAACAACAACATCTCAACAACAACAACACCACCAAACACAACAACCTCACAATCCTAACTAAGATGTGCGGGGTGTTGGCTCTCGCGTCAGTGCGAGTGAGTAAACGGGTTGCAACGTCTCTGCTGTGGTGCTGTGGGTTGCCTCATGGGTTTTTGTTGTTTGCTATCTAGCATGCTAATGATAGGGCATGGGCAATATAGAGATCTACAGCAGAAAGACGACGACGACGACGACGATGAGAGGAAAGAGAACAAGAAGAAGGAAGAGGAGAAAAGGAAAGGAAGTGGTAGTGATGACGCCAAGAAAGAGGGAGGCGGGGAGGCGTAAAGACTGCGGGTGCATCAACGGCAGCAAAGTTTCTGCTACGCCCCGTCGACTATTGACTTTCTACGATGACGATTGCGGCTGTAGAAGAAGATGAAGCAGCAACAGCACGTTCACCACTGCCACCGCCTGTCGTACTGGTAGTGGGTGTAGAAGTACTCAAAGTAGTTATAGTTAGTAATTGTTGTAGTATTATTAGTTATAGCCTAGCAATGCTTGTTAGAGTAGGCGTAAGAGTATTGTAGGAATCGCTCGAATGCGCATTGGCATTATATTTGATGCGCACTTTACTTGGTGCGCACTATACTAGATGCGAACCAGTCTCTCGACGCTGAAGAACACTAACCTATATCCTTTGTTACGTGAACGCGTCTGCCCAGAGGGGCATTCTACAAACATTTAACAAAAGCTAAAACAGTGCGTGAAGCGGATGTTAAACCTAAATACGGATGGAGTACCCGCTCCGTATTCTTGGGTCTGTCATAGTTAAAGTCACTTAAAAAAATTATTGGACGGCACGGCCGATGCAGTTGGCAAGACGCGGCTCTTAGCGGCTTTCAACGACACGAGCGTCTACGGGCCTCAAGCCATCTCCTAGCCGGTACAGGGAACGATGTTTGGCAACACAACACTTGACATTGTCACGCTGGCCTGCGGTTGGGGATTTGTGTTGTATGTGCATCTCAAACGTACTAGCTTTGCAACACACCGGCACTGCCAATAGGAAGACATGGCCTCAGCTGATCTAGGAGATGTATCACGCCTTCCTCAACCAAGTGATTTCAAAGGCACCGCAATCCGCTAATGTGGCCGGTAGGAAGGGGCCAGTCGGACTGGCAGCGGACTTAGCCCTAAGGCCAGACGGGAGTTGCCCTTGGTTTCGTGGTTCTTTATAAAGGCTCTTGTGTGGGAAGCAACCGCGTGAGACACGCTAGTGTCATCCTAGACGAGTCGATCCTTCGAGATCAGCACGCGCTGCTGCCAATTTGGTGGAGAAGCGAAAAAATCTAAAGTACCGCAAGTTGGAGGCAATTTTCATAGTGCAGCCAGCTGCAGTAGAAACATTGGGAGCTATAGGCAAATCAATTTCTGAGAGAAATTGATCATAAGCGGCAAGTGAGAATTATGGGAAGAGGGAGGGGGACTTTTACTGCAAAGAATGTTAATTAAAGCTCAACGTAAAAATGCGGCCGCGGTGCTAGGCTCGCTGCCCTCAAGAAGTGGTTTATCGGTGCTGATCTGATTACGAATTAAAGATACACTATGTATAATGTGTAAATAAAATAACTAAAATGTGACTATAAATAGTACTAGCAATTATAGTAGTAGGTTGTTGTTTCGGTGGTAGTAAACGCGCAAAGTAAATTTTCAATTTCTGGGAAGTCTGGCAGTACATCGAGACCAGGAGGGGAGATTCTCGTACTCAACCGCAACCTGGGCCTCCGTATACTAAACCAGAGGGGGGTGGATGGCGTGAGTCAGCCGCGCTCGTCGGATCTCCTCCTAAATGCGTCTTTTCCCGCATCAGAGCATCTAGGTACTTGAGTCCCTCATTCCACTCAGACTGGCTGGACATCATCCTGGTGACTATGTAAAATGTCTTCTCACCAGTCCCTTTTTTTGTTCTGGGAGGTTTCGGGAATGCATGATGCACATGCGCCACTAGCAGCCTGCGTGACTAGTGTGAGACTCGCAAACCCACTAAACCCGGATTCCTCTTCACCCCCCAGGCTCGGTATTACTTTGGCATTACATCGAAGCCGTAGGAGAGGCGTCTCTGCCGTTCTCCTTCAATCAGCTCTATCCCTGACTATCATCCCACATGTCTACCTGTGGTTGGACTGGGGGATGCCATTTTGTAATCCGTCCTGTGAGGGTGCGTCAAGACCATGAGGGCTGGCTGCTCCACACCCCCTCTCCCCTCCCTCGGCTCCTCGTCTCGACCACTCTCCCGAGAGACCCGCTCAAACCTCTCCCGCCTGGCCGTTTCCTTGGCTGTCTTGAGTGTCAAAACGGCGTCGAACAAGTTCGTCGCCTCCCTTCATGCCTCCGCCGAAGTCATTCTCACCAGTCTCTGCGTAGTTCGTGCCGGCAGATCCTATAGGATCTACGGGTTCTGAACAGCGCAATCAGTCGAGCGGACTCCTCTATCTCTCACGAGTCAGCCGGGTACCTGGACCCGCTTCATTATTCCTGATGTTAGAGAGTGTTTCAAAAGGCGAGAGAGGTAATTGTCCTACCTTCTGACCCGATTTCTGACGGGCCACAGCATCCTCAGAAAATACCTGCATCGTGTTGGGCGTGCCCCGTCGCCAGCATGCATTCTCTGCGACTCAAGGGAACAAGACGACGTCAGACACGCATTCAAAATATGTGCGGCGTTCACCGCAGACAGAGTAAGGATGGCGCGGCTCTTAGACCGAGAACTTCCGGTAACATGTGGCTGGCACATCATCAAGGATTTTGCCGCAACAATCATTAAAGAAAAATATTTGTAAGCATGTCAGTTGTGTGGGGATTGTCGACATAGCACTGGTCAACATGGCAGCAAAATGCAACTCGTTGGATTTTCGCTTCAGGCAAGCTTTGTCCTCAATGAGATCCGGAAACTACGCCGGTGCGGTGCGGTGTCAGTAGTGGGAGTGCGTATGTGGTATACAGTTAGACGCACAGGTCAGAAGAGCGTACAGCAAATGATAAGAATATCCAAATTGCACTTTGAGAGGCTTTCGTGACAACATCAGTTATATGTTTGGAGTACCTTTCAGTACAGTTTGAAGTAGGTTACGGACATAAGTTGCCTGGTAAGTGCAAGTTGTAAGTAACTGGCTGAGTACGATTGCAATGCGTACCTAAGCGAATCCAATTTGGTGTTTACCTATTACTTCTGAGGTGGACAAGATATTCTGGCAGCAGGTAATATTTGCTTCTAGCCTAGAGACAAGCAGGCAATCCATTATTTTTTGAGAAAATAACTTTACTCCGATAATGATAGCTGAATGCTCCGTTAGCGCCCCCCCCGTAGTACAATCTCGGCTGGTGTGGCAAAAACATACATTGGAGCCTCCGACCTCTTACCCATTGCATGACAAAGTAGGTTGTTGTAGATTGAAGCAGTATTAGTCTGATAACGTCAAGACCCGCAGCAAAGATTCTGGCGAAGCTTTCCACTTCACAGTATCTTCTCTTGACACTTAGGAGTGATCCGTAGCGACGCTGTGGCAGGATCAGTCCACCTCAAGTTTATCGGTGGGCAGGGATGCTTATCGCGCAAAGCCTGCACATGACGGACTCGATAGGAAACGTGTCGAACGAGTTTATTAGCTTGCAGCGTCCAACACATCAGCATCGATTAATCTCGCAATCACTCTCCTCTTTAAGGCTTACCTTTGGCTGTGTTTGGAAATGAATCAAATGCTTGTTGCCGTCTGTGTGATCTGAACATGCATAGGTTCTGCTACAGGGTGTCTACGGGCTCTTGATCCCGGTGCATAACGTCCATGTGTCTCAATAAGCCACCTGAGGTAAACATCTTAAGACAAATTAGATGAGATACCTCTGACAATTGAAGCGTAGCAACTCGTGTCCGAATATGGATATATAGTGCAGAGCTATTGAAGAAACACTGGTGGCAATGCAGGGAAGCTTCTATCAGAAGAACTTTCCTGATCGCTTGTCGTTAGTGCTAGCAGCTTGCAAACGTGGTTGATCGTTCGTTCCGGGAGTTAATCGGTCGGGATTTACTAGCGTTACGAATGCAAAAAGACGCGTCTCCATGTGTTCCCGTAAACATGCGTATTTTATCCGTTTCTGTTCTTTAGTCAGGCTACTGACATAACCAGCGAATCCTAACTGGCTACAGAGAGAGAGGACTAAGAAGTTGGTCCCAGTGGCCCGGGTTTACTGTAATCAGAATATAGCCTTAACGACTCGCGGAAAGCCTGACGCTTTTAACCCGTTACGAGGGAGTTGTTCGCAACTGAATGCTTCGCACGGCAGTCCGCGTTACGGATGCATGATCAAATACCTCCTAGATTCACAATCCAATAGGCCACCTTTAGATATGGGTTGGAATGCCAGTTCGCGTGCATTGTTTGCCAGCGCCAGGTTGAGCAGTGTGAAGACTAATACCATGCTGCGAATAGGCACTGGTTCCAATTAGTCATTTTTCTTCATCAAATTCGAACCATGTAGCAGACAAGTTAGGTGCCAAATAAAAGACAATAATCGCAGTACAAACAGAGCACGATGGAAATCAGGTAGGATCCAGGTGGCTATACGGCGTTTTCTACCAGAAGGTAAGAGTAGACATCCTAAAGGTTTGTTAGAGATTTTAAGGTAGTTAAACAGTCCAAAAGATTGCAAGTTTTTGACTATAGTATTGATAAGCCGTTCAAATAGCACATACATATATTAAAAACAACCTCTTGCAATGTTTTTTATAATTCTATGCATACCCAGCACATGTTTACATGTGTGTGATGATTTAAGTTAAGTGGCCGCTCTAATCGGCAAACCAAAGAACGCTGGAAACATGTCCTGAGAGACTGTTACTGAATTCCCGGCAATGACGCATTCGTTACGCCACATATTTAGACAACAATTTTGTGATAAATCATAAACTAAAATAAATAGTTTTCAATAAAAACATTTGATTACAAGCCAATTAATGGCGGCCGAGGGGACATCACCACAGTGCAGCATATGCGTCTGAGCGAGCGCATTCAGCTAGGCTGATCGATCTTTAAGGTCACTCGCGCACTGATCTCTCTTCTGATTTTGGCTCCAGCGAATAAAAGAACATAAGCGCTAAAGCCATTCACGCGGAATACGTACACATACAGACTTCATAGCGGACGATCGATAATGCTGCTACACGGTGCGCTAATAGACTCGACATATGCAGTTTTCATTTTCCAAGTTTCAATTTCCGCAATTTCAATTTTTCGAGTCCTCTATCGCTTTGGCCGCCAGTTTCACATTGTCAGAGTTGCGCATGAACGCACTCACACGTTGGTATGTAAGCTCCACAACCAATGAAATAGAAGACAAAATTGCTGCGGGACTTTTCTCGCTGTTCTTCTACACACACTAAACCGGCCGCCTCTGCTTATTATTATTATTATTATTATTATTATTATTATTATTTTTATTACTAAAAAATATATTATTCTATTATTAAAAATTCAATCGCAATTACATTGCTGAGTGAGACTAGTTAGCTAAGCCTATTCTTGAAATAAATATACGACATAATGTAAATCGATATAAACGTGTAGTATACTGGTACGCGCACTTCTGATATGTAACTTTTATGTTCTATTTGTAGGGTTTAAAATGTTTGCTCGAAATAAATAGCTTTCGATTAGGCAACAAAGTCAATGGTTTTTGCGCAGTCTTTAAAAGATACTCCTATCCAAGCGAACGTTGAGCAGACTAATGCTGCTACATCCAAAGGGATTTGTATTGAATTTATCCAAAAGGGGTGTTTTTGTATGAAATACCAATTGGATGTGGATCCAATCGGGAACTGCATGAACATGACTTCAAACGATTTACGGTAGGGACTTGGACTGGATGTTCCGGAACGGCCCGCGGGACCCTGTCACGTTTTTATTCTCCTTGGCGCGCAGGATGCTCTCAATAGTTTAAGCAGTACTGGTTCAGTCGGTATGTGCCTTGACGATAAGATGTTGCAGTGTTTTAAGTTCACCGTCGTTTGCTCTATGTAGACTCGTACACTGGGAGCGCATCACCACAGGAACCTTGGGCGTGTCGTCGATTGGCAGGGCTTGCAGAATGGAATGTTATTCTGCTTTTTCTATTCTGAATTGGTAAGACTGCAAATCACGGGAACCCGTGATGGCCTGAGTCAGACAGAACGTCACCTCACAGCCAGGGCGGTCCACCTAGGTCCCGCTATATAGGATCAAATTCCTTACTTGGATCCCGGGCAATTTGTGCGGACTAATGTCCTATTTGTCCTGCCAAATGTCAAGGATCCTATCATTTTTTCTTGGCCGAGTCCTCCCGCAAACGGAGTCGTTCGGCTTTCAAGCCCCAGGGGACCGTGCCAGCTCGCCAGCGAGAACGAGAACAGCCGCCATGCTAACTGTGTGTATAGATTATTGTGATCACCAGGGCGGCTTGCGTCGCCGTGCGGACCGTGCGGTTGACGAGCCGCACCAGAGCTGCGAGTAAAACTATGAACTCGGCCACCAATATCATACCGCGGCGTCCTGTCTCCCGTGGGCCGTCATTGTTTAGCATCAACCAAACTACCCTACGAACCCAATGGCTTTTTCTGCTGTCAGGCGTATGTGGGGCATCGTAGTCCTGCATCTGTCTAGATGCATTCCCAGAGAGAGGGGGCGGTAGAAACGAGCTTGATGCCTTGGCCATCTAAAGTTACTTTTACGAGAGGGCACATCTTTGACCCGAAAAGGATGTTCTCACTTATATTCGGCGCCAGTGTTAGACCGACCGCCCCCATCAAGCCTGCGGCTGCCGCAAGAGCGTAGGTGCCCTGGACAACCACTGCGAGGTTGTCTGCGTACGTCAGCAGCTCAGCAAACATTATATCAATGAAGTAGCGGATAGTATAACAACTAATGGAATAAAAAAACGATAAAGATATATATATATATATATATATAATGAATGTATTGTTTATTATCCAATATTTGGTTTATGTACATATGTGCTACAGCTCTCCTAAGTAACTTTCATCAGCGATATGCTTTTGTACACTGTTGGAGTTAATACAGATCACATGATTTTCCGCATAGGTTGCATTCACACTCGGTTGATATCTCATGCCACCCGTTTCGTATACATATCTTCATATGAAATCCATGCATTGCAAACCCAGTAACGAAGTGTCCGTTTCTACAACATGGGCTCTTCCAGTAGTTTGTAGTCATCGCTCTAGTCTCATAAAAACGCCAATCAACATCCGCAAATGTATACTCCCATTCGGCAAGATGATTCTCAAAGGCCTCCGTTTTCGGTAAAGCATAAGTTGCCCTGAGCTCCTCTACAAAAATGGTGTCGAGGCCAACAGATACATAAGCCGATTGCAGCTAGTGCGGTGGACTACTAGCACTCTTTTTAGAAAGCTGGCTTTAATTTTGTCAAGTGTCCAGATTTGCTTTTGATAGGTGGGCCCATATGACCTGTATCCCGTAAGCAGCGGTCGGCGCAATCTTTAAATTAAAAAGTTGGAGAGCGACATCTAGCGACAACCGATGAGGCTCTGGGATATTATGAAACGATAAAATGCATTTACGAGCTTTTATTTCGATATGTTTAGTAAAATGTAAACCCTGCGTTGAAAAGATTACTCCAAGATAAGAAAAATGTTGAACAAAATCTATTGGTGCTTAGCTTAAGCGCAATTCGTCTTTTTCTACGAGCCTACCTCCGCGGCGAAACTTCATTGCTTTCGTTTTTGCTACGTTTATCACTAGAGCATTTAGGTCAACAAACGTTTGGAGTGAGGCAAGCGATTGCTGCAGATGAAATCGGCTCCGGGAGTAGAGGACGAGGTCATCAGCATACATGAGTGTACTAACTTGCGGGTGTCGACGCTGAATTTTGTCCGGGAGATCGCTCGCCAATATTGAGAATAACAGCAGGCTAAGATTATCGCCTTGTGCAACTCCTGTAGTCTGAGTAATAGGGGTGTGTTTAGTTACCCCGTCTTCGATGATTACATACCCCTCCTGCAGCATAGCTTGTAATAACTTTAGTATTACCGCTGGAACACCACATAGCGCTAATTTCTCTAAAATTATTGTTCGTGACGCCGTATCAAAAGCCGCCTTAAAGTCTACGAAAACAGCAAAAAGAAAGTTACGTTTAACCCGGAGAGTCATTTGAATACTATTGAGAAGAACAGAGCAAGCCGTCATCGTCGACCTCCCTCGCCTAAAGCCGTGCTGCTGCTCTGGCAAGCACTCGGTACTTTCCAAAAAAATCTTCTAATCGACGTGCTACCAATGCTGACATTACTTTGTAAATGACGCTTTTGCTTGCTATGCCACGGTACGACGAAGGTTTCAAGGGATATCCCCTTTTCCTTTCAGTAACACACTTAGAAGGCTGACTTTCCATTCTTCAGGTAAGTGCGATGTCTTCGTGATATATATGTATATATATATATATATATATATATATATATATATATATTATACCGCTCGTTTATTTCTTTGATTGGCTAAATGCAGTACTATGATGCCTTGCGCTTATTGATTATACTCTATGTTTGCATGCCTGTTTTTATGTGTGTACCTCTTATATATATATATATATATACCTACATACACATGCGCAAAATATCTATTCGCTCTACCATGATGCAAATAAAATAGAGACAGTGTAACAGTGCTAATCACACAAGATGCCATACAAGCAGCAGGAGAGCTGTTCTAGATTAACGCGTCGTGAGATTTCATCTGCAAATCAAATGGCTGGAGTCGAACCAGACCAACAGGCGCGTAGCCATGACGATGATAACATCGATTGCCTGGGTAGATCGCAAATCTACCAGCTACGTAGAGTACGCAACACGTTCAAGGCTAAGGGCATCCGACGACAACAAAGAACAATGAAAAGCAGAAACAAGAGGAAGCAAGGGAGAAGAAAGAACATCAAACAAACGAGACACGAGATCGCACACACGTCTTTGCTGATGCTCCATGCTGATTTATATATATATATATATATATATATATATATACATATAGGTATATATATATATATATATAGGGTGTCTCAATTTGTGTGGCCAAAACGCTAGGGTATGATCAAGCTCGGTGAGAAAATAATGTTTGCCAGTGGAAAGCGGGAGTGGAAATGCTTCGTTTAGGAATGAGATCATTTTTTAATGAATTTTTTTAATTGTTTTTAGGGGTGGCTGTTTCGACATACGTTTACAAAATGCACGATTGTGGGAGAACGCATTCTTCAATTAAAAAACCGAGCATACCGGCGCATTCGGGAGAAAAGTCTACATTTTAAAAATTAAAAAATTATTTTTGCATGTTTAAACTTAAGCGTCCAGGTTCTCAAAATGTTACCATTACGCGCGCACAACCAATACGTCCAGACGAACGTGCATCTCTAGAAAATAATTTTGGTACCAAATTTTGGTAAAGCTAACATCCGTGGTTGCAGAGTAACTCAAATCTACCTATGGCCATATCGGGTGTAAGTGCATACATGCAGCTACTACATATTATATGTTTGCTTTCTTTGTCAATCAAGGCACTCGTCAAATCTGTAGAAGCTCGAACGAATATTGCTCGAACGAATACCCGCCAGCCAATAAGCACACTGAGCCTTGTGTCTGTAAGATAGCAGCCTTCGTTAAGCAGAGCGAGCATAGACAGCATGGACTGGAGCAATGGCGACGCAAGCTAAACCCATGGTGAAAAATATAAAAACAAAATTATTTCCGCTCCCCCTTTCCATTGGCAAAAATGATTTTCTCACCGAACTTGACCATGCCCTAGCGTTTTGGCCACACAAATTGAGACAGCCTGTATATACATGTATGCACACACATATATGCGTATGTATATGCATATGAGGGTGAATCGAAAAGCTGTTACATATTTATTAAAAATATATATTTTTTATTAAATTGTCAAGGTGTTTTTGTTTTTTAAAAATAGCTTCTGCTGGCTGCACTGCGCGTGTACCTCTTTTTTCACGACTCGTCAAATCGTTTTATAAACGCGATTTTCGTGAATAAATTGAGTTGCTTCAGGGATTTTTGCTTATTTCCTCTCTATCCTCGAAACATTGTCTCTTTATGCTTTTAAATTCGTGGGAACAAACCTAGTTCTACGGAACCAGGTTCGGCAAATAGAAAGGTTGCGGAAATATAGGAATCAAATTATTTTTCAAGTAATCTAATTCAGTAACGATGTATGCGTGTTGTCGTGATAGAGGATCTAAGAGTTGTTTGCCGAAAGTTCAGGCCACTTGCATTGAACGTGCGCGTGCAATGTTCTTAAAATGTCGCGGCAGCAAATCTCATTGACCGCACACGGTGGAGGTGGCAAATATGATGATTGATGATGATATGAAAAAAGATGATTTATTTGTGGTGTTTGATCTTTTCTGTCTGATCTGATCTTCCTCGATCGACACCCTCCTTGGAAACACCATTGGGAGCATTGGGCTTTGGTCTCGATATCGTAACCATATACTCATGACTCGGTATCTCCTGTAATCAATCGCTGAAGCAATTCAGGGTCTTATGCTACCACCTGAAAGTTGAATTCTGATATTTTCAAACGGCTGTTCGTTTGCGGGAAATTCGACGTTTTTGGAATAAAATGACATTGCCGCCAGTTTTCTCGCGCATAAAATATCGGTCAAAGTTGTTACAACTGTTCCATACGATATCTCGAATTCGTCAGCAATCTCCATGGGAAGTAATTCGGCGATTATTAAGCACGGTATTACGAAATAGTTTACTGTTTCATTCTGTTGTTGACGATGACGGTTGTCCTTCCCGAATGAAGGAGGTCATTTTCGGTCCGTTTTCACGTTCGTCGCAAAATTGACGTCACTATGCACACACAGTGTTTTGGGACACTGCTTGATCTCCATAAGCAGTCTGTATCGTCTCCATCACTTTAGAGCGTACGACTTGGTTTTTACCACAGAACTTCATGCAGAGACTTAGCTCCTTTATTTTCGGCTCGGTAGAAAATTGCTTTCTTTTATTCACCCTATTGAACTAAGTTCAAACGGCAAACGCCTTCACCGGTTGTAACGAATTTTGGCCCGTATACAGCTGACGAATGGCACTTCTAGGCAAGGCAAACCTGAAAAAATTGTAGGTTCGGTTCAGATGTTTAAAATTTAAAGTACCAGAACTTACCGATTTATAGGCATGCATACATGCGTATCTACACACACACACATGCATTCATGCATATAAATACATACATATACATGTAGAGAGATAGGCATGTAAACTGCTTGGATGTATGTACGGCGCCATCATACGTATGTAGGGTTTTCACGGATCTGTCTGTCTGTCTATGTCTATTGTGCGCTGCGCGTGTGTCTGTGTGTGGACAACTGTATGAACTCGGTAGAAAACGCCGTGGAGATGGGTGGGCCCGAGAGTGAGGTATCAGCAGCAACCGACCGCTGTCGACGGGACAGATGCCGTCCATCTTGTCAATGGTGCTTGCTCTCCTTCTTGTGTCGTCATCGTTGTTGTTGTTGTTGCTGCTGCTGCTGTTGCTGCTGCCGCCGTTATTGAAAGGACAGGTAGATAAAGAGACGATGATGGCTGGATGATAAGATTACGTTTCATCGTCCAGCAAATCATGGCGCTCTCGTGATCACTCGAGTCGCCGTCCTACGTTATGGGTCTCAATTGGTTCTCTTTCATTCCCTTTCGTCTATACAAAGATATATATATATATATATATATATATAATGTAAATATGTGTATGTATATTCTAGATTGCTACTGTAGAGTTTGTATCCATCGTCATCACGAGATGGGGACGTTTGTCCGGCAGAATTATCTTGTTCTTCTCGCTTCATTCCTTTTCTTCTTCTTTTTCTTTTTCACCTTCTTCATTCTTTCTCCTGCTCCTCTTCCTTTTGCCGTTGTTATCTGTCGTCGAGGGAAACGGACCCTTCACTAGCTGACCTATCCCGGACGCCTTGCAAACGGCCAGGAACTACAACTGCAAGAACAACAACGACAACAACAAGAATGGCAACAACAGCGTCAACAAGAGCTATAACAACCACAATAGGGACAACAAGAACACCAACAACAACAACAACAACAACAACAACAACAACAACAGCCACTAGAACAACAACAACAAACGCAGCCCCCCCCCCCAGCAGTGGCGTCGCCGTTACTGTGGAGCCGCCGGTGCTGACGTCGGTCTTGACGCCCTTGTGGACGAGATCGCCACCGACGTGTCGCCGGCAGTCGCCAACTATTGTAACCGCCGACCTCGCTACGCAGCCGGACTGGCCGTCGTTACGCAAGTGCGTCACGCTTTAGCCGACCGCCGTCCGCAACCTCCACCACCAGTCGTTTGTACCGTAGCGGCCACCATATTGTACAGCTACCGAAACAGGCTGCTACGACTTCGCCGAGATCGGCTAGAACAGGGCAATAGCCCTGGTTGGCTAGTAGAACAGGCTACAACCAGCAGCACAGCATTACCGTAAGTTTTCGTCGAGAAACCGTCCATCGAACGACGCTACGGACAGCGAGCGTCGTCAGGCGTGATCATCTTGTGTTTGTAGAGTTGCTAGCTCTGTTACTCGACGCTGCTGCTGCTGTTGTTGGTTAATTCTGCTGCTGCTGCTGCGGCTGATTAGTGGTACTAATTAGTGGTACTGGTTAGTGGTGATCTCTGTCCTTTACGTCAGTCACTGTCCGTTCGTTAGATTCACTGTTTGGCGCAATTTTGCCACACGGCAGGACGCGCGCTGCAGTGTGAGAAAAATTGTGGCGTCTACGCGGACAAAAGGTGTATGGGCCTGCCGGGCCAGCGAGCGTGTTTCTTACGTACAGCTACTAGAGCGTCGGCGTTGAGACGTTGGGAGACGGTCTCGGTCGGGTACGAAGACGGTTTGACTGCGTCTTTGGCCGAATTGGCCGACTTTTCCATATCTATATATATATATATATATATATATGGTCGTCAACAATAACGTGCCGCGTAATTGTAAACCCTCTTACGTGGATTTTCTACGTGTTCTAAAAAATCGTCACGTTTTAAATTTGTGGCGCAGAAATGCAGATAGCCGTCGATGTCTTCTGTAGTAGTATTTGGATACCTTGAACACACGCTTGTGGTGTATCGTAAGTCTAAAGAAGTAGTGGCTGTTTAATTAGTGGTAAAACTAATGCGCATATATGTATACTAGTACAGATATACGTGCGTAGTATATATATATATATATATATATATATATTATGTTTACAATTGTAGTTTACAGAACGATTCACCATCAGTCTATTGTGTGATGTGATGAACCTACACTCTATGATACCACACACACATATGTATATACATGTTTGTAGCAACGTAGTCATTGGTCCGTGGTGTCGACTTTATACCGTACCAAACAATGAGTCCAGAGTGCCATACATTCATGTTCTACACCGAGTTAAGGTTCATTGGCGTTGTCACTGTTGTTGGTGTAACTGTTCTTCGTATTGTTGTTGTTGTTGCTGCTGCTGCTGCTGCTGTTTCTGCTTTTAAAGGTGTTGCTTTCGCCATTAATGTGGTTATGATTGTGCTATTGCTTCTGTTGGTGTCATCGGGATACTTTGATAATTAATTAGAACGTTCCATAGAAACCTATCCTTTCGAGTTATTACATTTGAGATAGGTCCCTATCTATACTCGTCAACTCGTCGATATTCATGCAAGTACATTCTATTTTGTCGTCATTAATCAAGTGTGTTTGTTTTTCCTGTTGTTGTTTTCGTTTTTGTTGTACGTCTGTGAAGGTTGTGCAAGTCTATAACGGTGCTGCCTACGACTCAAGAACGACATTGTTTGCGAAGATGTCGGGCTCAAACGAACTCTCGAAGCTTCCAGCACCCAACGAGATCGTCATTCTCAGCGGAAATTCTCACCTCGATCTCGCTCACAAAATTGCCGCGTGCGTAAACTATTTGCAAATTCGGTCCAGTAACCGTTGTGGAATCGAGGTCGATAGCAGACTCTTGACAAAGCTCTCGAATTTAACTGATTAACTAACTTTTTACCCAGACTATTTGACCGAACGATGTAGAGCGCTACGCTATCAAAGAAACGAACCAGGCACAGACAGCATTTTTGAGCAATGTCCAAGACGGCCAGCCTGCAGCACTCTTAGTGCCTTGATAAGATAACATGAAGCAGCCGTAGATGTCAACTGATAGTCAATAATATACAGAGCCCCATATATTGTTAGAGGTGCGAATATATTCGTCGCGTTGCGTAGCGAAATGTTCATTAATATTGTTATCACACTTCACAATGCAGTCGCTTGCCAGAATTGCAATGCCACGTTGGATTACGTTCTCTCTCGCTCGCGCTCTCCCTCTCTCTCTCTCTCTCTCTAGATATATATATATATATATATATATATATATATATATATTGTACTACGATCTGAGTTAGGGAATGTCAGACATACGCTTCCTCTATCCCAAAGTGCGAGGTTAAAGGAGATGCTGAAACAATATACCATTCAGCGAACGGTGTTCAACAAGGAGATCCCACTAGCCCTGCATATTCTTGTTTAGCCCTAGATGAACCATCTCCGTTCTGAGATGGAAGCAAGCTATCTAAACGATGTGACGTTTGCAGATTCCCCCAGCCTGTATTCGGCAGACGTCGAACGAGTTCAACGTTTTAGTGTTTAAAATGCTCGGGGGAGGAGGGGGGAGCAGCCGGACTCTCACGGTCTCGACGCATCCTCACAGGACGGTTTACAAAATGGCAGCAACCCCCTATCCAACCGCAGGTAGACATGCGGGATGATAGAGAGGGATAGAGCTGAGTAAAGGAGAACGGCAGAGACACGGCTGCGAAGTAATGCCAAAGTAGTACCGAGCTTGGGGGGGTGCGGAGAAATCCGGGTGAAGTGGGTATGCGAGTCCTACACTAGTCACGCAGGCTGCTAGTGGCGCATGTGCATCATGCATTTCCAAATCCTCCCAGATAAAAAAAAGTGTTTAAAATGTTCGACTTGTGTTAAACGTCCATAACCGTAAGGTTTACATTACCAAGCGCAGTTCAGAAATAGAAATAACGATATATCTTAGAACAAACATTGTTTTCTTTGCCAGAAGTCAAAATTTGACATACGGACAACTGGCTGACTGGACTCACCAAGATGAAAAGAAGATTTGAAATAGGTGGTACAAAAAAAGTCAGGCGATATCTAATATATGCAAGAGTGCACAAGACATGCATTACACCCCAACAAGCATATTTTCGTCTCAGAAATGCCATACTGGCACTGAGAGTTATTTATATTCTCCATACAGTGCAACTGCACAAACATGCCGATCTGTTAGAATAGCTCAACAATGTATTTAACGCAACATGCGATAAAGTACTTAACGAGATGTTGAGTGGTAGAACGTAGGACAATCTAACAAAACCGCTAAGTAAAGGTGGGTTAAGACAAAGACGCTCCAACCTTGGCATTGGCCCGCTAGGTATCATTCTCCTGTAAGGTTACTCCTGCCCACGACATAGCAAACAAAATGTATGGAAGTGCAGACATAAGGCCAAAGCGCTAGTAGCAGGTAGAAAGGTTCTTATTAGCAGGCAATCCCAAACAGCCGCTTATTAGTAGTTAAACACAGATTCAGTTACCGTTGATTAGAGACGTTTTGCAATTGTTGCTCACATTACGCAAGACAGATTGTGCCACGAACAAGGCCGAAGCAGTCAAAAGACACAAAAGCTTCATTCTGATAACCTTTTTCAAAGTAATAGTACTTGCGTTTGAAACTCTCCGCCGGCGTGGGCAACATGACTTATATTTTCCTAGCGGCTGATATCAGGCGAAGGCGGAGACTTTTATAGCGTTTATAGTACGTGAGCAGGAGCTGATGAGTATGTTTAAAAAGCGTGCTTAACAAACAACATGCGTACTCTTCGCTAGACCACCCTCCCCCCCCCCCCATACGGCATACTTGTGGTGAATATTTGGAATCACTCTAGTACAGCATTTTCCGATCTTTGCTGTCCGGTCTCTCCATATTTCCCTCACCCAGGAGAGTTTGTGTTGACTTAAGCTCTCATAGAAACTAATTATTATCATAGAAAACTAGCGCTCATTGAAAACTAGAAAAACTGTCAATGCTTCTTTGATCAGCTTCGGGTCCGCGCAAAAATCAGTTATCTGCTATGTCATGTTTACGTATAGCGTCGATCTTACTAAGCAGGTACATGCATATATATATATATATATATATGTATATGTCCTACAGCTAGTTAACTTGAAGACCTCGGTTGTTTTGGGTTTTTTTGTCACAGAGGACTCGGAACGAAGGTCGGAAAGAGCAAGGTGTTGCACTTTGCTAACAAAGGTAAGCATGACTGTAGTACTTGTGGGAATATATACTTCAAACAACCACAAAGATGAGCAGCTGTTGTTTGTTTTTGCATTAGCTACATACACGTGTATTAAGGACTAATTAATAGTTAACCTAGTTATATAATATCGAACACGAATGCAAGTACAGCAACGGTTGTTTGTTTGTTTGTCGCGGTGTCTTTTATTCAGAAAGTGCCATCGACGTTGATGAGTCAGTTCGAAGCCGAAATGTGTACATTATTCAATCCGGCTCAACCAAGTAAGTGTTCATTAAATAATTAGACTTGTATTTATTTCTCCTAAAAAAATATTTTACTTCTGCTCGTTCAGCACAGAGTTTTATATATTAGTTGTCGTGTTTCTTGCAATAGGGACTGGCATATTGATGTATATATATATATATATATATATATATTTCATTCCAAGCAAATATTATTAACACATGATTGAAAATTCCACGGTTGTTTTCACGTACGCTAATATACTTATGTCAGGCATAGTAGAAATTTAAACTAGACATTCCACTGTCTGTATGGCAGTCGTCCACTTAGAATAGCAACTTAGTTCCAGTGTTAGAGCGGATATATCCTCCGTCCTCTGTCCAAGTTGATGTTTGCTTAAGTTCTCGTTATAAAAAGGTATAAACTTATGACGCCACAGTGGCATGTTCTCTATCTCCCCATTATAACCTGTAATGCATATGGTTGCTGCCAGCTGTTTGCTGCACGGTTCTGATTCGATTTCGCTTCTTTCCTCGTGTGAAGCTACACATAAGACTAACTTCGCTCGCCGATTAATACAGGGACCGTAGCGACACGTATGCCGCCACAATGACGGCAAAGATAGTAACACATTACACAACACTACTATACTAGTGATACGACAACTTTGACAAGCATCGACATCAACATGGCTATGAATAATGGCGCATTTTTTTCGATGGTCGCAGGGATGTCAACAACTCGATCATGGAGCTCCTCATCATGGCATACTGCTGCAAGACGTCGGCGGCAAGAAACGTTGTTGCTGTCGTGCCTTACTTTCCCTACTCGAAGCAGAGCAAAATGTACAAGCGGGGCTGTATCGTCTCGAAACTGATAGCCCGGATGATGGTGAATGCCGGCGTCAATCACCTCGTCACGATGGACCTCCACCAGAAGGAGATTCAGGGCTTCTTCGATATTCCCGTCGATAACCTTCGGGCCAGTCCGTTCCTGCTTCAGTACATCACGCAAAACGTAAGCCAGCGCCAGTAGCGCCACTTTTTTGTTTGAACCACCAGATACTGGCGTCAATAAGTATCAATGTTATATTATCACTAATGCCCACTTGTAGAAATGATTTACGAAAAAAAAACAGTGATTTTACCTTTACACGCCCCTATTACTACTTTGACGTAATGTCCGTTTAAAAAACAATCTATACTCTCTCACCGCTTGTTACTTTATATATATATATATATATATATATATATAACGGCACCTCAAGGCGTAGAAGTTAATTTACGTCCCATACATAGACTGCAGCCGTGGTTTGATAGTGTCGACTGCCTTCAAGCTTTCACCTAACTCAGCTTAAGAAATCTCATTTGCTGCTAAATGAGCGTAGCAGCTTTGTCTTTTTTTTTGTTGACATTGTTCTTCATTTACACATCTATATTGCTTATTTTCTTGTGTTTTTATTATTTGGGTACGGCTAATGCCAAACTACTCACAGCGGTGTCACCTTATCTGAATTGTATTCTATTAAAACCAGCATGCAAGATGGCTGGTTTTCGATCGGAGCCCACGATCCCCAAATGGAAAGTTATGCAACGCTGTCACTAAGCCACCTTGCTCGCTTTACCTAACTCGTTTGCCAACATCCTCCAGAAGGTTTTATTCTGCAAACAAAAAGCTCCCCCGTCGCCGAACTTCTAGAGACTGCGGGAGCCCTCTTCCGACGATAGTTCTACTCATATGGCTACTACAAGCGGTGACAACATTTTTAGCAGTTGCACTCTCACGGTGTGGGCGTGATGCGTCAGACACAAGAAAACCTCCGCCTCTCCCCTTCCGACCAGAAAACCTCCGTCCGGCATCAATATCGCTCAGTGGATTATTGAAGACAATGGGCTCGAGCGAGCTTGACAGAAAGTCAATGAAGTTCACAAACAACCGCAGCTGCCTTCGATACTCGCGTGACACTTCTTGCATACGTGATTGTTAATATCTAATGAATCCCCTTTCTAGCCGCGTCTGACCGTTTGGAGTCCGTCAATCCATGAGTCAATCAATCAATGCAATTTTGCGTGCTTGTGTGCATCAACGTTCCCACACAACTCGCCTGCTACCTTTTGCAAAACTTTCGTCAAATCGATGACATCCTCGTTGCCACCGACTCGACCACCAACCAACAAGTTGATGTGACCCCGTCTGATTGGCCCGGCACTAAACCCATCATGCGAGCAACCTTATCGGTGCGTGACGATCGTCGCTTGATGAACTCTTTCCTCTCTGTCTTACCCATCTGGCTGCTCTGTATACAACAATGCGCTGTTGTTATTGTTGTTGTCGTCGTTGTTGTTGTTGGCTTTGTTGTTGTTGTCGTTGTTGTTGTTGTCGTTGTCGTTGTTGTTGTTGTTGTTGTCGTTGTCGTCGTCGTTGCTGTTGTTGTTGTTGTTGTCGTCGTTGCTGTTGTTGTCGTCGTTGTTGTTGTTGTTGTTGTGTTGTGTTGTGTTGTTGTTGTTGTTGTTGTGTTGTTGTTGTTGTTGTTGTTGTTGGTGTGTTGTTGTTGTTGTTGTTGTTGTTGTGTTGTTGTTGTTGTGTTGTTTGCTGTTGTTGTGTGTTGTTGTTGTTGTTGTTGTTGATGTTGTTGTTGTTGTTGGTTGTGTTGCTTGTTTGTTGTTGCTGTTGATTTGTTGTTGTTGTTGTTGTTGACTTTGCTGATGCTGTCTGCTGCTGCTACTGTTTGTTGCGCGTTGATCATGAGGCTTCAGCCGGGTCATCCGCTGCAATGCCTACCTATAGCCTATATCCCGACGTCCTTTCAGCCGTCAAGGCACAAGGACACGGGGCGCTGACCTCAAGAACGTATGTGTCCTCTTGCTGTGTTCACTCAAGGCCGTCCGCTGTTGGTTGCACCGCCATTTGTTACGTTGACGATCAGCCCGGAAGCCGAAATGTCGAGGCTTGGCCGATTGGCCCATTGACTTAGATAATCTAGTTCGGAGAGTACAAGCTTGCACTCATTTGACCCATCGCGACAAGGCCGAAGGCCAAAATGAGGAAAAGTGCCACGGAGGCGGGGGGGGGGGGGGGGAATTGGGCAATACTTACTATATGGAAACATCGATCGACCGTGATCGAACCGGCAGATTACAATGCGATTCACGAAGAGGATTTACTTCGTTGAATTGTATGCATACATAAAACTCTTCTGATGTGGAAAGTCAAGGCAAGGACATGCGCACACAGAGCAATCTGTACCGTCAGCCAGTATAGAAGCCCAATTAGGGCAGCCGAATCAGCATAAGCGAATCGGCTCGTTTAGTCGCGTCTGGCGGTGGTCCCGCAAATTGCGTGATGATAAACTTTCCAGAAAGGGAGGCTGATGTGATCACGTAGAACCCGCTCTGCCGTCAAAGGCTCTCAAAGAGAGATGATCTAATCTTGAGTCACAATCATGTACAGTGACACTTGCTGCAGCTAATGACCGAGGTTTATGTACGGAGCGCTGGTTGCCGCTTTGGTCGCAGTTGTTGACAAAACAACAGATTGTGCGGGTGTGCATTCGTAGCCGTCCCATCTGTGTCACTGCTGAGGTCAGCGAACTATTTCGCAATGCGTGTAATGCGTACTAATTCCCGTGTCTAGAAACAAACAAACAACAACAACAACAACAGCAGCAAAAAACGGCAACAACAAAAATAACAACAGCAACAACAACAACAGCAACAACCAGCTTGTTGTTTGTTGTTACTTAGGTTAGGCTTGTCACCGCCTTTCGGCGTTCGTACAGCTTGGCCTGAGCCGTCTGAAGGTCACCGTAGATCCCCAGACGGACTGATTTACGCATACCCGGAATTACGTGACGGATAATCCGCGGACCGGCTTCGCAGAGACCAGCGGCACATGGGTTTATCTCTCGCTTACTCAGAAGCACACGCACAGAGCAGAAACTTATTTTGGCAGCACGATGCCAAGAACAACGAGAACAGCGAAAACAACCGAACCTTATCGCACTTACTAGGCAACACCTCTAAACTAACAGCAATACTGCAACGACACGCACTCTTGGAGGCTAATGATTGCGAATCATTCAGCTCTACACGTGAACTTTGAGAGATCGATTCAAATAGAAAGTAATGTGTACTATAACCCTTATTATTATTATTATTATTATTGAGCCGCGTGCTCAATCCTCTATGGGCCGCTGTTGCTCGTGAATATGCTTACTCGATCCTCTATCGAACGACGAATTCTAGGGCATAGAAAAATAATCCCGTTCAGCAATTGCAGTTATGCTTGCTGCCTGAGCCCGGTGGCGTGGTGCATCTGCGTACGCCTTGCGACCGGAGAATACACATAGGTACACGAGTTCCAAGTTCACCGTCTTTGCACATTTGTATTTATGGAATGTCCGTCTTTCAAAACAATGCAAAAGCAATTCCGTGGACGTTTAAATGATGGCTTAGAGTCAGCTCGAAAAGTTTATTTGTGCATGCTCGTTGCGTTCGACTCACCCTCGTCCGGGTCGTGGCGTCGTTCGAAATGAGAGTGCGATGAGAAACCACCGCGAAATAAGCCGTGAGATTTGGTTTGAATGCCGATTAGGGGAGTTTGCCTAGGGTATGCCTAGCGATTACTACACGACAAGCTATTGTTGTTTGCGGTTGTCAGAAGCCGCATTACTTCTCGGTCGCCTGGAGCACTTTTCCCTGTATCGTTCAAGTTGAGAGTTTGCAACGAGAATGTGTTTGTCTTTTTCTTACACTGACATGCAAACCTCTCCGATAGGCTTACTCCACAGAGCCCTATTTATTCGTTTTAAATCACCTGCCGAAAATGCCCTGGTTGAAGGGCACTTCGACTCGGAAACGATTATGCTGCATTATTGGTGGGATGCATCAGGAGATGTTATGAACCATAACAATGAATTGCCCCTGTGAGGGCACATAAACCTGAGCTTAGGACTCGCTGAGCGTCTATCGCATTCCCCAAACCTTACAGTCTTATACCTTGTTTTGCACAAAGCTGAAGTTTAACTGACAAACGTTGAAGCTTAGGAACTTCCTTGCGTACTTTTATAAGAGGAGGAGGGTCAATTGGTCACTGACATTAAATTACTAAGAAGAAAAAGGGACTCCTGTCTTGATATATATATATATATTCAGAACCAAAAAATATATATATATATATATTTTTTTTCGGTTCTGAATAAACACACGTTCAGCTAAATCTTAGTCGTATGCTTGATTTGTTGCAGATTCCGGACTACAAAAATTCCGTTATTGTGGCACGCATACCGGCCCAAACCCAGAAAGCATCATCTTATGCCGAGAAGCTTCGAATTGGTATGGCTATCATTCACTCAAAGGCTGCTGATGAAGAGGTAAGCGCTACAATACATGTTGGCGCATGACCATCCATTATCCCCCTTTACTTCCTAAATGTTGTCTTTCAAGTACTACTATCCGTGGGACGACTCTATATATATATATATATATATATATAAATACATAGAAAATATTGTGATGATTTATTAATCATTTACAATACGTTTGCACACTCGGCAGAGCCTATATATATATATATATATATATATATATATATATTTGTTTTTCTACTACAGCCGCAATAGAAACAATAATTAAAAGAAATAACACCATCACGCCAACAGGTAAAAGATGGTCGATACTCCCCACCACCAGAGGCGTCACGGCGCATCTCTGAGACGCAGGACTCATCGTCGGGCATGTCGGAACACAGCGTGTCCGCAATTGTTGGCGACGTGAGCGGCAAGAACGCTATCATGGTACGGAATCATCTCTGTCACGTTCTTTTTCAGCTCGCGAACGATAGCGCCGTCCGCTGCTCCCGTCTTTTGTTGCTAGCGCCTTGATTTTAAGTGCAACCTCATAGATGTAGGAATATATACGAACATGAAGAAATGAAAGATGGTACAAAACATTTCGTGCAAGGTGGCTTAGTGGCAAAGCCTTTGCCTTGCATTCGGGAGGACTGAGTTCGAGACCCAGACCGGCCACTCTTAAATTGGTTTGCATGGTTTCCAATTTAGACAAGGTAAATGCCGGAGTGAAATAAACTTAGCCATGACATGAAAAATCCGTACACGAGCAATTGCCTTACGGCAAATCTTAAAAAAAAAACATTTTGTTCAATTCGTCCGAAAGCTGGACATCTTAATTGACGTCACGACAAATCCCATGACGTCAAAAATAGCACAGAATGAAAAAAAGTGGTCGACAGCGATTAACGAAAAATCTAGCATAAATTGTGTACCATTAGAAAATATTTTAAGCTTGTTGTATCCCTCCATAAAATAATAATGTTTGACAATATCAAAAGACCAGAGCCGGTCTTTTGATATTACTCAAGACTCGTCACACTTGATGAGACGTAGGTACATTTATTAATAGTACTCCTTGTAAGAGCTAGGGTTCGGCTAACGGAAAGGCTCTCGAATGGCTTATTGTGCGCAATTTGTTTTATTATTATTATTATTATTATTATTATTATTATTATTATTATTATTATTATTATTATTATTATTATTATTATTATTACTATTATTATTAAATAAAAAACGCAAATTTTATTCATAAACGATATCACAAATAGACAATCGCCCTATGCAACGTTTCCAATGATACTACTATGTGTATGAATGAATGAAACACATAGCTTTATTCATGAGTACTTGCAAATACACTAGACAGTATACAGTCTTTGTACTGCGGAGGTTGCCTATGGGCTTGAACGAATGTCTTGTGCTCGTTGCGTCGAAAGGAAAATAAAAGTAAATTAATCAAAGAAGTAGTAATATTAATCATATTTTTTTAAGTAATTATTGTTGTCGGTATTATTACAACTCGAATTGTTGATACGCAAGGCGCTTCTACTGTGCACATAAGCTTACAAAAATGATTATGCATGACCTCTTGTTTTGGTAGGTGGAAGACTTGATTGATGACATTCAGGCGTTTGTGCACGCCGCCTCATTTCTGAAGTCATATGGGGCACGCAAGATCTACGTGTTGGCTACCCACGGAATACTTTCTTCAGATGTCGCCCTACTTGAGGAGTCTGTCATCGATGAGGTAATTTCGTTTAGACAAAGGATCCCCGGCACCGCGTGTTCTATCCTAGCATGTACAACAATACCTGATGACTAAAAGATAACAAAACGCGTAATGTAAAATGCCTATTATTGCTCGTATTGCTCTATTAGAGGTATTTGACGTCTTTCATAGCGTAACCATCGTAAGACGTTCTTATCCGATTGTTTGTTTGCTTTTCTCTCGCTCTCTCTTTACCTAAGTATGTTGCCACAATCCACCGCAAACTAATCGCAGATGACTATATATATATATATATATATATATATATATATATATATATATATATATATATATATATATATATACGTATATGTTTTCCTAGGTAAAATAACAAGTAGCAAACGCAGTTTTGTTAAGAGTGATTTATTACCAATCTGCATGAAAGGCAAGTTCACGACGTCTACCTATGAACCTATCACGTATCGAGGGAGGGATTAAATTCTCGGTTCATAATTTGGGACTTAGAATTGGTGGCCATACGTCGTTCCAACTGTTGCTAATTAATGACTTTATTATCGTTTGAATTGAATACGCCGGACTAGATTTTACTGCATTACCTAATAAAAAATGTACAGCTTTCAGTGCTGTGATTAATGACCACACTTGCCGTTAAGTCTCAGAACATCAAAAAGTCTCAGTCATACAAAATCACTATGCCTTCTTCCCCTCCACACATAAATCTACTCATTTATATGGGATATTATTAACATTGTTGCGCTAGCCAAGCTTTAATTGGCTCCGGCAGACAGGTGTCAGTCTACGATCTGAAGGGCATGTGTAAATGAGGATTTTCACATGTCTTCCAACACGAGTGATTGGCACGTGGCCAATAGTTACCGTTTTGAGAGGTTGAAAGTATACTGAAGGAGGCCCTTCAACTTTCCACGTTCACTAGTAGTCGCCTTGTCGCGTCCGATGAAGTGCTCAGCGATAAGAATCAATTTGTCGGCTTTCACTTTGCAGGTAATTGTGACAAACACCGTTCCACACGACCACGAACTGGCCAAGATGTCATGCAAGAAGATCAAGACTATCGACGTTTCTGTGGTGCTGTCGGAAGCTATTCGTCGGATACATAACAAGGAGTCGATGTCCTACTTGTTCCGTGACGTTGCGCTTGAGGATTAGGCGGAAAAGCTCTGCTGAGAGAGCGGCACGCATGCCCTCGCATGTTAAATGACCTTCATTATAGTTGAGCTGAGGTTAGAGTTGAAGCCGAACTTCATGCGAAGTAGCAAGATAGCGACGACATAAAATTCCGCTCACACCGTTACGTCGTTGTTCACCATCATGATCACGATCATTTGCACGATGTCGTCGCTACATATTGTACTAATGGTACGTGTAGTAAAATAAAGAGGGATGCAGCAAAACGTTGGACTACCATGAACTCACTCGGCAGAACTCGTAATTATAGTTATTAAGTCCTTATAGTTAGCCTATAGTTCGTTGTAGTACGGTCAGGGTCCGGCCAACTGGTGTCAACACGATAGCCAAATTCAGCAGCAGGTTTTGCCTCAATCATGCGTATGGCACTAGACATGACTACTTTAAAAAAAAATAGTTTTTACAACAATACAGCTGGGTCAGGTATATATATATATATACCTGTAAATATATATACAGGGTCATCCATATCGTTGTGTACTTATTTTGATGTTTGGTAGAACTCGGCAAGAAAATAATTTTTTCCAATAAAAGGAGGGCGCGGAAACGTCTTGTTTAGGAGAGAGAGTGAAATTTATAAAAGTAGTTATTCTGCCTTTTTTCCCTTACATAGTTGTGCGAAATCTACGTTTGCGGGAGAACCAGTTAACGCAGAAGGAACGGATTATACCGGCGAGCTTGCGTAGCGAAAAGCAAATAGCCAGATTGAGGAAAGTCACAAAGTACCGATATGTTGCGCTAACGCTTTTTCATGAAAAATCGTAAACATTTTCAATTGCGACCAAAAATGTACGTCTAAAGAACCATTCTCACGCAATACCAAATTTAACACGCACTTGCACATAAAGGCGAGGGACGGGGTAGGCCAAGTGGGGGGTTTCAGTGTTTACGAGAGCAGAAATTGGAGAAATGAAAATAGGAATAATAGCGGAAAATTTAGTAGCAATAGCGTCAAGGGGGTTGAGATTGTGGCAGCTTACGTAAAACCGGCGGGTGTAGAGTCTACTGAGACCATGACAGAACGTATTATGCTCGGGGTCGAAGCTGTGCCGAGAAAAGCACCTATGATTCTAGCGGGGGATTTCAATGCCAGGTTGGACAAGGGAAACTGTAAACGAACTGAAGCAGTTTTGGAGATTATAACGGAGATAGGTTCTTGGTTGCTCAGCGAACCAGGTTTAAACACATTTGAATGTAGCACTGGAGCATCAGTCATCGACGTTTTTGCCACAGACGGAAACGCAAATGATATAGCATTTTTAGGAGAAAATACATCATTTAGGGAAGGAGCGGGGCTCAGAAGGCACATACCCATGGGGATGGCATTCAAGGTTAGCATTAGTGGGGAGGAGAGTAGCCGTAGGCTAGGGTCCGGAACAAAACTGGATAGCGGGATTTTCTTAAAGGGAGTTGGGGAGGTATGTCCACCAGGGGAAATCTACGTAGAGTCATATGAACGTAAACTGGTAAATCTAATCAAAAGTGCAATAGTTCCGCGTCACGAACGAAAAGGAAGGCCCTGGTTCAACGAGCGTTGTAGAGCAGCAAAAATTGCCAACAGGCTAACTAGGGACTACGTAAAGATTTTTCCGGTAATAAGGCCGTTTGCTATAATGGTAAAGAAAATGACGCAAAGGGCATATAAGGAAGAAAAACAGAAGTACTGGGAAAGCCAAGAGTGGAAGTTGTTAGAAGAGGCAGAGGAACATCCTCACAAGTGGCTAAAACATAAAAGAAAACAGCAGTGCCCAGTGGAGACTGAGAGACTGATTAAGCACTTTGCTGGTATGTTACAGGGAGCTGACACCACTCCAAAAGAAATAATTGTTTAAAATGGGCCTTGGGACAAAGATACAGAGTTTGCGCGGGAATGGGTAGTTCGCGAGGTCACAATCGAAGAAGTTGTCAGGGCAATTGAAAGGGCGCCTAGAGGCAAAGCGGCTGGGGACGATATGATAAGAAATGAGCACTTGAAGCAAACGTTGGCACTGGCACCATGCTGGAAAGCTCTATTTGAGGAATGCCTAAAGTCCGGGAAAATGCCTAAAGCGTGGAAGGAGGATACCCTTATTGTTATACCTAAAGGAAGGGCATAGAAACAGAACCGGAAGCTTGGAGGGGTATTACACTTAAAAGATGCCCCTATAAGATATTCTCGGGGTTAATATCAGATAGACTTGGGTACTTTCTAGAAGCCAGAAGCGCAGTACCAGAAGAACAGCATGGGTTTAGAAGATCAAAGTCGACCCATACGGCCCTGCACCAATTGTTAACGGAGATTTGGGCAACTCTAGCCGAGCGAAGAAGACCGTTATATGCGGTATTTATATATCTTAAAGCCGCCTTTGACCTAGCGCCGAGAAACATAATTATGGAGAAGTTAGCCTTGGAAGGAGTTCCGAACCAGCTGTTAAACATTTTAGGGGCCATCCTTAGGGAGAGCATAGTATGCATTGACAACGGTATAGGGATTGTGGGAAGGGTAAAGCAAACTACAGGCGTGGCTCAAGGTGACGGACTTAGTTCGTTGCTTTTTTCGGTACTATTGGGAGGGCTACCTAACCGCGTGAGACAGGGATGGACTCGAGAGTGGGCAAGTACTTTACTGTACGCAGATGACATTGAAATATATGGTAGGAGTCTATTTAGGGTAAAACAGGGACTGGAACGAATAATTGATTATATGGACGAGATGGGGCTCAGCATAAACTGGCAAAAGACAGTAGCAGTTAAGTTTCGACGAGGGGGTCGATTAGCAAAAGACAACATTCTTCAAGCCAGAGGCAATGAGGTACATTTCGTAAATAAATTTACTTATCTGGGAGTCACTATAACGTCGAATGGAAGCAGTTTCCGAAGGCATATAGAAAGCAGAGTAGGAAAAGCAATTCGAGCAGCAGCAGCAATTAAGAACCCGCAAATGTTGTCAATACATACCGCGTCCGCCCTTTTTAAAATTAAAATAGAACCAATAGCAACATTCGGTATATCTCTTATATGGCGACAAACTGGGAGAAGCAGATCTGCAGTTACTAGATAGAGCCAGATTTTTCTTTATGAAACGGGTTTTGGGGTTAGCCAATTCTTGTAGGAACAGAATAGTTCATATCTTAGAGGGGGGGTCTTTAATGACACAGGAATTACAACTTCGATGGGGTTTACCTAGAACGAGAGCATTTGAGGCCTATACTTTGAAGTGGACGGAGAAATTAAAGGAAATCGATTTAGGAATATATGAAACGGTAGCGATGACAAGCACGGCCTGGCGAGCAGCCGGATACAAGAGCAGACATTTAACTACGGCGTTTGCAGCCCACGGGTTTCATCACGTGTTATGTAGCACAGAAGATTTCCACATTCCTCAGGAGTGTTGCAGGTGCACGAGGTGCTCTGCCCAGTGCGATAGATACCACGCCGCAGCATGTCCAGCAGTTCAGTCAATAGCTGAACTACCAAGATGAGAGAAGACCCAATGACGTGACGAAAGCACTAGTTCTGTCTGATGTATATGTTTATAATTTTACCCAACCTGGGTGTTAATAAACCATAATAATAAAATTTAATACCCACCATTTTCGTACCAAAGTGATGGTGCTGCGTTACGTAGTTGTCAAGTAACTAAACTTTTTTGACAGTCATAGTTGTTATGTTTTACGTGCAAGTTTTTAACATTTCGAATCGTCACATTTTGCCGAGACGTTTCCGCCCCGTCCTTCCACTAGGAATTCTCGTTATTCTCTTGCCGAGTTCTACCAAACCTCAAAATATGTACCTAACTTTCTCATACACCCTATGCAAGTATGCATGCCTTTGCTTTTGATATGGCTATCGAAAAAGCTTAGTAACTTGACAACTACGTAGCGCAGCACCATCACTTGGGTACGAACGTGGTGGGCATTAAATTTGCGTGAGACTGGTCTTTTGGACGGTTTTTATGACTTTCCTCAATCTGGCTATTCGCTTTTCGCGACGCAAGCTAGTGAAGTGTCTTCCGTTGGAAATTTTCCTCCGAACGCGCCGGTATAATTGGTTCATTCATGTGTTAACTCGTTCTACCGCAAACGTAGATTTCGCACAGCCATGTAGGAGAAAAAGCAGAATATATACTTTTAGAAATTTCACTCTCTCTCCTAAACAAGACGTTTCCGCGTCCTCCTTCCATTGGGAAAAAGTATTTTCTTGCCGAGTTGTACCAAACCTCGGAATAAACACATAACGATATGAATATATATATATATATATATATATATTAGCCCCCTGCTATGTGTAAGATTAAATATTTTCCATACTTAACTGTATTCAAAATGGTATTTTCTTAACTTCCATCGATTGAGTAACTGTACCAATTTTGTACAATCGAGCCGAAAACGAGTATGGTATACGTTTAGGGATATCAGTGGACAAACTTGCAAATAGAGTATGCTAACAGGTTGAACTGTTTGTTGTTAACGGAGTTTGACGCCGCGATTCGCTGGCTTTCTATTAAAAGTTAGCTACATTGTCATCCAATCTGTGGCGCAGAAACTCAATAAGCCTGTTACTCCGATGTACAGCAACTGTTTCTCCGTACTTCAGAGAGTCGAAAGCAGAGGCCACTGTTCACTTGTTTGCGTTTGATACTCGATATCACCTACGGCCTGTAAACTAACTAGATCGGCAGCCAGCTGAAATTGAAGAGCCTTCGTTCAAGGCAATAAACCACTGCCGACTTTCGGCGACAGGCAACATCACATATTGTTTTGTGGTCATAATATAATGGTATGTGTTATATATATATATACACATATATATACACACACACTCTGTACGAATACACACATATCGACCTACTGTACGCGTAAATTTTAAATAGGCGCTTAAACAGGCGCAAAAAAACGGGTAAGTATTCAGTTGCTCTTTTCGTGAGGGTTGCGGTGATGTTTGTTTCTTAGGCACGTCAGCAATGTTACGCCGGATAGCACTTAGGTGCTTGGTTCTTACTCGTATGGCCCTTACTTAGGGCGCGCTCCTATGTCACGACTGCATGCTTCTCGCCCGGTGCTACATTGGAAGTTAACGAGGCGCCCACGGGGACGGCTGGATAGAGGCTAAGCATGTCTGGCGTATTAATTAACGTTCGGCGCACTGCTCAACTGTGACCCCAAGCGCAGAAAGTGTATGTGCCTTATGTACACAGGTAGCGTTCAGTGGCGACTGCACACACACATATATATATATATAATATATGCATATATATATATATATATATATATATATATGCATGCCTTTGGCTATTGATGGTTGTTGCTGCGTCTCGATTTTCTTATTTCGTAGTTTCCTAATCAATCTTATGAGTACATGAACAAAATGCTCATCACGATACGAGGCTCAGTGCATTCTTGTACAACAACATATGTTTGTCTTGTGTTTAGCAATACATAGGGCGTATGCTAAAACGTTCGTCCGTTTGTGAGCTGTGATCAATTTCTAAATGGAAATAGTCTTCTCCCTTTTTCTAACTCAACAACATCTGACCAGCCATTAGGATAGCTTTTCAATCTTACTATCCAGAAGGCAGTTGCGCTTCATACTTCACACAGTAGTATAGTACGCAGAAGTACTGTAGATTTCTCACGGCTGAAAAATGCAATTAGAACAAGGCAACCTGAAGACAATAAAATACCACATAAGTCATCTTATTTTTCTAAACTTTCAAAGTGAATAAACTTTTGGTATCCTGTCA